>JBDJHY010000078.1:7890732-7900926 GCA_039654485.1 Withania somnifera
CACATTAGTGTTATGTGGTGCAAAGAGTGAACAACTGAAACACCTAAGGGTTATTTTCATTTTGTTTTAAGCAACATTTGGACTTCATATAAATTGGGGGAAGAGTTGTATCTGCCTTGTGGATGAAACATCAAAGATCAGTACCTTGGCAAACATTTTTGGTGGGAAGATAGGGGAGCTTCCCACCACCTATCTTGGCATGCCTTTGGGAGCTAAGTGTAAGTCCATGAACATATGGAACTCTATGGTGGAAAAATGTGAAAAGAAGTTGGTTAATTGGAGGAGTCAATATCTTCCCTTAGGTGGCAGAGTAACAATGATAGACAGTGTACTAAATACAATGCCAACCTATATGATGTCCCTTTTCTCATTCCTATGAATGTCATTAAAAAAACTGGACACTGTCAAAAGGAATTTTCTATGGTAAGGTAATACGTAAGATGGAAAGAAGTGTCAATTAGTAAGTAGGATGTTGTTATTACCAATACAAAAGAACGGGACTTGGGAAACAAAAACCTGAGAGCCCAGAATCAAACTTTTGCTTAAGTGGCTATGGAGTATTATAGTAGAGGACCAAGGTCTATGGAAGGAAACTATCATATCAAGGTATGGTATGGAG
The DNA here is from genome assembly GCA_039654485.1 of Withania somnifera. NCBI lineage: Eukaryota > Viridiplantae > Streptophyta > Magnoliopsida > Solanales > Solanaceae > Withania > Withania somnifera. The sequence continues at coordinate 7,891,352 of JBDJHY010000078.1, forward strand.
GATCCATGGATTACAAATGAACTTAAAAATCCGTATGGGGTGGGTCTTTGGAGAATTATGGAGAAACTCCATAATCAAGTTAGGAAATAGAGGAAAGACCTCAATCTATGATGATGTCGGGATGGAACATTCACCTCTAAGGAAATAATTTATAGATATCTTTAATCAAAACCAATAGAAAGTGGAAAATGATCTCAGAAGTATAAGGGATACACAACTGGAATTTTACTTTCAGAAGTTTTCTCAATGACTAGAAAATGGGAAGATCGACAGAATTCAATAACATCCTTGAACAAGCCAAGAGTCTCACCAGTGAGGTGGATATTCTGATGTAGAAGAAGGAAAATAAGTTTAAGGTGAAATTATCTTATAATTGTTTTGACAAATCAAAGCAATTCGCTGAAAGCTCCATCTAATGCGATTGATGTAAAAAGACATCTAGAATGGATTAAGCAATCGAGATTAAGTATTGTTCCCCTAACAACTTATTCAGCGTGTATCCCTTTTCTTGCTCGTTAATGCTTGATTAACGAGCCACTTCATCCCGGTGCTTTCTAGGTCCTTCAATCACTAAGATTTTGCTTACATTCCTTGGGATTCATTGTTTTTTCTTTGTTTTGGTTTCATTGGTAACATAAAAGATTTACTTTAAAGGGGCGCTAGCGCTTGACTAATAAGATATCAAAGGGACCAAGGAATCATGGCCGTCAAAGATGATATGGAAAAGCAAGGTCCCTCACAAGGTGGCTTGTTTCTCTTGGCTTGTGACCAGACAAACAGCTTTGACATAGGAAAATCTAATGAAGAGGGGAAGACAATTATGCTCCAGATGTTTCTTATGTGAAACTAAGATAGAGATAATAGAAAAAGGGCAAGACGATGCATTAAAGCTCCCATTATGTGTAGGGTACGGGGAAGGGTCCGACTACAAAGGTCTATTGTACGTAGTCTTACCTTGCATTTATACAAGATACCATTTTAAAATCTCTAACCGTGACCTTCGGGTCACATGGAGGCAAATTATGTGACGATATTTTATTTTATATATTGCATTTAAAATTATGAAAATATGTATGTTCTTGAGTAACTTTTGTATGATTTGATATATTTTTCGTGTATTTGTAGGGTAGTGTTGATTTTCAAAACTTTGGACCAATTGTAGAAAAAAATAGATTCTGAAGGAACTTTGGAAGTTTCAGCCATCTCTGGACGGTTCTCCCAAGCTGTTCCGTCTAGGAAAAAGTTAATTGTTTAAGAAAAACAAACCAGGAGAAGGATTGGAAGGTTCTCCCAACCTCAGATGCTTTTCCCAAGTGGGTTTCATGCAAGCTAAAGTGAACTGCTTAAATAGAATGAAACAAATGGAAGAAAGGATGACTCATCTGAGGCCAAATGGCTCGTCCAAAGTTGTTCCTCCCAAATGGAATCCAACTATTTAATAAGGAGATAGATGGCAGATCAAGCGACTCTTATGAGGCCATAAGGCTGGCTCAATGTTTCGCCTAAATTTGGGCGGCAATTAATTTCAAGTTTTGGATATTACACTTGTACCAATATATTATAAATAGTTGTATTAGGTTATTTTGAAGAAAACTTTATTTATATTTTCACAACTTGTTTGACATAACTTTGGAGACTGTCATTGTTTTATTAATCTCTTCCACAAGAACACAAGTGTGAGAGTTTGTGATCTGTGATTATTAATTACAATCAATTTGAAGATTATTTTAATTGTATGAAGCCTATTACGTTTTCTTCTTATCGTTGTTTTTCAAAAATCATGAGTAGCTAAACCCTAACTCTAGGGTTGTGGGATCCATGTGTGAAACAAAACTAAGGTTGTTATTTTATTATGGTTCTTGCATCTAACTAAGTGTACGAACACATAGTCTCTATAATTTAACGGATTTTTAGTGGTTGCAAACACTAGAACATGGCTAGGTTTAACTAGTACTAACCCCATGATTAAAATTAGGAGATGAGATTATGTTAAGAAATTAGGGGCTTTAACCCTCATCTAATATCATCTTGAGTTATTATGATGAAGAAAATGCACTCTTTTACAGCCCGACCCAGGTGCAAAAGAAATTTATCTAGGATTATAGGTTGAAAAACACATAGATAAATAACACTATTACTATAAATAACTCTACACTTGGGAAATATTGCAAGACCATTAATGTTTATAATCCGCAGTTTAGTTAGAATTCTGGTGAACATAATCCTAGGTTTTCTCATCACTTGAATTCCTTTAATAACTTACATCATTTGATATTTACATTTAATTGAGAAAAACACTCTTTTACGAACTAATCCCCCTATTTTCTTTTATGTCATTCAGAAATAAAAGCTAAGTGACTAAATATTGGCACTAGGCCTAAACCCGATACCATATTCCCTATGGGATCGGCCCCAATCTAGTTGGGTTCTATATTTGACTAACAACCATTTATACTTCTTTAGGAGGTGTAATTTGAGCATTATCAAATTTTGATGCCGTTGTCGGGGTATACGGTTATCGGTAAAAGCCAAGTGTAATATTAGTCATTTGGTGTTATTTTTAGTTTTCACTTTTATTTGTTTTTTAATTTATTTCAGGATACAGGTAGTGCATGCCAAGTACCCAAAGCTCTGGAGTACCGTTATTCCATTTGATCCTGAAATCAGCCGAGCATTTAGAAAGATGAATAGACAAGATAACACACAGCTACCTGAGCCCGAGCAACTTTTCTTAAATGAGTCGCCGAGAGGGAACCATCCAGATGCACCTCCTAGACATAAGCCTTTTGAGGATTAATAAGGTGTATATGGATAATGATGAGGCAGAACTTGATGAGGCAGGTGCAACAGGGGAAATCATTCTACCTCCGTTAGCACCGAGTAGAAAATTTAATATCACCAGCACCATGATCCAACTTCTGACAATGAAAGGGTTATTTCGAGAGGTAGCAAGTGAAGACCCAAATTTGTATTTAAAGAATTTCATAGCGATCTGTAAATCGTACAACCTTTTGCAAATAAGCCAGAATTTCATTTGCTTAAGGCTTTTTCCACTTTCACTATATGGAGAGACAACAATGTGATTATACGACTTTCCCCTAGACTCGATAGTAAACTGGAAAGAGCTGAAAGAGGCTTTCCAAGAAAGGTTCTTTCCTCCCTCCAGGATGCTAGTTCTAAGGGATGAGATCACCAACTTCAGACAGAAAAATGACGAGGCACTGCATGAAGTGTGGTTGAGGTTCAATAAAAAAATAGTCCCATGCATAGGTTGGGAGATAACGATTTTAAGGATACGTTCTGCCGAGATGTAACCGTACCTTTGAAGTTGGTTACTGATGGAATTACTGGAGGGTCTTACATGCTTAGAACTTACGCTCAAGTTTCACAGGAGATCGACATAATGACCAGAAATAACAGGGGTTGATATACACGGGAATTCAAAGTGTCTACTGGTGTAAGGACTGAGGCTATATCGGTGGAGCAACACTAAGAGAAAAGGAACATGACAAGGATATGGCACACCTGAAAACATAAATAGACTTAATGTCTAAGTATTTGTTAGGTGGAGGCCATGAGAAGGTAAAGTTGTTGGTTCCTATGGTGAGGGTCGGTGCAAAGGCAATGACTCATATTTCAAAAAGGAGGCTAGGTATATGCAGAACTAGGGGAGGGGGGTTCCAAAAAGGAACCCAAGGTCGGAACTTCAAAAAGTACTACTTTAATGATAGATGAGACTACGATAACAGAAAGCAGAACAACTGGAGGAATAAAGATGCATATAACAAGAAAGGAACATATTGTATATGCCACTGGGTATTCGAGATAATAGCACTTCTAAAATGGAGGAGATGTTGGGAAAAGTATTGCATAAGGTGGAATCCTATGATGAGACTTTGCAGTCGATTAATATGAAGATCTCGAATGTCGATCAGATGGTCGACTCTCATTCTAACTCGATAAAATAACTCAATTTCAGATGGCACAAATGTCTACGTTATTAAACCAGCAAAAGTAGGAACTCTACACAATAATACAATCCACATTCCTAACAATAAGTTTGATGATCTGGATAGACTCGTCATGCCACGAAGTTAAATAAAGCTCTAATGGGAGGCAACCCAATTTTTTTTTAATCATGTTTGATATTTATTAGTTTATATAAAGTGTATTCATGGTAGTAGAGTAATATGTGTGTTAGTGTGCAGTCTACGGAGTTTCAATAGATGATAATCTTAATAGACAGAGGAATGGGAGAATCATCTAAGGCTAGACAAAACACCCAAGCTTACTGTCCAAATCAAAACACACTGGATAGACAGGACCATAGACGGAACATTTGGACGAGCCGCCCAAAGTCCCGTCTAGGTAAGTAATAATTAGAATTTTATATAAAAATTTGACCTAACCCACCATTTTAAACATAAATATCCATGATCCATTTTCAATTTTATTTATGTTTCAAAGCTTCCCACATAAGGCAGATCATGCACCTTCCTCTTCATCTCCCCACTCAACTCTTCCCGTTCCTCAATCACCAAATCAACAGCTATAAATACCAACTCATTGAAGTTTTGTAATCACTTGCATCTTTTACTTTCTATTTTACAAAAAAAGCCCTAGCTACTCAAAAAAATCAAGGGTCTTAACAATACCGGTAAGTTCTATTTTTAAATTGCTATTTACTTTATTTTGGAAATTTATTTTGGTAATATAGTTGATGGGTGAGGTTTGAGTAACCCAAACCCTGGTAATTTTATTCTTAACAAAGTAAATTAATGAACTAATAGGAGCTTGAATGTGTTGGGTTTTTCTTAGTATAACTACCTTGTAAATGGGAGGTAGGGAAATGCCATAAATTAGTGTTTGAACTGTATAGATACGAAATTATTATCGAAAATATTGATATAGAACTTTGTAGTACATAGATGACAGCCTGTGCGAATTGTCTCCCTTGAGACGAATCGCCTAGGCCCATTGCCCAAATGGAAGTAGGCTGTTTTAGATAGTTGTGTTTAAGGTAAAATAGACGACACATTAGACGAACCGTCTACACCGAGAAGGAACATCCATGTTTTCGTTCGTCATATAAACAATGGACTGGAAAAATCATCCAACCTTGGATGGCAAATCCATCATTTGTTCAATAATACCCATGTTGAAAAGTAGATGAAAAAGAGAATGAAATGTCTCCTATCAAGCATAACATCTAACCTTTTTGTCTGAGACTGTTTATTTTAATTACACTACCTTATTCTATTTCGATGATTTGTGTCCTAACATTTAATTTATCACCAGGTATAAATGGCTCCTAAACTTCCTCAACATTTAAATGGCTCCTAAACTTCCCCAACATTGAAGTGCAACACACGGTGATATAAACCGAGGGCTATGAGATGAGGAGGATAGCCCAAAACAACATATCACTAGATAGAAAACACGACAAGCCCAGTCACCTGCTGAACCTTCATGACCTATATCAGTTATAAGTTCCTCGTCTAATGAAGAATCGGGTGATGAGTTGAGGGATTCATACGGGATAGAGCCGCAGCAGCAGTTGTCTAGAAAGCCCCATACCGACGCCTTCTATAGCTCCAACACCTTCTGTAGCCCTAGATGCATACCTATATGGGGACATTTATCAGGTTATCAAGGCTAAAAATCTTGAGTTTTAGGATGAGTCCTGGTGGGTTGTACCAGGTTCTAATAATATTTTTATTGAGGGACTGACCACCAATGTGAAGGATCAGTTCAAAAGAAGTAATACCGAGGAAGTTAGGATCGTGATCTGGCACTTGCCATACTATCCAGAGATTGAGCAGGTATTTCAGTACTATCAATTGAGTTGGATGAACAAACCTCCTGGTCAATATTACCCAACTATATTTTATGAATTCTATATGAAATATAAGGCTCACATAGTGCATATAGCTGGCAAAGGCCAGAAATCATCTGAGATGTGTGTGTTGAACTCCATCATAGTACGGTGAGTGGAGGTGGATATTTTTTAGCTAACGATAAATAGAGTGTTATTTGGCCCCGATTATATGGATATGGGAAACACCCTGACTATGTGTGTAGGTATACAAACTAGAAAACTTGGCGAAAGTGGTTTGCCTAGATGCTATTAGATGCAGAGTCGCCGTGGTTGAACAACCTGTGTTTGCCAATCCAGACTGGGTCACTAGTTTTATAGCAAAATTTTTATGGGAAGTGGCACAAATGAGAAGTCGACCGACACGGGATGACAAGTTAACAGGCGAGGATGTTGTTCTGGTTGCTTTTTTTGTTTCATAGTACAAGATGAACTTTAGCAGGATGATTTCTAAAGAGATACGGATGCACGCTTTGCGAAAGTACTTCCTATCCTTATCCCTTCTTAATCCTTAAACTATGTCAGCGGGCAAAGGTGTCGATTCTCTTGGGGACTGAATGGGTACTAATGCCCTCAAAACATATGACATCGAAAGGTCGAAAGATATTTCAAAAAAAGAAATAAAAAGGAAAATACGTGGAGCTTCTTCCACTTCTCAAACAGGTTCAAAAGACCCAATGGGCCCAGAACAAATAATGCAGCTGACATGCGTTCTGCGTACTGGGAGTCGAGTGAGTCTAGGCCATAGGAACTACCACCCAGTCATCCTACTGAATGCCCTCCAACTTCTCTTTTTGACTTCACCCTGATGAATTTTGAAAAATTGGTTAGAAGGGTAAAGATGAATAAAAGGCAGTTGGATTTATTATCTGTTGAGGTCGAGCAGCTTATGGACTGGAAAAGCAAAGCGGTTCTTAAGTCGTATGATTTAATGCAGGCTCAAATAGACAACATGGAAGAAAGAATAAATGAACGCCTTCTCCTTATGAGCCAAACTGAATGGAATAGATTCTAGTTTGATCTAATGAAGCTGAGGGTAGAAGTCACTATTTTACAGTAGGGCCACCAGCCAAGTGCTCTAATTACAGCGAGTTCGAATGAGTATGATGAGAAGGATAGTATTCTGAGCCTAACTGAAATGCAATAAAAGGGCAAGGCTGTAATGTTTGGGGGAGATGACACTGAGGACTCCGACAAGAAGAAAAAGAAGAAGTGTAAGAGGAGAAATAGATATGTGGAGCAGGATTTGGAAGAGGCACTACGGGCATCTAGGGAGACATATGTTCTCAATAAGGACAGGAGGAAAACACGATCTTTGGGTACGTCTGCCAGTAAAATACCGGCTAAGTCTGAGCATATAGGCAAGGCACCTATGGTAGTTGAGGAGTACACTGGAGTGGTAAGTACAACCGTAGAACAGCCACCTCCGATGGTCCTAAGGCACATGTTACAACATAGGATGTTAGATGGTACCCTTGTCTCACTAATGTTTCATTTGTATACACATTGGGGACAATGCAATATTTTATGTGGGGAGCGTGTATCTCTTTATTTTGTACCTCTGTTGTTTTATTTCTATTATTTTATCTTTTGTATTTTTTATCCATTTGAGGGTTTTTGTTGCCATGTTCTTTTCCCTCAGACATGGTATCTAATAAAACCGACACGTTTAGGATGTACTTTTATGTTTTGAGGTATTGTATTAAACATTGATACCCTTGTATGAAAAAAAATTCAGTATCATGAGTTGATTATCTTATGTTAAGTGTTAGCTGTATTACATTATGAGCTGTAAAAGATGAGAAATGTTGATTGCAATTGTAGATATTAAATTATTTGCATAATAGTTTTAGTTTGATATAAGTTGTGTACTTGCAAAGTGTGGGTGAGTAAAATTAGTCTAATCTTTTTGTGTATGTGATATCTAGAACTTGTCCGATTAAATTTATGTTGAGTAGAAAGTATGTTGACTTGAAAATGATCCTAGACCTTCTTTGATAAGTTACTAAGCCTTAAAAGTTTCCAAATAATGTTGAGTTTCCAAGTTGATCCCTATAACTATCTTTCTGAAATCAACAATAGATTGATCCCCGAAAAATGATAAGTAGTTGTTGTGGCCCTGGTTCTCAGTTGGATATTGTGTACTTCAATCTAGGTATTGTAACCTGGGTTGAGGGTGACTATGTTAGAAAACACCGCGAAATAATGTGTGGTAACATTCTGTATTGGCCATGGTCCGGTAGTGAATAATATGTCTTCAACCTAAGTTAAAAATTAGGTTGAGGGTGGCTACCATGAAGCCTTATAGAAAAAAATAAAAGGAAAATATATGTGAATACGAGGGAAGAGGCCGAGTACGTATAAAGGAAATGTCATCTCCCTTCCAACCTTGATTTCACCATCCCCGCCCCTCCCATAGGACTTTTTTACCCCTATTGGGTATTGCTCGGTGTACTACGAGTACCTTGTACCGGGGCTATGTTTCCCTTTTTTTTCTTTGTTAACTGGTCTGCTTGTGGCTCACCAATTAACCCTTTCATAGTTGGCGCCTAATGCTATACTCACGGTTATAAGGTTTCAACTTGCCTGTACCAGGTTAGGGGCAGAACCTTCTGTAGATCCAACTTTAAAATTCTAAACCTTTCCAAAAATGTTGAATGGAAGGACAAATTCATTTTTGTTAAAATAACTAATTTCTGCTTCCCCCAGACTGGAATCTGGGCATTAGGAATGACCTTAGTTGTAGTGTCAGTCTTACTGACCTCAAACTCGTCTCTTAAATAAAACTGCATCGTTGTAGGTTCACCGATGTGGATTTGTTTAGGGCTAAAATTAGTGCTTTTAATCCAGATAACGAGGTCACCGAGGTGGTACTGCCTGACGAGGCCGATGAAGTGACAAGAGGTAGTTACCAAGTTAGAAATCTGCCTATCCAAGATGGATAGTTGCTTGTTTTTCATATCGTTACTGTGTCTAATTCCCTTTTACTTTTGTTTTTAGTGGTTCACCTCAAGCTTTCCAGAAAGCCCGATCAACTGACTCCCCTACTGAGGTGGTGTCCGCCGAGTTGGTGAGTCCCAGCCCCTTTTCTATAAAGGGGCAGCTGAGAAGCTTATCGAGGAGTATGAAGAGAGTCTAAGTAACATAGGAATTCTGAAGACCCATGGTGTGGCTTTTACTGTTTATCAGATGGGGGGAGCAGTTAAGCAGTGGTGGAGAGCGTTCCTTGCTTATAGACCGGCAGGTTCAGCCCAGATGACTTGGGAAGATTTTTATGAGACATTTATGAGAAATTTTATATCTAGAGCTAAGAGGGAGATATTGAGAGAGAACTTCAACAAACTTGAATAGGGCTCCATGTCAGTGCCTGAGTATAAGGCTCGTTTCACTAGCTATCGGTATGGGGTGAAGCTTATGCCGAAAGAGGCGGACAAGGTCGACAAGTTATCTAATAGGCTGATATATAGATTGAAGGAATTAGTGGATCTATTGGTTTATATGGACGACCTTTTCGGGCCATAGTGGATCATAGCGCCAGCGCAGTGAGAAAAGACAAAGATATTAGGGTGGATATAGTGGATCCCATTTTGGGGGTCGTGGTCACCTAGTTCGCATAGGGCCAGCCCAGCAGGTCGGTGCATACATATCTACATATTTTATCTTTTCTTCCAGCATAGTATTCTTGAGGATCTGGATCTTC
>JBDJHY010000078.1:7901026-7915579 GCA_039654485.1 Withania somnifera
TAATAATTAATATAAAAAAAATATATCATATAAATTAGATGACGAAGATAATAATTTAATTTAAAAATTTTCATTTATGCTTACTGAGATGGTTCACACTAACATAAGTATTTATGACTTCCTTTAATTATAAATTATAAATTTTTTTGTTCTTTTTTAAATTTATCCAATCAAATATCATTGAATGGATTGGGAAAGAAGAAAGGACTATCTTAATTCTATACTTACTCCGTTTCTAGATATTTATCGTCAATAACAAAAATAGATATTTTAGTATCCAATTGTTTAAGACACGGATCTATGAATAGAAGACGTTAGTTGTAACTTTTTCCTTTAGACCAAATACTCCTATCGCAGTCAAGTTGATTCTATTCTCTGGTTTGATCAATTACTGGTTTTAGGCTTTGCAACATTGACTAGGCTGAATCACACGTCATAAGGGCTGGAAATGATGGATGTATAATAAATTGATTGCCTATCAAGTACACGGTCAGTTTGTGTGTCGCATAATAATCAACGTGCAGATGAATTTCCTTAGTCTTCGTTGTCAGTAGCTGTAAAATGATATTTGTGGCACTCCTCTAGAGTTATTCGTCTAAAATGTCAATGACTCCACCTTTTTAAGGGATTAATTATTTTGGTTTCTTTATCTTTCGTTTGGAGAGTTTAGCATTTTCACATCCTAACTTACAGGGTCACAAGTAGCACGTGATTTTCGATGTCTTAAATTGTTGATCATTTTACAGCCAGAAAAAATAGGAAATGGAGCTAACATGAATTGACCAATAGGCAGAAACGAAATTGCATTACAAAAGGTCTATGGGCCTCATGTTTAACTTCTTAATGTGCTTTTCTTCTACATTTGTTCTCAAATGCCTTGCATGTTCTCTCACTTAACTGAAAACTTTCACCCTCATTTTAGGACTCATGCATAGCAGGTAATTGATTTGGTCTGTAGGCGGTTTATTGTATTTATAAGCTCTCTATCTAAAGTATTAAGATGCTTTGCCCTATCAATTAATGATTATGAACAAATGATTCAAGTTAGTAAATTTCTAAGTTTGTTAAATAGTTTGGGTTGGTCAATGCAAGTGAGTATTTTTCTCTATTTTCCTGTCCACTTGTTCTGTCCAGAAAGATTCCACGACCAGGTTAAGATGTGGGAGAACTAGTTGCAGATGAAGTGGAATTTATTTTTTCATAGACCCTCTTTTTGTGATGGATGCAATGGAATACTTTATTTACCGATTAAAGCTGCATTTTAGCCGGTCTGAAAATGTGAGACATCCAGAAACTTGAAGGTCCTTGAATTGGAAAAAAAGAGAAGAAGAGATTATATGTGAATACATAATTGCAGTTGCTTACTAGTTATAAGAAGTTCAGAAGCACAGGTTATTTTCTAGTAAGTGCTGAATCATCTATCTGAGGAGAAGATAAACAATAGAAAGACATTATTGCAGAATATGTTAGGCCCTCATCCTACCTAAAAGTAGACCATAGAAGGAAAAACCTGCCACTCTGCATATTTTTGACTTATCAATTCTTACCTGCAGGAACCTTAGAGCTCATGCAAGTCCTCAACCTTGTGGCCTTGTGGTGCAGCTTGTCCTGCATAATGAAGTGCTTAGATACAACTCCGAAGCCTTTGCTCTAATAAATGCAGGTAAACAAGGTCTATAAAGCTGAGTGCATTGTTTTCTATCTTATGTGTTGGATTTTTACATGTCCAGTTGGCCTGATAGAATTTTGTTCAGAAATACAAGTCTTTCTCTTTCTTTTTTTTTGAATTACATAATATTCTGTGCCTATGGTACAAGCATCCTTTTGCTAATCCAATTTGTGGCACCAAATAAATTTACCATATTTCTCTTCATTCTTTGGCAAGAGATAGGTTTTTACTTTAGATGATTTGAGATAGTACATGAAGGGCGTCCCATTGTATTCGGTGACAACAATGTTTGAAATGCTAAGTTGAAATCAATTCAATACTTCATACTTCCTTTTTCATAATGATAGTTAAACTGCAATCTGAAGTCATCACGTGTCCATTGAATGTTAGTAGCTCATTAAAGTGATTGGTTTATTTTGAACTTTGTTCTTTAGGTATTAATACTTGTAAACTAAATGTACTGTCAGAGAATACACCTGCTTTCATTGGCTATGTAAGGGGTTCCAAATGGGTTTTCATGTTCTGCGCTAGCACCCATTGCCTTGAGGTTTTAGTTGGATGCTCAGATTCTTTCCCATGGTATATAGTTAACCTTTGTAGAACCTGTTTCCACGATTGCTTTCTCTCTTCTTGTTCTATCACTCTAGGCTTTTCTAGATCAACTCAAATTGATGGGCTACTTTGGATTTCTTTCACTTTCAAAGCCAAGACAACGAGTTAGTACCATTGCTCCAGGTTCGCTCATTATCTTGTTGAGGCTAATATATCTCCATCTACTGGAGACTGGCTCCTGTTAAACCCCCTATTCTCTACTTCAAAAACAATAAAAAAGCAAAAATATCACATGAAGCTATCCAACAAAAAAAAAAAGAAAAAAAGAAAAAGGATCTTTGGCCCATGTGTAAACCATAATACAGGGTTACTCGTGTAGGTGGGTGTAAGAGGATAGACTTGTCCATCACTGGTTAGCTGTTTCCAAACGGATATATGCAGATCCACCCATTACCTTAAAATTTGGCTTGGTTCAAATTCTTTCTCAATAATGAGATTTTTTATTTAACTTTTTCTCGTGGGATTCACTTCTATTTTTGATCAGTAAGCAACAGATCTTGTGAACAGAAACAGGACCCAGATACCAAGATGGTGATTTGAATAAGAGGTTGTGGAGGACACAGATGACAGTAGAAGATTAGTGCGTAGTAGAGTGTTATCTTGCGTATCCTTACCTGTAGTATTTCTCCTGTAGTTTCTTGTAATTTCTTGTCCTTCAATTTCTGGTACTATCTTTTGTCTCTAGTTCTTCAATTATTCCAATATTTTTATTGGAGTTGTTCCTTTTTTGGGTATGCTTCGCCATACTTTCTGGAACATCTTGCCATGATTTCTTCACTTTTGTTGTTCCTTTTTTATCTGCTTTGATATGTGCTCCGCATACACTCTATCTTTCGCAGTCCCTACTTGTGGGATTGCACTTGGTATGCTGTTGTTCTTCTTGTCCCCTACCCAGAACAAAGGGGGAAAACCTCGGAAAAAAGTAGTTTCTTATCCTGCGATGAAGTAACAAAATCTAGCATTTTGTATTGATCATGCACATCTTAGAGTTTAAAAATGGCAGAATATACAAACATCTAAGTTTCAGCTCCAGTACAGAAGTTGCATTGCCCTCAAAGCATTTGGAGTTCATTCTTTTCATAGTACCCAAACCATGCTAGATGGTATCGTCTTCCATAATACTCTCAGGGTTTGTTTGGTATGGGGATGGGATGAAAAAAGTTATCCCATGGACTAGGATAAACAAATTTATCCTGTGGAGTGGGATTTGGAGTGGGATATCCTGTTGGATAAGTTATCCCACCATAGTCCATATATATGGGATAAATTATCCCATCATTATAGTATAAATGGTTGGATAAAGCCCCGGGACTAATTAATACCTCAAAGAAAATGCTGGATTTTGTCTCAGGATTATTATCGCTTCTCCCTCATACCAAACAACCCGTCAGTGATTTGTTTCTTCCTTTGAGCTGCAACATAGAAGTAGCTCATTTACAGAGTCAGGCATCAGAAAATTCACTTTGAACTAGGATCATGTCCCAAAGTTGATTGGACACCCAACAGTTTAGGAAAAAGTGGCTTCCATCATATTTTCCTCCAAACCAATTCTGGTAATTGTTTCTTTCTCTGTTCAGCCTTATGTGTCAAGATATAACAGAGAGAGCTCCCTGTATTTGTCCCTTCCAACAGGGAGAATCTGTAGTTTCACTATCCAAAGATACTTCCTCCAAAATATGGAGCAGCTTGGCCATCCTAGGTATTTCCTAGTCAAGGAATTGTCTTCTGAAGTTTACATTCCAATTGCGTTTTGACACACTGGTAATCAGATATTTCAACATCCGAAGTAAAGCTATTCATAGGATTTACTTTAGAATATGTTAGGTGTCTCGGGTTCTGTCAAAATGTCTCTGTTTCTGCATTTTAGTGATATGTTTCATTAAGTATTTGATGTTAATTGGATTTACTATATAGTACTTTGTTCAAGTTTCTCAGGCCCCATTAAGGAGACTGCACGAAGTCGCAAGGCTGATTCAAGTCCTCTTGAGAGTATACTTGCTGTCCAACTTCCACGACAAGGCACTGTAGAGATCCACAATTATCAGCACGACCATGTTATTAGTGTAAGTTTGAAAACGCCCAATCCAGTGGCTTAGTCTTTGTGTTTACTAAAACTAAGCAATTGATTGCAGGATGTTACTGCGTCTTCTAGGAAACCAAAAGTGAAGAAGAAGGGAAAGGAAAACACCTTACTATCAAGTGGTCCTGATGCTTCTGAATGTCAAGGTTCCCTTTTGGTCACTGTACTTCTTTTTCTTTTCTTGCCTCTAGATGGCTATTCAAAAATTGGGAATATTTCCTCTCATCAGATGCAGTTGCAGCAGGTTTTTGTGAGATGTTGGAAGATTTTTGTGGCAGGGCAGAAATTTTTAGTGACGAACGGGATGAAAGAGAATTTTTACCAATGTCTGTGGCAGATCTTAAAGTTGTTCTGAAGGAGATCATATCTATCCGAGCAAAGAAAGCACTGAATTTGATTCCAGTTGATAATCTAGTAAGATTACTCAGGGTCTTAGATCACCAGGTTCATCGAGCAGAAGGTTTATCAATTAATGATTGTGAACATGTAAGTTAGCAATTATGCATTTCATGTTATTCTTTGGACTGAAGTGGAGCCTTGGAGTAACCGGTAAATTTGCTGTCATGTGATTAGGAGGTCACACGTTTCAGCCATGAAACAGCCTCTTGTAGAAATGCAGGGTAAGGCTGCGTAATATAAACCCTTGTATCGGCTCTTCTCCCGGCTCCGCGCATAGTGGAGGCTTTAGTGCATTAGGTTTCACTTTAATGTTATTCTTTAAACTTTCGATATCTATAATTGTCTATTTTGTTTCTTGTATAATTTTCCATGTCCGGTTAAAGATTAAAAATCGACTTTGGCTCCCATGATTTTCCTGTAACTCACCTTTTTCTGTTCATTAGCTATGGGAGGGTAGCGGGTCATGCTGCTGTCCTGAAATCTTGGCTCTTGTCAACATGCCACACTTCTAAATTTGTTAATGTGTGTAATAACATTGTCACGGCCATAGTCAATAATAGGGTTTTGGTTTTCCCATGTTATGCAGATGGATACAGAGGTTGTATCATCAATTTTCTGTGCTTTAGAGTCCATTCATGCAGCTTTAGCTATCATGGCTTACAATGGGATGCCTAAGCAATTATATAAAGAAGAAGTATGCTCTTCTTTTTCTTTTCCCTTTTACTGAATATATCTTGTAAAATACAAATTTCATTTTTGATTCTTGTGTTGGTATCTTTTGCATGTCTCTTCGAGTTTGTTAACTTCCAGCTGACCATGGTCTTTGATACCAGATCATTGAAAGAATTGTGGAGTTCTCGCGGCACCAAGTTATGGATGTTATCTTTGGTAGTGATCCTGTGTACCGTGCTCTGCACAAACCACCTGAGATAGGGATTCCTGAAGGTAGAATTCTGAGTACTAGATTATTTATTAGTATACTACTCCTTTATTTGAACATTTGTTCAAGTCACTAGAAAATTGACTTCTCAATAATTGTAAAGTTAAGGTAAAAGAACGAGTCATATTGAATTAAAAAAAAGATATATAGAGAAATTCTATAGCTTGCAGAATTTATAGGAGGTAAATTTTAGATGTGTGTACCCCAAGTTGTTCTTATGAACAAAATACTAAACGTAGGATAGTTAGGCAATGTTAGTGTAGCGGTATCTCTAGATTTTGGAACTTCTTGGTGGTGTCTAGAGTTGAATTGTATATCTGTGTGTTTCTTGGAGATCTTGAAAGAATCTTTCTACAAAGCTAAAAACAGGTTGGGAACTCTAGAAAGGAGTCTTGAATTTTCCTAATAAAAAAGAGATGGAGATATAGTGTATTAAATTAGATGTAACCACCAATTCTCAGGGACTATCTTAGTCCAACTTGTTTGGGACCGAAGCAAGTTGTTGTAGTCTAAAATTCTGAAGATGTGAAGGGGTTAACATGTGGAATAGTTCTATCGGTTATTGCTTGGGGATGGTTTATTTCACTGGGGTAGTGAAACAATTTATCTTTATCAATTACCACACACTCTCCTTGTTCTATTCTTCTATGACTCTGCTCTATCTTGTAGTTTCGAAAATGGGAATTCCGATTACCATTTGTCAGATAGGTCTAGGGGTTTAGTTTTGTCTCTGTTAATTGACTAATCTTAGAAAAACAATGTAGCTTATCATTGAACCTTATCTTTGTATGTGTTAGATGCAGTTCATAGTCTTTTACTTATAGTATATTTATGTTTTTCATATGCTTCCAGGTGAAGAAGATGAAGAGGTTGATGGGGATTTTGTTTCACCAAATAGGAAGAAGAGATCTGCTAGGAGTGTGAAACCAAGGAAATCAACATCAAACAAGTATGATTGTATCTTGGTTTCCTTGATAATTAGTTTCTGTCTCTCATATGAAACGGTCCTATCACCTTATTCTGGTATTATCAACTTTGTAGGGTTTCTTCTGCTGTTAGTAATATACTTCAGAAGCTTGATGTGATTCTTGGTTTCCTTAAGGAGTTGTGCACTGTAGAGCGCCTACCAGATAGTTGCATTCTCCAACTTATTAAGACCTGTTTCACAACATTTATGGTTGAGAATATCCAGCTTTTGCAACTGAAATCAATAAGCTTAATAAGTGGGGTAATGAAGCTACATTTACTAGCAGTTTGTCTTTTTAGTCTAAATCAATAGTAACTACTTGGAACCTAATTGTGTTTATATTGTTGTGTGTCCAGATATATTATGCATACCCACAGCATCGTTCTTGTATAATGGATGAGGCACTTCAGATTCTTTTGAAGTTACCCTCTTCTAAGCGCATGCCCCGAACTTATCCTCTACCTGATGAAGAGCAGAGGCAAATTCAGCTCATCACTGCTCTTTTAATTCAAATAGTTCACAGCAGTTCAAACCTTCCGGATGTTTTGAGGGAATCATCTAACAGTCCTTCACTTGAAGTCTCAATTGATGCCAGTTACCCTACCAAATCCTTTGAGTCAGTCACGGAAGCTTGCTGTCTTTTCTGGAGTCGTGTTCTTCAACGTCTAACAAACACAAAAAATCAAGAGGCAGCTGAGCTGAAGACCATGATTGAGAATCTTGTCATTGATCTATTAACTACTTTGAATTTGCCTGAATATCCTGCCTCTGCTCCTCTTCTGGAGGTATTAGAAATGCTGTAATATTTGAATCCACTTTATTGGCTATATGTTAAAGTTACACTTTTATGCAGGTTCTTTGTGTTTTACTCCTTCAAAATGCTGGGTTGAAATCCAAAGATATTTCTGTTCGTTCAATGGCCATTGACCTTCTTGGCACAATTGCTACAAGGCTGAAACAAGATGCAGTCCGCTGTAGGGAGGAGAAATTCTGGATAGTAAAGGAGTTGGGAAGCGGGGTCATGACTGACGAGAATCTTCCCAAGGATGCATGTTCTGTTTGTTTGGGTACCAGAATTGACAAATCACTTGTTCGATGCCATGGTTGTCAGAGACTATTTCATGTTAACTGTACTGGTATCAGCGGTCATGATATTCCTAATCGCGGGTTTCATTGTCAGATGTGTTCCTCCAAGAAGCAACTTCTTGTACTGAAATCACTTTGTGAGTCTCAATCCAATGATGCTGGGCAAAATAACCGTAGTAAGTCAGGAAAGACGTCACAAGTTACTGAGACAATCACAAATTTGGAGATTGTTCAGCAGCTTCTACTGAATTATCTCCATGATGCTGCAACTGCGGATGATTTAAATCTATTTACTCGCTGGTTAGTGCATTTCTGGATTTATATTTTAATGCTATTAGTATTTTTCTATTTTTGATAACTTTACCAAGAAAACTATTGCAGGTTCTATCTTTGTCTTTGGTACAAAGATGACCCTAATTCAGAGCAGAAATTCATGTATTATGTTGCACGATTAAAGTCACAAGCAATTGTGCGCGACTCTGGTTCTCTTTCTTCACTAATGACAAGAGAGTCGGCAAAAAAGATAACTTTAATGTTGGGACAGAATAGTTCTTTCTCTAGAGGATATGACAAGATTCTGCAAGTGCTTCTGGTTGGTGAAATAACATTCATCACTTTTTTCTCGCGAACATAGAACTTTTATACTCATTATAAGATGCTTTACAGGCAAGTTTGCGGGAGAACTCTCCAATCATTCGTGCAAAGGCATTGCGAGCAGTAAGTGGGTTGCATACACATTCTAAAATTTATATTTCTTCTGTTCCAACTTCCAGAGTACTTATTTTTTGCTCCTCTTGTTTGTATCATGATGAGAGCAGGTTAGTATCATCGTTGAGGCTGATCCAGAGGTTTTGGGTGATAAGCTTGTCCAAACAGCAGTGGAAGGAAGGTTTTGTGACTCAGCTATATCTGCTCGAGAAGCTGCATTGGAACTTGTAGGCAGGCATATTGCTTCATATCCTGATGTTGGTCTGAAGGTATTGACTTTAGATTTATTTGATCCCACATGCTTGTGGTGACACCTTGTTCAGGATGGCTATATTTGTCCTCCTAACACTTCTATTGGTTCTGCAGTACTTTGAGAAGTTGGCAGAAAGAATAAAGGATACTGGAGTAAGTGTGCGAAAGCGTGCTATCAAAATCATACGGGACATGTGCACTTCAAATTCTAACTTCTCCGAGTTTACTACTGCTTGTGTTGAAATTATTTCCCGAGTAAATGATGAGGAATCCAGTGTACAGGTAGAAGTAGTCAAATCGATTTTGTTACTGTTTTAACGTTCTATCTGATTCTCTTTGGTCCTTTCAGTTAATGGTGTTTCAAGCAGTATGACAATAACAATGTGTGCCCCAGATGAATGTAGAACATGTAAGGTTCATGTGATGATCTACCATTATCATCCTTAAATGTTAGACCTGACAAGTAGCTGGGTTGGCCTATAAATGGTCGACTTAGAACAAGGCACACTTATCTTGATGTGACCCATAGGCCAGTCCTAAGCCAGACCTTCTGCAAGGAAAGGTCCTGGTCCTGCCCACAATGCCTCCATTTGGGTGGACTGTGTAGTAGGCAGAGTTCCCTAAAATAATTCTGAACTTCGTATTTAGTTAATAGGATTTAAGTATTTAAATCTATTTTTGAGTTACCTGAAGAAGTGTAGTTCTGAAGATCTACTTTGGAAAAATATAGCTGAAATATACAAAAATCTTTAATATGATTAACAGTTGAAGACTGCAATAGAACACAAATCCAGATTCAGACTGCAATAGACCACTCTTTCTAGGACAAGCACAATATCATCATTGTATTTTATATGCTGTTGTTCTTTCCATTTTCATTTTCTGTTTTTTTCTATATTTTTGTTTCTTAATCCTTTTGTGGTTCTTCCTTGACTTTTTAAGACACTTTTTCTATGAAATCTACTAATGGAATTTACTTTCCTTCCTTCAGTATTTAGGGGTCGTTTGGTAGTGTATTAGAAAAAGTAATGCATGCGTTAGCTTTGTGTATTGCTACTTCTTTGCTTGGTTGACTTTTTAAACCTATGTATAATTCATGCAAACATTAATTATACATTCTATTTGGTATTAAAGAGTGTATAACTAATGTATGGAAATTCATGGTATTAGTGATGGTATGGTTCTAATGCATGCATTAGGATAGTTAAGAATACAATTGCCCCTTAAACCTTTTTCCACATCCTTTCTACCATATTTCTGGAGGGTAGTTTTATAAACAAATATTTTTTATATTTATTGTGTGATGCATGTTATTTTTAGCGCACCAAACTAAACGCTGCATAAGAAAAATATCACCGTAACTAATGCAAGCATAGCTAATACAAGCATTATGAATGCAAGCATTATTAATACATCATATTTTGCATTATCCTTACACACATTACCAGAGGACCCCTATGTACAACATCAACAACATACACAATGTAGTCCGACAAAGTTGGTCGGGTAGGGTAGAGTGTACCTAGACCTACCCCTACCTCAGAGATAGAGAGGTTGAAGTCCTTTAGTGTTTAATATGAAAGCACTAATAGCTGAATCTCATCTTTTATGGGAAAACCAAGGATAAAAGGCAGAGTTAGGAATCTTAGGTCCTGTTTGGACATATAATTCTTTTTGTTTTTTTCTTTCAAAACTGTTTGTTGTACATTGTAATCAATTCTTCACTCCAAATTCAAGTTAAGTTTTTCAAAATAACTGGTTATAATCACCTTTTCAAGTAACATATCACCCCCAACCCCCCACCCACAAAAAAAAAAAAAATCACTAAAGTCCAAATTCATTATAATGATTATAGAGTTTAAGAGGTGGGGTTGGGGTGGATTAAAAAAGATAGGGGAGAGGGAGTCCAATACAAGAGTCTTGACTCGCAAAATGAAATATATTTACTGCAGTTTAGTTGGGATAAACCGATATTTAATCACTCACCCGATCCGTGTATATTTGGATGGGTTGTCAAAAAAGTCTTCATTTTGCAAGCACTAGTTAGGTCTGCAACAAATTCGAACACTTTGACGACTTATGATTCAGGCTTGCTTTCTTTTTTGGATCGATTTATAAGTTGATTGGGATTATAGTTTCTGACAGAGTGAGTACTTTTTGTGTCATTGCATCTAAAGCAATTAGTGCATCATAGTGAATTGGTGGCTGGTAGCATATTTTGGGTGTAAATGCATTGGTTAGTATGCAAGACAAATGTTGGGGTTTCCTAATCACTGGAGTGGATAGAACATACATTCTTGTTCAAATTTTTTGAATTTGGTTCAATACTTATCTCCTTACAACAACAAAAAAAAACCGTTAAATACTTGTATCTCTCGAAGATTAATTCTAAATTACATTGAATAACCTTGATGTGGACAAAACTTTATTTGGCTAGACTCCAGTAGTGTAGAAGCAATCCTTAGATTCTGTTTTATTTTCTTATATATAGGACCTGGTCTGCAAGACATTTTTTGAGTTTTGGTTTGAAGAACCTTCTGGTTCACAGCATCACTATTTCGGAGATGGAAGTTCTGTTCCACTTGAAGTGTCTAAGAAAACAGAGCAAATTGTTCAGATGCTGAGAAGGATGCCCAGTCTTCAACCTCTTGTAACTGTGATTAAACGCAACTTAGCCCTTGATTTCTTTCCACAATCAGCTAAAGCTGTCGGCATCAGCCCTGTATCCCTTGCTTCAGTCCGTAGGCGCTGCGAGTTGATGTGCAAGTGCTTACTGGAGAAAATACTGCAGGTATTTGATTTGTAGGATGGTGCCTCTTAAATATTCAGACTTCTTTTTTATAGATAGAATGTTCAAGTATCTTGTCTCCAGGTGGCAGAGATGAATACGGGAGAAGGAGAGGCACACATGCTACCATACATGAGGCTCTTGCATGCTTTTTGTGTTGTTGATCCTACTCTATGTGCACCAGCTTCTGATCCTTCCCAGTTCATGATCACACTACAACCTTATTTGAAGAGTCAGGTTGTACATCTATTTCTTCTTTAAGCAACTCCACAGTGATTCTATGTTAATTTTCCTTTTCTATGTGAGACAATTTACTTTTCTAACTAACCAAGAAAAAAATTTGCTTTTCTAATTTTCATGATGGAATTAGGTGCATCTTTTGTGTGCACGTGTCTGGTGTATGCAATAGTAATTTGAAACGTTGTAATTTCCATATTTAGCAAACATGAATGGATTTAGTACATAAGGCTTGTTTGGGTTTCAAGAACAAAATACCCGTTAGAATACCGTGCTTTGTCTGTGTGCTAACTTGAAAGGGATATAATAATAGATCTCTTGGGTTTCAACTTTCAAGCACAATGCACCAATCAAATGATTTCAAAAGAAACACAGGGAACCCGGTGTGTTGTTATTTTATACGAACCATACGTTGTAATATTTTCCGAAACCAAGCTATTGAATCGTATGTTAAGAAGCTGAAAACTGTCAAATGAGTGAAGAGAGAATATCTTGGTTCAGATAAAATAAGAACACAACAGATATTCAAAGTTATGTAAACTATAGTGGTAATGAACTTTTGAGTCACGCAAATTAATTATTGGGAAGAATGATAGAGCATAGACATACAATTATTGGGATTTATGCATGGTAAATATACAACAAAGGTTGACAAGAAATATTTATTAAATGTTGATACTACCTAAAAAGTATATGATGGAAGTATGAATTCTTATTTTGGGGGCTTGAGAAGAAATATCTACCAACGACAAAAAGAAGAAACAAATTCATTTAAAATATAAGAATAACATAAAGAGCATGTCCAAGCAAATGGTCGTAAGTGTGAGAAACTGACAATAGAAGGAGAAAACACAAGGGGTTCTCCCATTGTCGTGGGTTATACGAGAGATATTCTTTGAGCCATATTTGTTTGCCTTAATTATTGATAACCTAAGTAATAGTATATAGGGTGAGGTTCACGATGTATGTCATTTGCAAGTGACGTTGTACTACTAGACAAAGCTGTGGGGAAGAGTCAATCAAAGTTAGTGATGGAGATCATGAGAAACACTCTAAGAGAACAAGATTTTATGAAAAGTAACAGTGAGGAGAACATATGAAATGCAAGTTTAGCCCTCATTGAATGAATGAAAGTGAATTGAGTTTGGACGAGATTATGGTGCCTAAATGCATATAGTTAGATGTATAGGCTTAATCTTCTTGTAAAATGGCATGATAGGTGAAGATGAATTTCTTAGAATTAAGATAAGTTTACTTAAATAAGAGCGTGCAGTGCTATGCAATTGGAAGAAAAGTCTCTAGAACGATTGTGAGACCAACAATGTTATGGGGGTGCAAAAAATCCAAAAGAATGGTGTTGCGGAAATGCAATGTTGAGATGGATGTACAATCATTCAAAATTGAACTAGATTAGAAATGATTATTGATATGGTTCAAGTAACACATAGTAGAGGATAAAATGAGAGGTAGCATGAGATGATTTACTATGTTCTACTTTGAGCTTTGAATATATCAGTCTGGAGTGTATGCGTTAGTCGGTGATGTTCCTTTATAATAAAGATATTTACTCAGGATGTGGTTGTACCCACTTGTTGATTATTATTGTCACTGCTACTGCACTGGCACCTGATTCCTCCTTTTCTTCTATTGGTTGGTCTACTTCTAAAATTTAAATTCTCCGAACAACTTATGATAAACTTTTTTCTTCTGGATTCTGTTAGGCTGATAATCGAGTTGCAGCTCAGCTTCTGGAGGGTATAATCTTTGTAATTGATTCTGTTTTGCCTTTACTACGGAAGCTTCCTCAAAGTGTTGCCGAAGAACTTGAACAAGATCTGAAGCAAATGATCGTTCGGCACTCATTCTTGACAGTTGTCCATGCTTGCATCAAGTATCTACTCTCTCATTGATACCCTCTTCTCTATAAATAAAGCTAGCTATTTCCCTTCATAAAATTCTCACTACTTTATATTCCAGGCTTCACTTTTTCCCTTATAAGCTTTTGCGTATAAAATTACAGGTGCCTCTGCTCTGTAAGTAAAGTTGCTGGAAAAGGTTCAACTATTGTTGAACACCTTATCCAGTTATTCTTCAAACGCCTAGATGCCCTAGGTTTCAGTAACAAGCAGGTATGTTAGATCCCATGAAGTTTCTGGTCATTACTAGGATAAACAGATGTTCCTCTTCATGTTTTGTTATAAGATCTGTATGGCACTATTGCTTACTTTAGTTCTTTTTCAGAACTTTCAGCAAGTGGGCCGGTCTCTTTTCTGCCTGGGTTTGCTAATACGTTACAGTAGCTCTTTGTTGTATGCATCTGTTTCCAGTAACAATTTTCACGTTGCTAGCAGCCTGAACCTATTTAAGAAATATCTTCAGGCCGACGACTTTGTTATCAAGGTCCGGTCATTGCAGGTGAGTCTTGCTATTCCATTGAACTCCTGCATGTCTATCATAATCATCACCTGTGTAACTATCTAACTTTCAGGCGCTGGGCTATGTTTTTATTGCTCGCCCTGAATGTATGCTCGAAAAGGATGTAGGAAGAATTTTGGAGGCCACACTCTCTCCTAATACTGATACACGACTCAAGGTAACTTCTTTTCTGCTTGTTCCACGCTTATGATATGCTGTATACTGAATCGTTTGTTGGTCAGATGCAATCACTGCAAAACATGTATGAGTATCTTCTTGATGCTGAAAGTCAAATGGGAATAGACAATGCAAGTGAGAATGAAGTTGGTAATACAGCAGTTGGTGGCCATAGTGTGCCTGTTGCTGCCGGGGCTGGTGATACCAATATTTGTGGGGGAAT
>JBDJHY010000078.1:7928832-7951082 GCA_039654485.1 Withania somnifera
CTTCCCAAATGCTTGCGAAAACATATTCTGCTGAAGTCACATTTCACTAAGACATTTCAAAATTTAAAAAAGTAAACACATGAAAAAGGAAATTCAACAACTATTTTACATAAAGTAAAGAAAAATGACTCCTGTTTTGTGTTAAATTTTCTGTTCCATAACTAATACTAGAGCAAATAGCTTCTCATACTAAGTAAAGCATCTATTCAGCGAGGCCAAGTAATACATTTGGGAAGACAAATTACTATCTGCATTACTCCCTACATATGAGCTCTTATTGCGAGTCACCTCCTTACTATACCTGTGATATTTTAAGTTCAATTCTTGCTTAATTTTATGAGGCAAATAGAGTGGTGTAATATTAATTCATGAATTCTACGAAAAGGTAAGACGTACCTGCCATATCTGATAAAATGGGTGACCGAATGAAGCCATAACAGAAAGACCAATTAGCAAACTATACTGAATTCATGCACTGCTTCAAATGAAAACAATTCAAAATGCATAAAAACCAAAATCATATAAATTGAAAAGCAATATTAAATACCCATTAGTAAAATTAAAAAAAAATCCTTAAATTAACAAAATCATATCCTAATTGACCAGAAATTAGGTAGGAATGTAAGGAGATAAAGAAAAATAAATTAAGCACTTTATCATCAAACTAACAGAAACTCCATGTGAATTAAGAAAAATCATGACTTATCTTCATTTTTCTAGAACAAGAAACAAATATGACTTCTTCTTCATTTTCTGCTAAGCGATTTTGAGTTTCTTCTGCCAGTTTTCTTCTAGGTTTCAACTAAAGGGAGAAGATGATATCTGCTCAATGACATTTAGTGTTTTATTTTTTTTTTTTTATTTTACTTTTTTAACGAAAGAACAAAAGAAAGTATGGTGGTACAAAGATGTAATAGATAAGGGGAGAGAATTGAAACGGGAGAATGAGACAACACATAGCAGGTTAAAACCTGGAATTTTGAATTTACAAAAGTATTCTTGGATGACCAAATGTTTCACTTATTAATTAGTAGAATCAGTGGATAATTTGAATTGAAATTAAAAGAATTGAATTGGTTTATAAAATACACTGTTCTTCCTTCTCTTATTTAATCCGTTATATTGTCAGATCACACAAGATTTACAACATCATACTCTCTGCTTAAATTGAGCTAAAGAATTCTACCTTTACGATTGATGTATATTTATTTAAACTTTTTTCTTTTGCAGGTAAATTTTGACATATCTTTATTTTTTTACATTAAAATCACGTTGTTTTGAAGATTTTACCTTTTTTGTATGTGTATTTAGATTACAAACTATTTTTTTTATAGTACCACATAGATGTTTTAACTTCATCATGTTATAATATTTTTTATTTTTGTATTTTATTGGGTGTTTAATGATGATAATAATTTATATGTTTAATCAAGTTCTGAGAATAACTCCAAAGGTATATCCAGAAAAAAGCATATTGATGTAAAGGAGTAGGTAACTCAATAGTTTTATTTTAATAGAAGAGTAATATTTTTTTATTTTTTTACTCTAAACAACCCGATATATAATTGAATCAATAATAAACGAAGATTACCTTTTCTTTTTTTGTTCTTTGCATGAATTTTCAGAACTTTCGAATTGAACGAATAGGTCAAATATAGAACTTGTAGACAATGAAGCTCAAGTTTGACAAACTCTCATTTTTCTCTGGACAATTGATTAATAGCCATGAAAAAGATGATGGGAACTCATGCCCTCTTCTTAAAAGGTTGCTAACAACAAAAACTAAATGATTAGCAAAAATATATTCTAACACAAAGAAAATGAAAATTGACTTGATTATAAAGTTCATATTTAAATTTTATGAAGCAAGAAGACATATAATTTCATTGTCACTTGAAAAGTTATTCTTGCTTGCAGCGATTTTTTCATTTCCGTTGATCTTTTATGGTATTAGTATTAAGTATCAAAGTATATATTTTAGAATACACATTCTTATGATTATTATATTATTCAGAAAATATAGTAATTGTTATAGATGATGAATTTATTACATAGCATATTATTATAAAAATAATTATTTTTGTTATAGGTAAAAGTTACTAAATAAAGATAAAATATATTAATAAATATCGTGTTATGAGAAAATTTTAATTTCACAGTGGTGTTATTTACAAGTTTAGGTGGTGTTATTGAAGGTCTGACCGTATGTAATTTAGTAAATATAACTTAGAAGTTTATTTTAGTTAGTTAAATTTAAAAGAAAAAATAATAATATGATACTTGATAATCTTACTTTGTCGAATGTGAATAGCTTATAAAATAAATTCTCGACAAATTCATGTTACTAGCAGTCTCTGAGTTTATTACACATAACATATATTTTACAATATTTATGATGCAGGAAATGATTTTTCGCATAAAAACTATTTTATATATCTAAAAGCTTAATTCTTTCAAAGTATTTCGTAATGCGGTCAACCCAACTTTGTAAAAGAAACAATAATTTGCAATGCAGTTAATTCGAGATTCAAGTAACTTCTAATATCCCTCTAAAAAATAATTGTGGACCAAATACTTAATTTTATCGGTTTGTAATATTTTAATATAAGGAAAGTAAAAAACTTTAAAATGCATTAGAAAAAAGAAAAGGAGTTCATCGTATATAAGCAGGAGACAGGCGAACTCCAGTCTCCAAGTTTGAACAAGTAATGGCGTTTGCAGTAGTAATGTAATTGAAGCCCTCCTGTCGCTCTTCCCCATTGGCTCCTCTTAATGTTCTTCATTTACTTTGTCTACTTGTTCGCCCGTTCCTAAATCCTTCAACACTCAATTCTTTAACCCAAAAGGGAATGCTAGTTGTTGTATAATTCTAAAATCTTCTGTGAGTTCTTCTCCTATTCTGTCTCCACAGGATCAATGGGGTATATGGATGTCTCTTTTCGCAACTGGAGCTTTTGGTCTCTGGTAAATATTGTCCTTCCCTTCATACTGATACTATAACTTGTCTTCTTCTCGTTATAATGTTCAATGGTGTATCCATCAATTTGAACTATTACTTTTTCGCGAGTTTCACATCCAAAATTATAATTTATTTCCTTTTCTTACATGGACTATTAATGTCTATTTATATATTAAAACATAGTTATAACTATTAGTTGTTGTCTTTTTCTACCCGAATGACAATGAGAGTTCAAATAGGAAAAGAGAACAACAAATAGTTGAGATGTGTTTTAAGAATAGATGACGATAGTTTATGTTAGGTATGAGATGACTCATATCTAAGATGAGAGGATAGATGCTGGAGCGGAGATGCTAAGCGAGTGGACCGTAGCGAAACGAGCGAACGGAGCGGAGACGGTACTGGCTTGTTTTTGGTAATTGTACCTAGGATTACTTATATATATTCTGTATTTGTAACCTAAAACATATAATACAAATTACGGGCTCTCATAGCTTCCGAGGACGTAATCAAATTGCCGAACCTCGTTAAACTTGTGTTCTTTATCTTTTTCCTTTATTTTTTGTTAAATCTTGTATTTATTAGTCTGATCCATCAACAGTTTACATAGAAAAATAGAACTGATAATTAGAGCATGAGATTAGTAAAAAAAAAAGCTATATTTAGATGTATTTTTGACCATTAACTTTAAAAATAACACACAATGTTAATTATATTAAAGCTCAAGATCCCCATTTATTTCTTCATATGACTTTTTGGGTGATGGTTATATTTGAACTTACCATGTTTGAATCAATGGTGAATCTATTCCAAAGTTAATACTAGAATAATAACTGGTTAAACAGTTAAATATTTATAGATCTTGTGGATTTTTTGGCATATATGTAGACTGAGAACAAAAGCTTCACAATCAAATATCTACATTCTACACATATCTTGTGGATTTTTTATGTGTATTTATAGAGTGAGAACAAAAACTATTGGGTTTTCGTGAATTCGTAAGGAGGTCTTTGGATGTGTCCTTGGTTTGAATTGCGTAACCATCTTATCTAGATATTTGTTTGAATTGTTTCGGCGCACATCTTCCATTTCTCCTTTTATGTTTTTGCCAGTCTTGCTTAATAAACGTTTATGTGGAATTCCAAAGAACATATGTTAGTTTGATATCTGAAGATTGAGACTGAATTGTGAATTAAAGAAGACTAAAATTGGGGAGTATGTTTAGTGCTGCATTGGTTAGTACGTAGGTGGGGATGATTGCAAGTAATATGGGCGTTATTCCTTATGCAACACCAGCATATTCATTTGTGTTGAAATACCTGCTGCCCTAGACAATCCCTCTACTGTTGTTCAGAGCAAATTTACAGCATGTGATAACCACAATCAATCCTCTTCTTTTGGTTTTCTTGCTGAGATCAGGTCTTTTTGCTTACTAAAAGTATTGTTTTTTTTTCTCTCCTATTGAAATTAATCCAGGTGACTATTTCTTTTAGTTCTAGTTGTGAAGATACTATTATTTTGTGGGACTAGACATTGCTAGTTTCAGGATTTGGTTTCATTAATTTGATAAAACATTGGCCAACGATCTAGAATTTTCAGTAAATACAATGTTTTAGAATGAAAGATAATTGGATACAATCATCAATTAATTTGATAAATTAACTATTATTTGTTCTTTTACTTCATTAGATCATTGCTTGTCCAAGTAAGTAGCGTTGCTACTTTTGAGAATTTCAACCAAGAATGTTGACACATCCGCCGCTCAATCATTATATTTTAAAATTTTTCTTCAGATAACACTTCAGAATGACAAGTATTTCACAAAGGCTTTTGCAATTTTTGATGGTGAACCATTTGTGACTATTCTTTTATTGCGCTAAAATGGTATTCGAAGTAGTCAATGATTGAACAACGCGTAGCATGCCTGATCAATTAAAGATGACTGATAAAGCATCATTATCTTTGTACGAACACGACACAACCTAAATGTGCCTTAAGAGATATCGAAACATGTTTGCTTTTTATACCTTGGAATATTGATTTATGTACGTACATGTCAATTTCAATATAGTTATAACTGAATTCTGGGTATAACTGTTTCAGGTACATAAAGACTACAACACTTTATTTGTTGAAGAACCATTACAAATGTTTTGTCAGAGTAACAACTCTCGACACATGATGAGTTCTTGCCACTATATGGGAATAAATTGGCATGTTAATGTTTGGATAGAAGGAAAAAAAGGAATGCATTGTTTACCATAGACCAAACGCGCCCGTTGAGAAAAAGGGCATCTATATATCTACATGTCTTCCAGGGACACTATTGCAGAACTGAAAGAGGATTTTATGATTACTAACAATAACTATCAAAAGGGAAACCCTTTGTAATGAAAAATTGACTGTTGAGCAATTTAGGGAGAAGAAAGAAATAAAGGTAGGTAAAGTAATTGCTCCTTACATACATATTAGTCTTAGTAGTGTCGTAATAGCTAAATTGCAAATCATAGTTCCAGAAATGTAACAAGCAAAACTCATCAATCTTTTGAAATACCATATTAAGTTAGTTTTATTGAAAATACTTAGTATAAATAAAAATGTCTCAAGGTTCAACTTATTATGAGAAGCTTCTTACTTTAGAATCAAGATTATCTTGGTTTTTAACATGAGTAAATACTTACAGCTCAATGGTGATGTTCCATTATGAAGCATGTTGAGTTCCAGCCAATGTATGGGCACAATTTGATAAATTAATGCTTGTTTTTTTAAAAAAATTGGTAAGTGTATTCCTCAACATTAAGGACATGCTCACAAACACAAAGGTTTTACTTTTTAAAAACAAATAGAAAAGTAGATACTTACAGAGATCTTAATAAATCTAAAAAATAATTTATATCATCTAAACCTTCTTCTTTACACCAAAGTAGAAAGATATTACACAATTCAATTTAACTTTCTGAATAAAATTGGATTGATCTTTTAAACACCTCTATTTCTGTTTCTTCAAATTGTCCACCAGATGTATTGTGGTATGATCCTCCGTCATTTTTTTTTGAATTTTGTTGCATCCTCTTTTCATCGGGCAGCTAAGTAAATTTACGGTGTGCTCAGGCATAGTCCAAGTTGTCTTTGTTATGTTGAGAAATAAAGAACATAGTTGTGTTGTAAAAATGCAATGTAAAGTGCTTAGGCATAGTCCAACTTGTCTTTGTTATGTTGAGAAATAAAGAACATAGTTGTGTTGTAAAAGTGCAGTATAAAAATCGATGGTTATTTGTTTCATCTGTCTCATTGAATAATACAGCACCTAAAAACTATGATAACCCCTTTTATCTTTAAAACTTCTTGTGTCAAACATACTTTTCTAACCACCAACCAAGTAAAGCATTTTACCTTGGTTGAAGGTGGACTCTTCCATAAGTTTCTCTATTTTTGATTTCCCTCTATATTCTATGAGTCTATTTAACAGAAAATTGCCTTCAGTATTGCAAT
Organism: Withania somnifera; assembly: GCA_039654485.1. Lineage (NCBI taxonomy): Eukaryota > Viridiplantae > Streptophyta > Magnoliopsida > Solanales > Solanaceae > Withania > Withania somnifera. The sequence goes on from JBDJHY010000078.1 coordinate 7,935,284, forward strand.
TTTATTGTATTTGGTTCCGTACCAGTGCCACTAAAAACATTGATCCTACTTTGTATATTAGTCACTCTATCAATCTCCCAGTCATTTAGCAATCTTTTGAAGTATAAGTTCCATCCCTATGCACTCCAAACATCATAAATGGTGTCATCTCAGTTGTTGTTAGAGTAAACAGGTTTGGGAAAATCTTCATTAATACACTTCGTTCCTTCCTAGCATCCTTCTATAATTTTATTCTTTTTTCTTCTCCAACTATCTTCTACAATTTCCTTTCTATGTAGGGCCATAAGGCTCTAATGGTCTTCCAGACTCCAGCACCACAAGTATCATTACTCACGTTGGTACACCAAGGGTTGAGTTCACCAAACATGTATCCAATCACCTTCCTCCATAATGTATGTTCCTTCTTATTTTATCTCCAGAGTCATTTCATCAATAAGTTATTATTCTGTACATTCAAATTTTTTATTCCCAAACCACCTTGCGCTACTCTGCTTTGTTGTTTTGCAATTGATAAGATTGTATCCTTTTCCCTCCTTACACCTATGCTATAAAAATTCCCTCCTAAGTTGAAATAGAGATACTACATGTGTAGGTAGTGCATCAAGTGCAAAGTTGATAACACCCTATTGTATCTCCAGAGTCATTTCATCAATTCTATTCTTTCAAATTGTTATTGCCCAAACCACCTTACTCTACTCTACATTATTGTTTGGAGATCGACAAGATTGTATCTCTTTCCCTCGTTATACCCGTGCCATAAAAATTTCCTCCTAAGTTTGTCTAGCTTTTTCATAACTTTGGATGGTAGGGGAAATAGATACACTATATATGTAGGTAGTGTATCAAGTGTCGAGTTGATAAGGGTAAGTCTCCCTCCCAATGATATATATTGTTCCTTTCACTTAGCCAACCTCTTTTAAATTTTCCCTATAATTTCATCCCAACTTTTCCCTACTCTATGTTTACTACCCAGTGGCATACCAAGGTATGTAGTAGGCTTCTTTTCAACTTTGTATTCTAAAATTATTGTAGGATTCTTGATATTTGGTACAAACTGATTTTTCCCAATTAACTTTCAAATCATAAGAAGCTTAAAATGGAAAAAATCATTATGATGTAACCTATTTGTTCAACTTTTGGCTCACAAAGGACCATTATGTCTCCGCATATTGGAAATGACATACCTCCATTATTTTCTCTATGTTATCTTTTATCTCAAAACCTTTAATCCATTTGTTCTATAATGTTATCCTCATCATGCTATTAAATCTCTCCATTGCTAGTATAAATAGGAAAGGAGATATAGGGTTACCTTGTCGAAGATCCTTTTCAGAATAAAAAAAACCTAGGGGTTCACCAATTACCAGAATAGAGAACCTGGTGGTTTTAATAAAAAATCAATCCATTTCAATGCTTTATCACCAAAACCAAATTGTTTGAGAATGTTCAGCAAGAATCTCCATTTGACTGCTTCTGCACCTTTAAGTCTTGAGTCCACACATTTACTAGCAATTAGAATCGCGTCCATGATCTGTCTACCCTTTATAAATGTTAGCTGATGCTTGATAACTAAATTGTTAACCACCTTCGTGAGTCTTTCAGCTAGTTTCTTTGCCACAATCTTGTACATTCCACCAATGAGACTTACAGGTCTGAAATCTTTCAGTGCTAAAGCTCCTACTTTTAGGGGGATCAAGGCTATAAATATTGCATTGAAGCATTTCTCAAACTTTTGATATTTATGAAAATATTGGATTGTATTCAAGATGTCCTCCTTCATAAGTTCCCAGAAAGCCAGGAAAAAGGACATAACGAATCCATCAGGCCCTGGTGCCTTCTCCATCACATATAATTTAATCCCTTCTAAAATTTCGTCCTCTTCAAATTGTCATTGTAGCTCCTCTTGTTCTTCTATGGAGTGTCATTTTCTTTTTACTGTATATATAGGGCAATCTACTAACTTCAACATTCAGGTAGTGTGTGAAAGCCTTTTTGTTTTTTCATATTTTTTCTTCCAATATGATAGTTGGAAGATTATTGGGATTATAGTTGCATATTTGATGGTGCCTATGAGATCACTTGGTCAAGATAGTTGGAAAATAGTTGTTTCCCTAATGTGCACCTATATTGGTGGAAGTAAGTAGCGTAACAAAACTTTTTTATCATTAGGGGATTCATGAAGGGAGGTGTTTCCTGTATATTTTATTTGTTTTTTGGTCATGAATGTATATTTAATCGGGATCCAGTCTCAGAGATGAAAATTAGGTCAATTGAACTAAGTAAAGGGAAACTTGGGTATTGGGCTCAATATTTTTGGTGGCTTACTTTTTGGTCACTAGAAATATTTGGTTTAGATATTTTAAACTGGCTGAATTCTCATGCTCTTTGTACATGTTATTTTGGATAGTAAGTAAAGAAGGATTCCGATGTTGTAATGATAGAAGTCTAAGAACTTAAATCGTAAACAACAAAATAACTTAGAGTTTTCTATTCCATCTGTTAATTTCTGAAAAGGCTTCTAAAAGAATCTATAGATTTCTAAAATCAATAAGAAGCACTTGTTTCGAAAATCAGTACAAGTACATGAACAATAAACTCAGTTTAATCCCAAAAGTGGTGTCTGGGGTGGGTAAGATATACACAATTGTACCCTAACCTTTATGGGATAGAGCGTCTGTTTCTGGATAACGCTTGGCAATCCTCCCTCATTCTTTCTCCAAGCTTGGGACTAGTAATGTGGAATATGTTGAGTTTAGGAAATCAGTACAAGTGTTCCCTTTAAATTAAGTTTTATTTGGTAAAATTAAGAAATATTTAGGATACATTTGTACACCTTGACTTGTCATTGCCCAGTTCCCTATTTGATGATTTAAGTGAGCTATTTGTGAAGAGCATATTGTTTAAGGACTTTTTTGAAAACAAAATAATCATTATGAAGTCCTTTAATATTTATAAATAAAGCTGGCTGGACTTTTTGAGAATGCTCTTCCTAATTCTATAATTTTTAATATAGGAATCATGTGAAATGTTATGCTTATATTTGATGTTGCATGTAAGATAACTGAGACAATCAATCACATATGTGCATGCATTAATAAATTTATGTATATTATGTAGATATAATACATTGGAATCACTTTCCATTGGGGTAGGAATTCTTTTTTGTGCAAGACTAATAGTCTCTCAACAAAACTACATAGATAGTTCCACATCTTTGTGCTTGTCAAAATATAAGGTACGCAATCCTCATTACTAGTACTTTTGCTTCTTTGTTATTATTATCTGAATAATGTTCTCTCTCTGGTTTGCATCCATTAATTATGTTGCTATTTATGAGACACTTGCTGTGTCTCCATTAGTTATAGCTACAAGTGATGCTATAGATAATGTTATTTGTGGAATATATTTTATTGCACTATTTTCAATAGCCTCCAAAATACCTTCAGAGTCTTCAACATCAATTGGTGGTAAGTGTCTTTTAGGTCATCAAAATAATATCATGGGAAGTCTAATATATTGTTCTTCGTGTTCTTTTTTTCTTGCATTTCCTTTGATACTTTGCTTAACAGGCATTTGGACATGCAATCTGGGACATAATTTCAAATCATTGTGTGGACATACAATTTGGGATCATGATTTCGAATTGCAAATTTTCCAAAATTAGAATTTGGGATACCAATTTGTTATTTTATATAATTTTAAATATAAAACTTTACTCATAAGTTTATATAATAATAATATAAACAAGTGGGGCTTAGGAATGATAGACTATATATAGACCTTACCCCTACCTCATCGAAATAGAGAGACTATTTTTGATTGACCATTGGCTTAAAATAAAGCATATTCAAGCAGTTCGAAAAAGGAAATACAGAAGTAAGAGCAGTAACAATAATGAAATAATGTGAAATGAAGAATCATACACAACATACAAGGAACGTATAGTATGAGAATAAATAATGCAATATTCAAAGCACAAAATATATAGGTGATACCCAAAGAATACAAAATTATGAGAATAGTACTAATCCCATAGGTAAGAAGGGAGGTCTAAGATGACCACAAAGCTTATCCCATAGGCAAGAAAAAAAATGCTCAACTACTAACCAATCCTCTACCTTAATCTGCGACCTTCAAACTTTTCTATCTAAGGTCATATCATCAATAAGATCAAGATATGCCATGTTCTATCTATTTACCTCTTTCTAATACTTCTGTGACCTACCTCTGCCTCTACTGATGCCCGTCATCCACTACAAACCTCACACACCTCCTCACTAGGCATTTATACATTTCTTCTTCACATGCCTAGACTATCTCACCCTCGTTTTCCTCATCTTTTCCACTACTGAGGCCACTCCAACTTAATTTTTTATATCTTGATTTCCAAGCTTATCTTTACATCCACACATCCACCTTAATGTCCTTATTTCTGTCACTTTTATTTTTTGAACATGTGAGTTCTTAACTTAGCAGTACTCTATCCCCCATACAATATAGTCAGACTTACCACAATTCTGTAGAACTTATCATTAAGTTGATAGTACCTTCTTATCACACAAGACTTCAGAGGCGAGCCTCTATTTCACTCATTCTGCACCAATACGATGTATGACAACCTCATCGATCTCCCTATTATATTGGATTAAATATACCAGATACTTGAAATAACCTCTTTTGGAGATTACTTGAGCATCAAGACTTGCTTTCACACTGATCTTATGCATAGCATAATTGAATATCCACTCTAAGTATTTAGTCTTGGTCTTGCATAGCCTAAACTCTTTAGACTCCATATTTTGTCTCCAAACTTTCACAGTCTAGCATTAACTCCATCAAGATTCTTGTCAATTAGTACTATTCTATCTTCGAATAACATGCTCCATGGCACCTCTCCTTGGATATGTTGCGTTAGTTCATAAATAACCAACACAAAAAGAAATGGGCTAACAGACGATCCCTGATGCAAACCCATTATGACTGAGAAGTGCTCTAGGTTTGCTCCTATTATCCCCACCCTAGTATTGGATTCGTTGTACTTGTCTTTAATTACCCTAGTGTAAGCCACAAGTTCACTTTTAGCCTCTAAGCATCTCCAAAGAACCTCCCTTGGGTCTTTTCCATAAGTTTTCTCTAGGTCGATGGACACCAAATGTAAATCCCCTTTACTTTCCCTATTCTACTCCACTGATATCCTTACAAGATGGATGATTTTTGTGGTAAATTTCTTCGGCATGACCCATAAGTTTAATTCCTTGTCTCTTTGTTTATGGCTTTCGTGGGAGTTATTTGGACTGATAATGTAAACCCTTTGTATAGTGAACTCTCTTCTCTTTATACTCACATATGTTATGAAACTCATCTCCTTCACAGCTTCTGCTCCAACTCGATCTAAATAACTCTTCATTATCATGAATCATGGCATTTTTATTAGTGAGTAAATATCATCATCATCATCATTCTTAATATAAAAGAACTAAGACAAAGAACCAAACTTCTGGGCCTGTGCAGACTCTTGTTGAGGTTGTCCCAAGATATTGCTCATTTCCCCTAATTATTGGTTTTACAGTAATAGTGGATATAGAAGGAATTTTTTGCATGGCTTTTAATGTTTGGGTTCAATAACATTCACCTTAGTGGCATTTTATTAAAAAAGACCCATTTTTTTAAATTTTGACAAATGAACACATATTCATGTGAAGAGATTGTCCATTAGATATGAAAGGATTATATTAAATAATAACTAGTTATTACTGTTGTTGACAAGGAATTTTAAAAAAATTATGTGTATATGAAAGTTTGTTATCACAAATATTTATTTCTAAGAGGAACATGGGCATATCTAATTATCAATGTATTGCCTTAGGATATTCTGATATTTTTTTATGAACTTTGGCTTGTCCAGTTTGTAAGATTGTATAAGAATTGGGAAAAAGTTTGATTGTCTTTGTAACTTTTGATTTTTTTCACATATATGAAAAAATACAAATTGCATGTCTAAATAAAATTTTAACTTCAATTCAATTTGATTTAAAATTACTGATTTCAAAATAGTCCTTAGTTTCTTTGCGTAGACTCAACTTAGTTCTTGATGTGGATTGATATACGAAGCACATGACAAACGGGGGAGAAAAAGCCAAAGAGAATATGTGGAAGCTTACACTTAACCCACCGATTTATGAACCATAATGGATTGGTTACTTCACCTTTCAATCTAACCTATGAATTTATGACAATTTCCAACACGCAATTTACGTAAACTAAATTGAAGTCCACAAAACAAAAACCTTCGATTGAATGTAAAAAGAAGTTATGGTTGCAACTAGGAGAATTGGCCCTCAATTACACACTACAATTATGCTAGATTGCGATTAAAAAGCTATTATATGCTAGAACTAATCTCTCAAAAGAGTTCAATATATTTCATCAAAGTCTAAATGAAAAATACTGCAAACTCTAATATATATATATATCTATTACAAGTTTGAAATAATTGCACTTTACCTCTCAAAGTTCTGGCATCTTCAAAACATCCCCCAAAGTTCTAAAATCTTCAATTAAGCCCCTCAAGTTTTGGAGTATCCACATCTATATAATAACCCTCATGATCATTTATGATAAATACACGATGTTTTTTATTCTAGAGCATTACAGTAGTTTCCTCAAGTCATTTATGACTTGCTAGGATCGGTAGTTCGGATCCCTAGCGACTCAGTTGAGAAATATCTCATATTGCCTGTTTTAGAGCCTAAAACTAAGTACTCATTGAGCAAAGTCAACTTTTCTATAGTACAAGCTCGGAATTAAATTTTGACAGTTCTATTAGCTCTAGATTTCCAACAAAGTCAAGATTGACCATAAGTTTGTGTTTTGGAGTCTTTGTTTACAGTTTATGCCAAATTGTGGATTTTAGTTAAGTTTAGGCCTACAGTGGAGCTTGGGAGGTATTTTGATGTTTGGAGTGTCGGATCAAGATTCTGACGCTTTTAGCAGCTTTAAATGATGAAGTTAGGCTAGAAGAGTCTTGGTGTTTCCTGTAGTATGCTCGTTGTGATTTGAGTACCTCAGTGGAGAAGTGCGTTTTTGGCTATCTTTGGTTTGAGAAGTGATTTTTATTAAACTACCTCATATGGTCATTTTGAAGATTCCATTAGATCCATAATTTCATTTCAATGTTGTTTACATATTTGGTTTATTGAAATTGGACTCGGAAAACTCATTTTAGAACCCTTGGAGTTTATGCATTGAGCTGGTGCAAAAACTGCAGACACAGACCACCCCAGTGAGGGGGGGTCGCACCAGAGAGGGTTGCCTCAGAGGACCTCACCATAGAGAGCAACAGCCGCCCCAGCGACAATCACCCCTGCTCCCAAATTGTTGCCCTAACGAAAATTACAGTAAATTTAAGTAACTGCAACCCTTCACTTCTTCCGTTTAGAAAATCTAAAACACAATTTTTCTCTCAAATTTCAAGGCATAAACCTGTGGAAACCCTTCCAATAATGAAGATAAAATTTCCAAAAGGTTTCTTTCATCTTCCCTACTTTCGATAAGTCTTCTCTATCCTGTTTAATTCATAAATTCTTGAGTTCTTCCATTACTGAACCCAAAATTATTGGAATTAATTAAATTATGCCATAATTTATATATTCTCGTGTAATTAATCATTTTGAGGATACATTGCTTCTAAGATCAATAATACATCAAAATTCCAACGTTAAATTCATAAAGGTTGAATCTTTGACCCTATTAGGGTCAAATCTATCCAAAGTATTTTGAAGCCCTTCCCACACTTGAATTATGCTCAATTTTGAGCACTCAGAGTAACATTCATGAATTTGCAGTGCTTTACCATCGGAGGACAGGTAGGCTACGTGGGGCTATCTTTGGGTTTATAACTTTAATAAATATACTAAATAGCATCTGTGGGTTGGGTATATAGGTGGATATAGTGATCCTTTACCATTATTTTGTCCATCCATATTGATATTTATATTTTGGCATCTGATTGAAATGGTGCCTGCAATTTAGAAATTGACTAGAGATACTTGTGCAGGGCATTGAATGTTGTTATTACATGATCATATGTATACTTGTTGATGTGTTGTGCATTCATGACAAGAGAGGTTGGTCATATGGCTCTAATGAGAGTGCATTGAGGCTGGGTTAACATTACCACCTGATTATTGAATCATGATGGCTAGAGGATGATTTTGATAACAAGATGAATAATGACATAAAATAATAAATGGTAATATTCTAATAATAATATAAGTAATGATCTTTTACTGTTTTAGACTTGGTATTGTATCGAGCACCGGGTAATACTATTTTCACTTGTCTTAGCCCAGGCTTCATATCATAGCACCGGGAAGTAGTATTTTAACTAATTAATACTGGGACATGAGACCAACTCCGTTCGGCAGTGAGTACAGCCGCTGGGACTTGAGTCCGTCATCGTACAAAAGTGAGTATTGATACTTATGGAACTACTAGTTATAGAAATATGATGATACCTAATTTATTGAGAACTTTTGGTGATACGATGATATACAGGTGTTCAACGCCTTAGCTTGTCAAGCAAGGCTTGACGATACTATTAATATGAGTCACGAGATGCCAGACTTGAGACCTTTGAGGCTCTGAGATTTGAGATGTGAGGTTATGATGACATTCGAGATCATACGTGGTGACATACCTCCATGGACCTTGCCTATAGGTTGCAGCTGATAAGGGAGGAGGTAGAGGATCGAGGAGTGATATACTGGGAAAGTTTAAGTTAGCCTTCCATGGGTTCTACCTACTGGGCCTACGGGAACTGAAGGAGATGCGTACACAGGACTGGTTAGTTTATATGATTGTGTTTAATTTTCAACACTTATGTTATTCAGTGTACCCTTAGGTCATTATGGGGGGCCTATGGGTGAGCATGTTACTGTGACGTTGCGCTTCTTTCTGGGGGGGACTTGTCATCTTTTATTTCCATTACTTTGTTATTCTTATTCCTACTTAATTGTTATTGTTGGTTATTTTCTACTTCATGCTATGTGGGATTTTGTGCCTTACACTCTTATTCGGTCATTACTCTTTCACTTAGGGTTACTAGTACACCATCCATGTTCTCCTCTATTCTTCTATTGACTCTTGTTTTATTGAATTATTATTCACATATATTGTTGCAAGGATTTCGGTTACGTTTTCCTTCATTTCCTGCAATCTTGTTATGTGATTAGCTAGAGATACGTGTTTACTTGTACTTGATTCTTATCGGAGTAGCTAGTTTTCCCTGGGAGTGCTATTTGCTTCTGTTACCCCTTTATTATATTCTATTATTTACTGCATTTATTATTGTTGTGTGCTTAGTGGGCCCTCAAAGCCTACTAGGTACGGGTTGCTTCGGCAACTTATACTCATACAACACTTGCACATGTGCAGATCCAAGTACAGGTTCTCGATTGTTATTACTACTAGTTATTCATACAGTTTATATTTCTTCGGAGACTCAAGGTGAGCTTTGTGTTCGGCTTTTGCCTGCTTCTCTTTAGATTTGGCATTTCTATTTGATCTTCATGTATTTTTAAGATGCAGTTGTATTAGATCTATTTTTGATTTCTTGTTCTGTACCTAGTGGTTTGTTTGACACTAATACCGGGTTTTGGGGAATTTATGTTGATTCTTTAAAATTTTGCATTTATTACCTTTTGATTATTATCAGTTTATGCTTTCCACAATTGATATAGTAGTCTTTCTCTTCGGCTACGGACTATGGGGTTGGTTCTCCTACTGGTGGTATAGTAGGGGCCATCATGATCCGTGAAATTGGGTTATGACAATTTAGCAATTCACAAGTTTCCCATAGGTTGAACATCTTGTGATATGGCTTGAAAAGGGTTCCCCAAGCATCACTTTTCCTTATGGTAGCTTGCAATTCCTGCAACTCCTTCATCTGACTCCGTGTGAAATGTCGGGACAGGTAGGTGTTATTTGTGCTCATATCATCCTCTCCTTCTTGATGAGGATTCATCCTCAAATCCATGCGTTCACCCACACCACTAGGAGACAAGCAAGAAATATTAAACACACCATGGAAATTATACTTAACTTGTGATGAATCTCAAAAGATCACCATTAATCTTACGAACAAAACTACCTTATAGTAAAAGACAACGATAATGGATCTTGAATAAGTGCCTGTAAAACAGAGCCCAGAGTGGTCCCCAGGATAATTTTCTGATGCTTAAGTTAGCAAAGAGCTTTGACAGAATATATCAATAATATTTATAAATAGTATAGTGAGCGTACCTTTGCCTCTGAGATGTTTGGGCTTTTATAGCTGGCTTTTGTAACAGTCATTGCGGTGGATGCTGAAATCATGGAGTGATCCCCGTTGTGATTCTTACCACGTTATTAGTATTGGTAGTAATTTTACCATTATTCTATAGTGTTAATGGTAATTACCTACTTATGGAAGTTATCCAATTATGGCAGTTCTCTAATTATGGTGGTTATCTAATTATGGTAGTTATATTATTATTAATTACTATTATTATTCTAGACTAGTCCCCCTCTGGGAGTCGAAATATGTGTTTACACCATTCAACTGAATCCATAGAGTAGGGATGAACTGACTTTCTCTGAGGTTGTTTTCCCGAGATGATTTGTAGAGCTAAGGTATATAGCGTAGAGGTTAATGATTCGCCTTCATAGACCTTTTGAGGTCATTTCTTAAAATTATGGGTGTGTTGTTAAGGTGAACCTTACACCTGCTAATTGTTATATCAGCCAGCTGGTTGCTGAGGTATCCAGACTGAAGTGGTAAATCACTGCCCGATGGATAGTTTTCCCGGGCTTCTAGTTTTCCTAGGTAATAGTATCTGAGGTAGAAATGACCTAGACTTGTTAGGTCTGTAAACTTTGTTGTCATTGGCTGTGTAAGCCCTGGATGAGATGAGGTCAATGTGCTATTCTGGATGGCTAGAAGGTATGGGCGGGAAGTATTTCACCTCGTCTGGCTTTCCCAACTACTCATGTCTTCCATTTCAATTTATTCCCGGTCTTTCTTTCCAAGTGTCATAAGATCCCGATAAATGTGTCATTTTTGGTACTTTTTACTTGGGGAATACGCAGTATTTACTATACCGTCAGTTCATTTTCCCCTCATTAATTATCTCTCTTTCCCATTTATTTGTCATAATTGTGCTTCTTATAATTATCAATTTAAGTTATATCTTCCTTCACTTATCCTTTTCTTTCATTCTGGTTTCCCTTACACTTTTACCATTTTGCCTTGATCATCTCAAGAGTTTCTTTTTTCATTGTACCCTTTTTCTAGTTTACAAAAATTGATAAGTATGACTTTCTCTGATCCTTCTCCTTCTTTTGATGTGTATGAGGTAGAGGTCTTTTGTGTGGGCAACAATGCCCCTGACCTTCAAGTCTTGACCATACCCCAATAGGTTTTGACGGCCAGAACCTATTGGTCCAAACAATCCCCAGTAGTTTATCTGTTGGGGTCTTACTTCCTTTCTTGAGGGAATGCCATATCCCTTCCAACCTTGAGTTCACCATCCCCCACCCCTCCAATAAGGCTTATTTACCCCCCTTAGGTATTGCTCGGTGTACTATGAGTACCTTGTATCGGGGCTGCGTTTCCCTTTGTTTCCATTGTTAACTAGTTTATTTAAAAGCCTACAGATTGGCTCTTGTGCAGCTGGCACCTAATGCCATGCACACGGTTATAGGGTTTCAACTGGCTTGTACCAGAGTAGGGGTAGAACCCTTTGTAGATCTATTTAGGTACTTTTTTTTAGTAAATAGTTCAGAGCCTTCCAAAGGGTGGTATTTCTTTTCCTCCAATCGTAATTTTAGGATTCTAAACCCTTCCAAGAATGTTGAGTGGAAGGAAAAATTCTTTTTATGTTAAAATAACTCAATTTTTGTTCCCTCCGAACTGGTATCTGGGCAAAATTAAGAATGACCCTGTAGGTCATGTCAAAACTTTTGATGTCAACCTCGTCAATCAAATAAAACCACATCATTGTAGTTCAGCAATATAGATTTGTTTAGGGGCAAAATTAGCGCCTTTAATCCCGATGACGAAGTCACCAAGGTGGCATTACATGACGACGTGGCTAAAATGACTGGAGGTAGTTAGAACTCTGCCTATCCGAGGTGGATAGTTGCTTATTTTTATTTCCCTTTAATTTCTTTTTTCTTTTGTTTTCAGTGGTTCAACTTAAGCTTCCAAAAAACCCTAATCGACCGACGCCCTTGTTGAGGTGACGTCTGCTGAGGTAATGACTCCCATCTCCCTTCTTATAAAGGGTGCATATAAGAAAGTGACCGCCCCCGAGATGGGTGAGAAAAGAGGTAGCTCCTCTCAGATGTCAGCACACAAGAGGCACAAGGATGCTGAGGTGGTCCTTGCAAAGGATATGTCATTGGCCGACCTCAGTGATGTAAGTAACCTTCTAAATACCCTCCAGGCCTCTTCTTATGTTTTCCTTGAATCTAATCTCTTTTATTATTTAATAGTTTTTGGCAAAAGCGTCCTCCATCATGGCTAGAAAAGGGGAAAGGTTCAATGATGAGCTCAGCTGGGAGCGATCTCGACGAAGGGGGGTGGAAGCCAAACTAAGGGATTTAGAGGAAAAAAGGTGGTTTTTAGAGAAAAGGGGAGGGTTTTGGAGGAAGAGAGGAAGGTTGTTGAGGAGAAGAAAAAGGCAGCGGAAGTCGAGGTTCAGTGCTTAAAGGATGATTTTGTTGACCGACAAGGTGAATTTGCCGAAGTCCTTTTTGAGAAGGTCACCTTGACTAACACCTTCATAGAATATGTTTCCTCTATGAGCCAGGTCCTACGCAACGCCAACCAGGCTATGATTCTGGACGAGTTGGTGGAGGAGTTTCCAAATCTCCCCCTACGAGAGGAAAAGCACGGCTATGATACGGGTGCCTAGGCTCACATAAATATAGACTACATGAAGGCCATGCTTCAACGACCTGAGTTCCCTATCTTCAAATACATAGCTCTGCGCCCTACTTCTCTAATGGTGGAAGAATTGAGGTCGTGTTTCAAGGATGCAGACCTTGAGATCTAGGAGTTCTTAGTTGCTGGGAACGCGTCTTATATCGAGGATCTATCGATCACACTAAAGTCCCTGCGAGCTCCCCTATTGAAGACCTCGGCCCTACTCCACCCCCTGGGCCCATTGTAGAGCTAGAGCCTACCTCAACGACTGATCAGGTCGGGGGGTGGTAGATAATTATGATACTTGTGTATTTTTTATTTTTCTCTTTTGGTAATCATCAAGGTTTATTTGGCCTCTATTAATGAAATGCATCTGCCTTTCTTTATGTCCTTGTCTTATCCTACTTCTTCTCCTCTTACTAATTTTTACTTTTCAATTTTCAGCAACTTATTCCTTATACACTTGAGCAAGTGGAAAGGGAAAATGCCACCCTTCGTACTTTACTCCTCAGCTTCTGAAGGCTTACATATGGGAGGAATAGAGAGCTCCAAAATAAAAATCAGTTCATCCAGTACTTTCGATCTCATTTATCTGAGAATGCCAAGTTCCAGGGCTTGGTAAAGAAGTTGAAGCTCTCCAGTAAAGAGAGAAAGTAACTTATGGAGGAAACGAAGGTGCTCTCTCGAAAGCTTGATGATTTATGGAAGGGTGCTAGAAAACTCGTGGATAGTTCTGAGAAGACCATAGCCCACTGACAATCGAAGGCAGACTAGTATAAGCTAGATTTTGACAACCGCAAGGCTGAGGTAAATCTCCTCTTAGATCAGATACATGAATACAAAGGGGTAGTATTTATTGAAGGGGGGTTACTTACCTTGGATGAGGTAGAGGATCTAGTTTGTCAGTTTATTGCTTTTTTTAGAGTATCACTTCTAGTCACGGGGTGGGCTCCCCAGACTAAAAGAGAAACAAGTTATTCTGGATAATCTCCTGACTATGTATGACGATATGAAGAAGAGGCCTCAGTATTTCCAATTGGACATGCAGGCCAGCACAAGCCAGACAAAGTCCTCCTCAGCTATCCCTTCCTGAATAGCCCCATCTTCGGATATTATTCCTACAAAAATAGGGAAGGGACAAGGTATACCAGCTCGAAGCAGATAAAGTCATAGACGTTAGGATAGTAAACATTGTAGAAATAAATAATGTACAGTGTAATTGTACCTTTCTATGTATAGGAATTATTCCCTTTATGAAAATGTATCTACGGTAGTTCACCGAACCAAATCTTCAATAAAAATCATTCATTTACATATTTTGTTTATGCTTTTAAACCTAATCCTTGATTTCAGTGGTTGGTACCAACTGTCTGTATGCGTTCATTCATAGAAGATTAGGGTCGAACCGATCTCATGTACCTAGGGTCTATTTATTTTGCATACTGTGGCATTTGGCTGAACCGAGCTCTCATGAAAAAGGTCAATTTAACTTGTAATTTTGTGGCGCTTGGCCAAAATGAGCTCTTGTGAATAAGGTCGGTTTAACTGATAACTTTTGCGGCGTTTGGCTGAACCGAGCTCTCGTGAATGAGCTCGATTTAACTTGTAATTTTTGCAAAATTTTTCCGAACTAAACTCTCTTGAACGAGGTCAATTTAACTTGTAATTTTTTCTGCGTTTTACTGAACCAAGATCTCATGAACAAGGTCAATTTAACTTGTAATTTTTTTATGTGTTTTGCCGAATCGAGCTCTCGTCAATAAGGTTGATTTAACTCATAAGTTTTTCAGCTTTTTCCCGAACCGAGCTCTCGTGAACAAGGTCAATTTAACTTGTAATTTCTTGTTTAGCCCTTCTTAGGATGGGTTTTTCCCATGCTCTATAGTCCAGTTAATAGGAAAAGACAATTTATAAAAGGCAATTGTATAATGATAACAAACGTAATTTAATAATAAATGTAATTATAAAATAATTGTGTATATTACTAATAAAATCTTTGTAGATTACTTACATGCCAAGTTCTTGGTATATTAGTACTATCTATTCTTACCAATTTGTAGCTACCTGATTTAGAAGCCTCTATTACCTGATAAGGGCCTTCCCAGTTTGCCTCAAGCTTCCCTATCTTCTCGGCTTGGGTAGTTTCATTTCTTCTTAGGACATACTGGCCTGGGCTGAATTGGGTAATTATTTACCTTGTTGTTGTAATATTTGGTCATATCTTGTTTGAATTTTTCCTCAAAAATAGTTTCCCTCTCTCTTTTCTCCTCCAAGAGGTCGAGATTCATCCTGAGCTCTTCTTTGTTCCCTTGCTCAACATAGTGTAATGACCTCAGACTGGGTAACCTTATCTTGGTTGGGATCACTACTTCTGTTCTGTATGTGAAGCTGAATGGGATTTCCCTATTTAGTGTTCTTGGGGTCGTCCTATACGACCATAGAACATGAGATAGGTTTTCTACGCAATCTCCCTTGCCTTTGTCTAGTCTCATTTTTAGGCCTTATAGTAGTGGGTGGTTTTTGACCTTAACTTTCCTATTTTACTGGGGGGTGCTACCAAGGTGAATTATTGGGTGATTTGCATTTCATCACACCATGACTTGAACGGGTCGTCTGAAACTGCTTCCCGTTATCTGAGATGATCTTCTTCGGTATCCCAAACCGACAAATGATATTTTTCCAAAGAAAATTTAGGATTTTTCCCCGTAATCGTGGCTAAGGTTTCTGTCTTTGAAGTAGTCTATTGCTACCACTAGAAATTTCACCCTTCCTGTGGCTTCAGGAAATGGTTCTATGATGTTGAGTCCCTATTGCGTGAAGGGTCAGACATTC
>JBDJHY010000078.1:7951182-7962354 GCA_039654485.1 Withania somnifera
TGAGGAGGTTCATTAGATATGTAATATAATGAGGGTGCTAGATGTTTGTAGGGTGGAATCAGAAGCTTATCAGTTGACGGATGATGTTAGGTCTTAGTATGATTTTTGGAAGAAGAATAGGGGAGTAGCAATAGTTTTGACTCATGGGATGAGTCTTAGGAAATATTTATTGGTAAATTACTTCCAAGAGAGAAGATGCAAGAGAGGTTGAGAGATTTTTTGAGCTTGAGAAGGGTTCCATGTTTGTTTCTGAGTATAGTATGAGATTTATAAAACTTTTGAGGTATGTTTCGGATAATATTGTTGATATGTATACTAGGGTGGATATGTTCATGTCTAGACCAGAGAGGCCATGCTTAGAAGTGATATGGATATCAGCAGGTTGATAGTACCTCTTAAGAAGATAGAGAAGGACAAGGCTAAGTTTATAAAGCTTCAGAAGAGAAACAGGGATAACACTAGGCATTCTGAGTCCAATCAGCCTATGTATAAAGATAGATTTAGATAGAAACAACAAAAGTACGTTCTAGGGGACAAACCCCTTCATTTTTCAATGCTCCTTTATAGAATTATAGGCCTCCAAGGAATTTACAGAATAGGAAAACTCAGTTAGTTCAGAAGAGTAGTTCTCCTTTGTGCTTTAAGTTTTGTAAGAGCCTTTTGAGCTAGTGTAAAGCTGGGAAGAAATTTGTTTTGGATATGTCTAGACTGTTCATAATCTTTGGGATTGTTCTTTAAAGAATTACTATTTGTGTGGGTTGCCAGGACATAGGCAGAGAGATTTTCCCACTTTCAAAAAGGGTGGTGTCAGATCACAGGGTATTCCATCAGTAGCCCCAGCACCATGCTAGCCTCAGATGGGTGCTTCTAATTTTACTAGTGGTTTCCAACTCCAAAATATTTTGTATGCTTTGGGATTTTGATAGGATTGGGAGTAGTCCATAGATGTGGCAACAAGTATGTTGAGAGTTTCTGATGTGGATGAGTATGCATTGTTATACTTGAAGCTATCCTTAAATTTGTATCCTTATATGTTTCTATATAGTTTTGTGTAGGTTCTGAAGTCCTAACTCAGCTTTTTTCTATTTCTACCCCTTTTTGTGATTCTTTTATAATTGAGACAACCTACCGTAGTTTCCCTTTTTTTGATTTAGGGATGGTTGTTCCTGCTAATTTGCATAAGGTAGAATGGTAGAATTTGATGTTATTTTAGGCATGGATTGGATCCATTCATTCCATGTTGTCATTTACGGTAGGAAAAGAGTTGTCCACTTCTAGATTCCTGTAGATCCATTCTTGAGTTGGAGGGTAGTAGAGTTGTTCCTAAGGGTAGGTTCATTTCCTATCTGAAGTATGAAAAGATGCTTGCTAAGGGGTATCTCTATCTCTTATTTTGAGTTAAGAAATTTGAATATAAGACTCCCAATATCTAGTCTATTCCTATAGTGAGAGATTTTCTCGATGTGTTTCATAAGGTCTTACCTGGAGTCCCTCCTGATAGAGAAATTAACTTTTGCATAAATCTCATTTAGGGGACTCAACCTATTTTAATTCCACAATATAGGATGACACTAGCAGATCTTAGAAAGTTGAAGTCCAGTTAGCAAATCTTATACAAGGGGTTTGTTTGCCCTAGAGTGTCACCCTGGGGTACCTCTGTCTTGTTCGTGCATAAGAAAGATAGTTTCCTTCGTAGATGAATTGATTATTGTTAGATGTAATATGTAACAATCAAGAATAAGTATCTAATTCTAAGGATTTATGACTTGTTCGTTCAGCTACAAGCTTCTAGGCACTTTGCTAAGATTGACCTTCATTTCGACTATCATCAACTGAAAGTCAAAGAGGAATATATTCTTAAGATATCTTTTGGTACATATTATGGACATTTTGAGTTTGCGCTCATGTGTTTAGGTTTGAATAATTCTCATGAAGCTTTCATGGACCCCATGAATGGGGTTCTCAAGTCATACATGGACCTATTTGTGAGTGTCTTCATTGATGATATTCTAGTTTATTCCAGAAGTGAGGAAGAACATGTGTACCATCTTCGAATTGTTCTTTAGATTCTTAGAGAGCATCAGTTTTATGCTAAGTTTTTTAACTATGAGTTTTTGATTTAGTTAGTTGCATTCCTTGGTTAAATCATTTCCCATGAGGGTAATCGAATTCTCAGAAGATTGAATCTATCTAAAACTGGATAAGGATTACCTCTTTATTAAGTATCTGTAGCTTTATGGGTCTAGATTGGTATTACCATGGGTTTGTCCAGTGCTCATTTTCCATGCCACTTCCTTTACCCATTTTACTCAGAAAAAGATGAATTACGAGTAGTCTGATGCTTGTGAGAAGAGTTTTCAAGGTTTGAAGGTTAGGTTGACATTAGTTCAGGTGTTGACTTAGCCTGAGGGATTTGAGGATTTTGTGGTATCGGGTGATGCTTCAAGAGTTTCTCTGGGTTGTATTCTGATACATGATGTTATAGTGGTAGTATGCATCAAGAAAACTTAAGGTTCATTAGAAGAATTACCCTACTCATTATCTTGAGTTTGCAGCTATGGTAATTGCTTTGTAGTTTTGGAAGAACTACTTGTATGGAGTGCATATATATATGTTTTCACTGATAATAAGAGTTTGTAGCATGTGTTTGAGTAGAGCTATCTGAAAATATACTTGATAAATTCAAGTATTTGAATTTAAATATTGCAATGTGAGCTTTGCACTTCAAAATAATAAAGATGAAAGTGAATCACAAGTGAAATATGCATAAAATTATGAAGCTTAATGTATAGTATGAATTGTACTCGACCAGGTATAGCGTATTCTATTAGTAAATTGAGTTTGTACACAAGTATTCCCAATCAAGCTCATTAGATGGAAATCAATTGTGTTTTGGGGACTAAAGCATACTCAAGAATGTCTTTGAATTATGATAAATAGCCCACGATACTTGAGGATATAATGATGCAAATTGAATTATCAGATCATCTAAAATTAATTCACAAATAAGTATCTATATTTACTCTCGGTGGAGGAGCTGTGTCTTGGAAATCATCCAAACAAATATGCATATTTTGCTCTACAATAAAATTTGAATTCATAGCTTTAGATATGATCGACGAAAAAGACAAGTGGATTTGAAATTCCTTGGAAGATATCCTTTTTGTCTAGAACCATTGTCACCACTATGCATACACTGTAGATGTCAAGCAGCAATAGTTAGGGCATAGAGCACTACAAATAATGAAAACTTTTTTCACATAAGACAAAGATATAATACTGTTAGTCAAGTACTCTCTAGTGAAATTATCACAATTGACTATGTAAAGTCAAAGGATAATATGTCGGGTCCAATCATAGAAGGCCTAAATTAGAGTGGGAATTAAAAGATCATCAAGAAGAATGAGTTAAGGCTTAGGACAAGTCATGATGTTCGTAATTCTACCTAGAATACTGGAGATTCTAAGATTTAGGTTTAGGGAGTTCAAACAAAGTTATGTATGGTGGTTCAACATTATCAAATAACTTAACCCATTCTCTTGATGAAGATAATATTCATAAATAATGCTAAATCTCTAAGATGTTAATATTTTTAATGATTAGGAATCACATTGTGTGTGTGAAATGTAACCCACTTCAAGGAGAATAAGAGTAAATGTCAATTCTCTATACACTCTTAAAACTAGAGAGTGTTCATGGCTGAAATGAAAAAAACCGTTAGAACTATAGGCAATTAAAGGCTAGTTGTGTAACTTGTATTTTCTAAGTGCAAAATAAAGTTTGTTGATTCAAAGATATCACATCTACCGATTGATCGAGTGCATCTAATATAAGTTTAGTACAGAAAGTTCAAAGGAAAAACAACTTATCCAAATGTAATTAGTCTTTACTTGTAAATCAGACATTGTTTGTATGTTTTTTATATGGGTTTTTTTTTGGTTTCCATAAATGAATATGAAGTCTATAAATGAAAAATGAATGAAAAGTTAGGAAAACAAATTTGGATGGAAATTAAAATTGAAGTAAAGTTGCTTCATTTTAAGTAGAAGAGTTTCTCCCATATTGGTGGGGGATAAAGGGCATTTATTCTCTTTACATGAGAAGATTTTCTTCATACTATTGGGTAGTTGAGAAGAAGAAGTGCCTCTCTCTATCATCGTGGTTACTTGCTCAGCTGGAATTCAGCTTCGGCTTCAAATTTAGATTTAGATTTGGCAAATGATCGATCAAGAAAAAGTATCTTTTAGAAAAAAATCATTTGAAATAAATAAGTGAATGGTCTCGAGCTACGAGTAAAAGACACTAGCATAGAAAGTATGAAGGAATGAGCTCATGGAACCAATTTCATAAGGTGGAAACACTACCTTATACATCTTTTCCTTGAGAAATTTACTAATACGCCAAGGAAAGGACCAGGAGCATGAGTCATATAGACCATTTAGGTAAGAACTACTAACATAGTCTAAGTATCTTAGAAATATAATTTGAGATCATAGAGTTCAAAAGGCATGGGTTTAGGCATAATCCTTATTCTCATATCGAGTTATCTTACATAAAACATAAGAACAAAGAGTATGGAATTAAAACAAGTCTACTCTTACCATAGTGATACAAGTTACAACCCTCAATCTCAGTAACACTTCTCAATATTGATCCTTATAGTTCCCATATGGGTACATAAAACTACTAAAGTTTGATTCTGGCTATATTTGGCTCCCATGTTCAAGACTAACTTGGAGGTATGCCATGCTACCTGTAACGTGATTATGCTAGTCTATGTTATAAGATTCGATATTATATATACATAAGAACACTACTCTCTCTTATCCCTAAAATCAACCAACCTAAAACTCCAAACCAAGATTCAGAATCCACATACTATAATCATTCACAGATTCATCAACAGAATATTCAAGCCTATATAATCGTTACTTTATGGCTTCCTTAAAGCAAAAGCAACTAGGGATATCTTCAACATCACTGAAATTTATAATTCTATTTATTCATAAAGGATACACCATATAATATTGTCTACTTATTACACATAAACAAATCTTACCTAATGCTTCATCCATATTTAACAACTTAGGCGATACAACCACAACAGGTCCAATACTAGATACACCTCCACTGTCTCTAGTATTGAATTTTTACCAAGCTTCTTTTAGTATCACATGTACCATGATAAATGGAAACACATAAAGTTTTAAGGTATGACACAAAGTAGAAGTTATAGATAGAGGTCAAACTCTGAACCTTAAACATGGAGTTTTAACTAAGCATGATTACTGAAGAGGGATATTGCTCTAGTTAAATGTATTTTTCACTCTTGGAACTCAAGATGGGGTCTGGAAAGTAAACTGCAATACACATAAGTACTTCATATACTAAAAATACAAAGTCCAAATAGAGGGTTTTTCTAATCCTAACGACATAACCTTCCTTTATCAAATGTACAAATATAAGGCTTAGAGTAGAGAGAATCATTAGCATGATTTGTTAAAAAAAATTGTTCTGAGCATATACATGACGTAGCATGGTTTTATTATCTTCTTAAGGAGTATCCTAAGTCCTGAGTTCATAAAACTTTCCATACCTAGATTATAATTAGGTTATCACATTAAAGTCATGAAATAGACTATACAATTGGAACGTAGTATAAGCTGGATTTCTTTATCATAGTAAAAACTCTATAGTTAATATCGTACTCTATATGGATATTTGTATCATGAGTAAGAATGTGACTCTTTTCTTATGCGATTACTTCTTATTCTAGGAACTAAACATAGATGTGGATCTATATAAGGAGAATGAACATGGATATGAAATGGATTTTCATCTCTGACTAAAGTACAAGGATTACACTGGAGTAAGAATGAGTCATTATCTAATTATGGATCTGTGCTGCGACTACTTACTGGTTCAGTTACAAGAATCAACTTGGATATCCTATTAACTATCTCACCTTTAGGTCAAAATATGAAAATTATAAGTTTGAGGACTTCCTATCTAGACAGGGATACAATCAACCAACTCAGTAGGGTGAGGAAATCACTATACATATGAATGCTAGACTTTTCATTTACCTTTAAGGCTATAACTGAAAGGTTAATACTCTTTCTAACTTACTAACATCATACATCTAATTCTCAATCCACCCTCATACTCCCTTTCCTCTCACTCGGCTGATTATCTAGGGTTCATGATTATTACTCAGTACTAAATATGGGTAGCATAAAACTTTCTTATTACTAATAAATCTTATAGTTTCTAGGTCACAAATCAAGGTAATACTATTTCTTTGAGATTCTATAGAAAATAACTAATCTCAATCATATAGTTTATCTGGTCATAGCCTACACAGAGCCTTACTTTACTATACTCAATCTTTTCTTTATGACTCATTTGTTTAAGAAGAATTCATAACCTCATGGATATTATAAGGTCCTCTCATCAAAACCACAAAGTATAGCCTAAATCTATCAATTTTTGATTTTTAAGTTATTTCTCACATCTTATAATTTATTTTATGAACACAATAACTTGCCGTCAACATACTCCTTTCTTAATCAAAGCATAATCTATGTATTCCTAACCAACAACTTCTTCTCGACATTCCACCATACACTTAACACCAACTTAATACATTTTAGCCAATAATTAAGGACTTACCATTATATTACTCACTAGATAAACACATAAACCTGCTACATATCTAAATTAATAACTACGCCCACCTATGACTTTTACACTCCTAACTTTAAGTCCTGGCTCTAGGATCATTCTACCACATAAGTATTTGGCTTATAACATCCCAAGTAACACCCTCTCATTTGGGTTATAATACTACTAAATTATTCTAAGATATACTTTCCTCCATACAAGTTTCATCTGTAATGTGATTTAGAGAAGGAATTGAATATGCATCCTACTATGGATATATAACATGATACATGAAAACAAGAGTAATGTATTTTAAGATAATAATCTTAAATGTACTAGTGGACTCCTCTCAAGTCTTGGTGCAATATATTTTGTTTTGGATGGATCTATTTAAGAGATTTGCATAGATAAGGACTATGTGAGTCTTCTAATTTCAATGAATGACTAACATTTGCAAGAACTAACAAAGATTAGAAAGCATATATAAGTCAACTAAAAGACACTACTTCACTCACAATAACTCACCCAAAGACTGATCTAAATGAAGAAAAACAACTAAGATCTATTTTGGCGTATATTTGTTCACAATGTATAAATAAATGATGATCAATGCATTGAAAAAAGTTAATATTAGATGCCGAATAATGTTGCATTTCAGAAGATTGGTTTTCCTACTTCTTGTTAATAGAAGAGATTTTTCAAAAGGTGGTTGGAAGTCTCAAAAGAAATATCTCATTAATTAAGCTTAGAACGGATGTGATAAAGGAATCAATGTTGCATCTATTAGATTTTGGGAAGCATTCTAGAATTTTGATTATTTCAAGGAAAAATACCTTGGGTTGTTTTAATTTTTCAAACGACTGTTTTCTTCAACTATAAATAGACTATCCTTCAAAGAAAATTACTATGCTCTTTAAGTCCTGTGCTATTTGTATTCTTTGCTCTATTTTTAACAAGCATTGTATTACTCAATATATTACTATATAAACAAAAAAGAGAGGAGAAAAAAATATTTGTGAGGTATAACATAAAAATATTTGAGTGTAAAGAAAAGAGAAGAGTGGGATGAGTTTATTTGAACTTAGAAGTTCTGCAATATCCCAAAATTCTCAAAGCATAGTGGAATCGTCTTTTAACCCAAGGGGAATGGACTAGTATAAAAATCTTATATGTCTTTTTCCGTTTCTAAACTTTATTTAAATTGTTCTTTATCAAATATATAGTCTCAATAGATTGAGTCTGTGTGACTTTATCCCCCATTGAACTTTCAATTAGTATGAAATCTTGGTCTCACATACATTGCTTAATAGCAAGTGAGAAAATATCATGGATCAATATATTGCATGAGTTTTATTTTAAGAAGAACTTCAAGATCAAGACCTCCTTATTTCAATGGAAAATATTTTTATCATTAGAAAATAAAGATGGACTCTATTGTCAAATAATATGATGTCGAGAATTAGATAGTAATGAAACTAGGTAACTTTCCCATTCCTCCATAAAAAAAGATCAACGATGAAGGAACCATAACTAAAATCCTTCAATCATTATAAAACTATATTGATGAGAAGATGGAGGTTATTCAGACAACTCAAAAATTAAGAAGATCTTATATAACTCCATTAAACTAAAAGTAATGTATGAAGGAGCTGAAAAAATCAACAAAAAACTATCATGATTATACTGGTATAAAACTATGAACTATTTTGAATGAAGGAAAGAGGATCTGTTGAATAAATGTTTAAAAGATTAGCAAAATTATAGGTGAACTCAAGGATTCATGCAAAGTCTATCCTGTGATTGATAAAATCTAAAGAATTCTTAGAAGCCTTCCTACCCAACGACATGAAAAAGTTATATCAATTTAAATTAGAAGTTATATTATTGCTTCTGAAAAAGCACATCTAAGAAAACAAGGCCAAGATGAAAACAAAGAGAACATGATTGCATATAAAGAAACTGGAGAAATAATTAATAATAAAGAAGAAATTGAAGATGATGAAGTTTCTCTAATGAAAATATCAGTGATAGAAAAGCTTCACCAAATGAGAATTATTAAAAGAAATAGGTCAAATTACTATAAAAAGAGAAACAATTCAGATCAAGCTAAGAAAAATATAAAATACTATGAATTGGGGAGATATGGAAACTTTGCTGTTGATTGCTAAGAGACAAGAAAAGGGCCTCATAAAGGTCTCTTAAAAAGATAAAGTATTCAGTAGTTGGAGTGATGAATACATATTTAAAAATGAAAAGGATGACTCTTCAAATATGTGTTTCATGGCCATTAGAGAAACAAGTAAGGTAAGAACTTGTAATCGTTTAAAAAACTTTTAGATGTAATGAACCTCAAAGTCATTTTCGTGGTTTGTTGACCTTTTTCCATATTTAGAGCATCCTATTAACTGCTCCAAGTCATTTGTGACATGCTAGAACCGATATCTTGATTCTCTAACAGTTAATAGCTTGTATCTTTTACCTTTATAGGACCCTCTAGCCTTACTCAGCTTATATGATCCTGAATCCCTTTTGTTCAATTCTGTTGAGTCCAAAATATCTATTACATAAAGATTCTATATATGGATTGTCTAAATAGGACTCTATTTCCATTTTGAGCCTCAATTGTTCAAATTGAGGCTGGATAGGGGGGGGGGGGAAACATTGCGATTGCATGGAGTTCACCTCAATTGCATAGCCCAAGACACTTATGCATTGTGATCACATGAAGGTTCACCGTGATCACATAGGCCATACTCAAAATTCATCACAATTGCGTGGCGGTGTGCCGCGATCACTTAGGCTGAGGTGGTCAGGCCTCGGATCGCATAGGAATGGGTCATAATCACGACCATGAGTAAGGCATACCAGCCTATAAATATTTCCTTCTTCAATTTTTGGACGACTTTTATTTTGTTTCCTTTGTAATATCCAAGAAAAATTAATAGTGTTAATGGTCCAAATCATTGGTATGATCTGTGGAAACGTAGTCTAGTGATCCTACGACCATTTCTACTATGTAATTCTTCTTTTCTCTATTATCATGAAGTTTCTAGGTCATATAAAGTTTCTATGAATTATATCTTCATTTCCTACCATGAGTATAAACCCTGTTTTGTACCATATTATGTATGAGCTATGCTCTGGGTGTTGGTATAAATATTTTATCTTACTAAGCTATTAGGGTTTATGGATCCGATTTTAGTCTGGATTCTGATCACGGTAATTTATAGAAATATGGGTCTTGTTTTAATCCTCTTCACTCATGGAATTTTTCTTATAGATTTATATAGTGCCGGGCTTGTTCGTGATTCTCTGCTTATCCCAGAGAAACTTTTGAAGTTTTCACCAAAACCAAGTAGGCTACTGTCTACTTTTTTCAAACTAGGTATTAGTATAGCTTATGTATGGTAAAGTTTCAGACTGGGGCTGGGATTACTAGTCGATCCCTTGTTTTCTTATTTTTATGGCCATGGCCTATTTAGTTGGCGTGTAGCTCAATTACTTACCTATGGCTATATTGCCCTACCTATGTGTCTAATGCAGACTTTGGTACACAGTATGGTTAGGGGAGGAGTATAACCTTTGATGTGTATCATTCATATGCTGACTCTAGAATGTAGTAAGGTTAGGGAAGGGATTATACTAGTGGCTACAAGTTAGTAGCTATCCCTTGGTTTAGGTTGGTGGCTTTAGAGCTGATCTTAGTAGGATGATTATTCTGTGTTCTACTAGTTAGGGTGTATGTGTGTCCATTTGGCCAAAGCAATAGATCTGCTACATTGTTAGTAGCCTAACTGATATGGGGGGATAATTAACAACTTTATGTAATGATATTGTGCCCTATCCCAGTACAAGCCTGGGAGTGAGTTGTATTAGACTGAGCTAAGATAACTCTATACTTCCCCTGTAGACATGTACTTTTCCCTTAACAGGCACCATTTGGGAAGTTGTGGCACCTTTGGTGCGATTTCTCATGGCTCGGGACTAGTTAGGCTATTAAAAAATATACCTCATGACTGGGTCTTAGCAACCATCCTATGGATTCTAGATAGCCTTAGACTAGTTTATTTGATTGATTAGTTCTTTGTAGAGAGAATACATTAAAAGTTTTAAAGGGTAAATGTTTTTGACAGAGTAATAACTGGAAGCTGATTTCGTATATACTTATATCTTCCAAGACTATCCCCATGATTGGTATAGAGCTATTTTTCTCACACCAATTGAGGCTACTTTCTCACTATCATGGTGATTTCTGTATGTTTCCTACATGGTGACTGTTAGGTCTTATCGAGATTAGATTTTCGCCTAAATACTTGACTTGAGTTTCTACTAAGATATGATATATAGACTAAGCTTGAGTTTTTTCACTTTTGTCCTGATGATTATACCATTGGTGGCTTGTTACAAGGTCTTACCTGTGGGTTCGAGTCCCTCCACGGGTCCTACCAACTTGGGTAGCTATGCTTAGGGTGTGATGTGTAGCTCGGGGGAGTGGTATACTGGAGAGCA
>JBDJHY010000078.1:7971534-7983916 GCA_039654485.1 Withania somnifera
AGTCTTGGTGAATCTATTCTATTAATTAGATAGATCACCTATGCGTATGTTAGCAATAATAATAAAAACTGGCTCTAGGTAGCGAGAGGGAGTAGCAGAGGGGAAATTCTTTAGGAGATAAGATCAGGATTCCCTTGGTCCAATGAAGGACTAGAAGAATACCTGGATTTACCATCCATCAGTAGAATACCAGTCGTCCAGTGAAGAAAGCATTGAACTAGCTGTCGGGAAGGGGAACTTCAACGTCAAAAGAAGAAAAATAAGAAGAATTGCTAAGTAAGGTAGTCACCAATATTTCTTTTTTTTTTTTGGTATACTACTCTGCGGTAGAGTAAATGAACATAAATCTTTCTGAATATCATTAATATCCTTCACCCCTTATCTCCTCATCTTCATATTTATAAGCCATAGCTTACTTTGACATTTTCAATTTCCCATAGAATCTTCGAAGCTTTCCTACCTACTAGTTTTCTTTTTTTTTATCTTCTTTGTCTAAAAATAGGTTTGATTTGCTTCACCTATGACAATTTCTACCAATTCTTCTTTTATTCATCATAGCTTATCCTAAACTCCATCGAGATTACTGCCTTAGCCCTCTCCTATCATTTGTTTAATAGAATTTGTTATTTATTGATGGATTTTTTGGGATTTTTC
Source organism: Withania somnifera (assembly GCA_039654485.1). Classification (NCBI taxonomy): domain Eukaryota; kingdom Viridiplantae; phylum Streptophyta; class Magnoliopsida; order Solanales; family Solanaceae; genus Withania; species Withania somnifera. The sequence continues at coordinate 7,972,189 of JBDJHY010000078.1, forward strand.
TTTCAAAAAATTAGTAGAAAAAGATTAAACTGAATGTTTCAAATTTCACCTATAACTTTCTTTGAGTTTGAAACTCCAAATTTTGCATTTCTCATGAAATGTTTGTTATTCGTTGAAAGATCTAAAGCCTATGTTGTAGAAGATGACATCAATCTATTGGCCTTTAATATGTATCTTCCATCATAGAGTAGCATCTTTTATAGGAAATTTCTTAGTGGAACTAAAAAAAATAAGTTTGAGCTCTTTATCTGGTTGACTTTTAGCCACGCGCGGCGGCTATGCGATATGTGACAAAGTGATGTATATTTTTTGGTAATGGGTATACTTAAGAGAAAAGTTTTGTGATTTGACCTCCCCTTATACACTCTAAAAGGGGGTCATGGACTCCTTTTTTGTTTAGGATCCCCTTTCTACATTTAATTATTTATTGAGCCTGGTGTTGAATCACCATCATTACATATTCATTCTTGGTCTGGCTTCTGTTATAGGAGCCTTCCTAGCCTCCTAGAGTGTAGCCTGTCTACTGAAGAACGTAACGTAAGTAACTCATTGCTCTATATGGTGAAATGAAAGTATAATTCATTCGGATCCTCCCACATGTTCAATATTTTTTAGCGGTTTCCCCATAGATCTTTATTATTAATGCAACCTTCATTTTGCTCATTCATGGAATTGTATTTAGTACCTTTAATAAATGTGATTATCTACCATTAGTCAATAATTTGGGTTGTCCTGGATTACTTAGTGTTGCATGTCTAGGAGGGCAACCCGCTTTAGGATGCAGAGGAGCTATTATCATCCAGCTCCCTTACTTAAAGCAGCACTGGGTTTGGACTGCAGGGAATCATAGCATAGGGGGATGTCTAATCCTTTTATCGCTGCAAGGCTGGTTAATTATATGAAAAAGGCTCAAATACCCCTAGTTTTAGAAGACATATGAGTCTTATGCTATGTTGAATGTGCAACTGAGACTACACTATGTAGGTATCTATGCAAGTGAGACGTCGGACGATCCTTGAAATAGTGGCAGTGGCGTGAGGAGTTAATGACCGGATGTGCTTCAACTTAGGGATCACCAGGAAGCTCTTTATCTCTATAGAGATTGGGGGCATAACACAAATCTTCTTGGAGGAGGGTTCTTTTCTCGAGTAACTGATCCTTCCATAATATACTTCTACCTATTATAACATCGGCAACCGAAGTCGAGCATACATATGACAATCTTCATGCGTGAATAGTCGAGAGGAAAGAAAGGGCGGTAGGTGATAATGAGAAAGGGTGCCGCATCTGGATGGGCGGAATGGATGAGCGAAAGGTATTATGCCATGGAGTGGGTAATAGCCCTCATCTCATGTATGACAACTAAATGCACCTTGAGGTGCTGCCGAGGAACTGAGGGACCTTCTCGAACACAGGATAGATAATTGAGAGATAGATCTACGCTATTCATTATGGGAAATCTATTCTCCAGGCCAAATAGAGCTTACCTATGACATTTGGCTTTTTTCGACAAGCTTTCTATCATAAAGACAAAGACGCCCCAAGACAAGGTACAATTGTTGGGAAGGGGACATGATCAATGAAACCTAGATGGATTCTGGCTAGGATAGTGGTACCCATTCTTAACCAGTTTCGAAGGGTTCGCTCATGCTGGAGGGAGCATCCCCACTTAGTGATCAGCCCGCTAGTTCACGCAAATACAAACAAGCTATCACGGACGAGCCACATGCAAGGAAACTTGCAAGTGTGGTTCTGGCTGGGCTTTCCTGTGGTATCTAATAACCTTTATTTTTCTCACTGATGGCTTACCTCTCCTAACTGTTGCCCATTTATTCTGAAATAATCTTTTAGGAGGGAAAAATTTAAAATTTCGGCCAAATCCTTCTATTATGTTGTACAGTTAGTACCATTTCGATGTGTTTCAATTATTTCAAACAAGAGAGGTTTGATGCTTTTGAATCCATTGTATTAATTCCACTTCCTACTCGTGGTATGCTCTTTATGATCTCGGCTTATGATTTGATTTCCATGTATTTAGCTATTGAGCCTCAAAGTTTATGTTTTTATGTGATCACAACATTAAAAAGAAAGTCTAAATTTTCTACGAAAGCTGGCTCGAAATATTTGATCTTAGGTGTATTTCCCTCCAGAATATTATTATTTGAGAATGACCGGACAACTATCGATATCTATTAATATCTTTTCTTAGAATGTTCTTTAAAAATATATATCTATCTATCAATATTATAAACTATCGGATTAGGTATTACAATGATGTGAAACCTATAGACCTCATAGGTTGTAATATTTGTCTTACGGGGGGAACGAAACCAAAGAATATATAGACTAGTAGAGACCCTTTATGTAGTTTCCTATCTAGGTCGATCGATCTACATATTTCCCTATAGCCCTGGGGCTGTGTCTCGATCTCCTATGTGTGAAATATAAGGGACTAGTTCCTATAGAGATTTCCCTTGGTCTAATCCCATGCCTTATGACGAAAGGGGAGTTGATGTGGCATAAAGTGAAGATTGGGGGTACAAAATATTCCATTGTGGGGTATTCTGAAGGTGTAACCTAGGAAACAAAAAAGAGGCATGATACTTGAACTAGAGGATTGACTAGTTGGTTCACCAAACTATGAACCAGCGTCATACATTCTCCAGGTCTGAAGGGATCAAGTGCCTTACTACCGACTCCTCCTGAAATTGCATTATCGGAGCCGAGCTAGGAATGGATGTTAGTGTAAACCCACCACTTTTCACCAATTTAGAGAGGCCCTCTTTAATACATTAAGAAAAGATGTTCACAGTGGTCAGACAGACTCGGTCATAGGAATTTAGAACACCTACATGATGGTAAACGAAAACCACCTTGACCAAATTAGAGTAAACAACAATGTCGAATCAGGCTGCCCTTTGCCTTGAAACGGCCACCATCTTTCCAAAAATAAGGGGAGATCTGTTGCTTAATTCTCACACCCAAAATATATAATTCAAACAATCATGCAAAAACTCAACAATCAAGGGACTGTCTTACTCAACATAAGGTATAATTATAATGGAGTCAGTATTGCTAAATTTTGTATTGCTGCTAAATGGATATGTTGGTGTAATTGTATTTGGGACTATACTACGTCAGCATGGAGGAGAATTCCTAATAGGTTTTATTTATCTTTCTCGCATGATTTTTTGGATATTGGGAACATTTAAAAAGTAAGATTGATTCTATTTGATGGAAAGAGATTTTTCCTGGTTCTATCTATGCTTCTATGGATTTTAGATACCTATACCCAAGAGTTATTGATTGTGATGTTTTAACATTAGCATTGATACAATTAGTCCATCAGTATGCTTACAATATTGAATATGAGTATTTGAAATTTACTATTGGATATACAACGCAATTACCTTCATCCTATGATATCTCATTTACTTTAGGTAAGGCTATTTCATTGTGTGATCAAATTGATAATCGTATCCCACAAAAGAAGATATATGAGATGATTGAGCAACTAGCGAAGTTACATCATGAGCAATATAAGGATGCTGTGATTAAAGGTCTCTTTATTCGTATATATTATGATAAAATAGATTCCCCTCAATTAATAGACTTTCCTAATGAGATATCATCAGATATTCTTACTTATATTAACAAAGTTATGGAGTCAGAAATGGAAAGTTGTAAACTTCCAGATGTTAAATAACTGAAGTATAAAAAAGTCATATTCCCACTAAAATAAAGGCAATCAAAGGTAAGGGAACTGAATGTAGTACTTCCATTGTTGCCGATATAGAAACTATACTAGTCAATAGTGTTTATGTACCTTATGCTTCTGGTTACTTAGTAGTGAAACCTAGTGATGATCTGCTTCTGACATATATTGTGAGTGAACTTCACAGTTAGTTGTTGGACAATGTCTGAGATTACCAGTCCTTCCCACTCTCCAACCTAGAAAATCCATATCAATGATGATAAGTTCACCATAACATTCTTGAGACCTAATCTCCTCCTCTAACTTTTCTTATTCTTCTTCAGCATTTTTTCCTTGCTTTCCACACTCGGTAGTAAGTCATCAGCATATTGCGCATAAAAAATCCTTATGTTGTAATAGGTTTTTAAGGGGGCCAGCTTATGGGCCAGTCCTCTCTCTGACCTGATAACAAGTATCACCTCCCCGCCTAGCTCTATTAGCAGGCCCTTTCTTTTGCAATGCTTAAAAGAGTCTCTCATGGCCCAATTATTAGTACGACGTTCTCTACCATTGAATTCAGATTTTTGGGTAAACCCAATAGCTTCTATGAAGAAGGTGGCACAAAGAAGGCTCGAGGGCTTGTTAAGAAAGGCGGCAAGGGCTGATGAAGGGTGGAAAACAAAAGGCATTTTCTGGTCCCCCTAAGTCGGGGGGTGCTTATGGGGGGATGTGCCATAAAGAAACAAGGGAATGAAAGGTCACTTTGCATTGGATGCTCTTTTACCTCCCCCTAATGTTGACTCTATTGTCTTGGGGATCGTTGAATCTTTCTTTTTTGAAAGACTTTTCTTGGTCATAAATACAACTTGTTCTTAATAGAACCGATCTTATTCTCTAAATAATTGGAATTTTGTACTTCTGTTAGATCCTCTCTATCTCCTGATTGAGATTGTATAGGTAGATTTTTCTTGGTAAGGCTGATAGTAATACACTATGTGGGATGGAGTAAGGGCCTTTCTTACCTCTTACGAGTCATCCAGCGGAAAATACTTTCTAAATGGGGTAAAGAACTTGGGAGCATCGATCACTCCTTAAAGATTGGGATGAGTGGATGTTGGTCGATGGTGTGAAAACACTTCCTAATGTCAAATTCCAAAAACCTACGAGAGGTTCCCCACTCTTTTTTGATCCGTCTTAGGACAAAGTGGAAGCCTCAACCCAAGAAAAATGCGATGCATCTAGAAACTCGAGATCATAAATAGATTCGAGTACCATTCTGATCGCCTCTTTCGTGATCCTTTCTATAGGTAGAACTACTATGAGCGGTCTAAACTTCGGCCCTTATTTCTTTCTTTATATTGTACATGGGAGAAAAGCTTGATTTTTTCTTCCTCTATTGATAAAATCCTGCCTTCATTTTAGTGATTCATAGGGCTTCCCTCAGCATTGTATTTTTTGTTCTTGAGAATGGTCACAACTTCTACCAGGACCGGAATAATCATCCCTGCCCGATAGGTCTACATCCATCCCTGAATGTCATCGAGTACTATTAACTTCCCCATTCTTGTAACTGTCACTTGTAATCCACGTAGGTGTGTCTGCACCCACCAGAGTGGACGAGAAAAAAAGGATTTCTCGAAGTAACACCCTAGGTTCCAGACCCAAGAGTCAACTTTCCTATATGGTATTCTATACATGTATCAGTTCGTGGAAGAGTGAAAGGGTCACCACTACTGAGGATCCCCCTGCCTCGATCTTAGATAGGTCATCTGAGGGTTCACCGCAGTTCATTACTACTCTTACACACAAGGCTACCCTTTTTTGAAAGCTCCGTAGGACCACCTACCACTAGTCTTCAGCTGGAGGGGTTTATTGCACAAAAATGCTAGGGTGCAAGCTCCCAAAGAGAGAAGCTCAATGAATGTCAGATGCAAAGCCGATGTTGCCGCTCATCAGCTCCCAACCAACAAGAAGTTATCCTTCCTCTACAAGGAATGGAAGTGTGGATGAATCGACATCAAGTTTCTCTAAATTGTTGTTTGCATGCACTAGTATAGTAATTGATTGATCTTTAGGAAAAATATTAGAATGAGGGGTCTCATAGGTTTTTTAATCCTACTTCTTATGGGAGGCATGCCAACAGTCTTTTATGAAAGCTACCCGCATATTATTGGTTGGTCCGAGTTTAGTGAAGTTGGGCCTTGTAATGAAGGAAGAATTAGATGTGGAAGGTAGAATTGAGTCAATGTGTGGAATAAAATTCCTAGTATGACTTGACTAGCTAGTGCTTCCTAGTTGACTTTACTAAATGAATTTCTGTTGTCCATCCCCAATCTTGTGTATGCCATTCACACACTTTTCTACATCAACGCGAGGGGTTGGAATTGGAAAAGTATTTGAATTAAAGAATTAAATTCACTCTGACATCTACTGAAGCCAGCCTATGGTAGGAGTTGGGCAGAGGTAGCCTTCAATCACTTACTAACAACCTCGGTAAATTAGCTAGCAAGAGACCAATCCTCAGGAATATGATTTCCAAGATAAACCATTCGAATGCTACTAAACAACAAGAATAGTCTATTTGAACAGGGCACATGCATCACACATAAGGAAGACACCAAATAACAACTAATAAATTTGTCCGTTTCAGCCTACTTTGGCCTTTATACGATAAAGTACATCAAGAAGCAATTGATTGAAATAGAAGGGTCCAGGTGAGAATTTTCAGGTAGTTAGCTGCTTTCTCTGTAGGAAAATACCTTAGGTTTTACAACAACTACACCATTCTCCCTTTCAAGTAGGGGTTCAATGAATCTTTATTGTTAGAAAATTAAGCACCACTTCAGCTGATGTGAACGCAACTCTCTCGTTGTGAAAAAAGTAATGAAAGGGAAGCTCAGGGTCAAAGCACGTTCGTTGTTGTCTGTATAACTTTTGTCTGCAAATATCTAGCAATGTATTCTAGGCACAGATCATTGGTATTAGATGTATTGTTAGGTTGTACTGAGTCAAATCTGTTCCCTTTTGTTTCATTGCAGAAAAAAGATCCCTTCCCCTCGCTTTCAAAAATGATGAATATGAAGTTTCGAAGGCTGCAGGTACTATGGATCCTCTGACACCCAATCAGGCTGCTTTCCTAATTCTTGCTGGTTTTTCCTGTAGGTTATGATGTGCCTTGAGATGGTCGCCTCCTATCCCCATTCTAGTGGGGAACCCGCTCCTGGTCGTCACTCTGTCACGTCTGGCCCATCCTCTAGGAACCTTTGGAGGATAGGGAGTGTGACAATGTATATACTTCCCTTTACTCCATAGGGCCTTCTCATGAGTTGTAGGATTTGGTGGCCCGAAATTGACTTGGCTTTGCAAAAAGGCCTCATCTCTAAAATCTCGACTCTCGAGGCGTCCTTCTAGCAGTAGTTTGGAAGACCACGACTGATCCTGAAAGGGAATGAATGGTAAAAATAGCATGTCGTATCAACGGAAGTTCCAAACCTTACCTCGCTCTTGTGACATGCTATGTTTCCCCCCTCTTTATTCCTAATTAAAGGGTAAGTCCAAACCTTTTGTGGATCATGTACTCACAAAATAATCCCTACATGTGCCCTATTGTTGGAAAGGCTCGGCTTCAAAATTGTACGTGGAGCTTTTGCCTCATACGAATCTTCTAGAGATGGAGGTAGGCCTAGCCTAGGCTTGTGCTGTTAAGATTGTTGTACATGAACTCCATTTTAGTAGTTAGTCCTAGCTATACACTCCACTATATGGTAGAGTGTTCCCCCTTAATTAAGAAAAGGACTCGAAATTGACCCCCCTCGATTCAAGATCTGAAAAAAGGGTATTGGGTTTCTTTAAGGAATGCTCTCCCGTGGGATGAATTATCAAGGACTTGAGCTTTCCTTCGCAGCCAATCCCCCACTAGATCAAGGACCTCCATGATCCAACGAATCTCGACCTTGACCTTAAAGAGGTCTTTTGCCTCTATTTCGGCCAGGTACATGATCTTGAGAGGGGGCGTTTAGGAGTATTTTTCTAGGAGCCTCTGATGGATAGACTGAACAGAATCCCTCTATCACTTCATCCAGCTGATATGGATAGGGGACCACTCGTGAAAGCTGATTCTCAAGACCTACTTGAATAGCAGGAGACACATCTCCTAGTTCTAGTTCTGGTTGATCCACCAATGTGCCTATTTTCTTAGATCCCTCCCATAGCCCCAAGGGGACATTTATATTAAAATGACCTTCCCCCAATGTAGTCCTACTTGTTTCCCTAGAAGGGGAAGCGATCCCCTGACACTAAAAAGCAAAATGCTAGCGAGAAGCTGAGAACACAAAATTGCTAAAAAGTTCCAACGAACAAAAGAGAAATAAATAGAGACTAAATAAAATCAGAATATAAATAAAGAGATTAATAAACCAAGATTTTCCTTTTACATTTATATTCCGCCCATAAAGTCTCAAAATAAGGATCAAGCAACTAATAACTAGAACTAAAGGAAAAATATGAGACATTTACCAGTTCTTTATAGCACTATCTTAAGAACAAAAGCTACCAGAGATATTGGAATAAGAGAGAGAACGCCTCTAAAGAAAATAGGTGACATAATAGGTCAGAATTTGTTCTCTCGCTCCTTGCTGGAGGAGCGGCATACCAAAAAGAAAAGTCGTACCTCAGATTCAAACTGATGACTTTATTAGCCTATTTCTAAATGGCAAAATGATCAACTTGCATGTGTTAATCATATGACTGAAGTAGCATGATTAAGCCTTCTTATCACTTTTTCGACTAGCTATAAACATTAACCCCCTTATCTTATAACAATGGAGAAATAAGTAAGCAAGACTTTCTACGCTGCTTTTCTTTTCAACAAGAATAAAGAATTACACCGAATTTTGCCTTCAACCAAGCCTTTTCGTTCCAAAATTGAGAAATATCACTCTGAAAAGTAAGCCTTTTCTTATTATATGATATCCTTTCCATGGATGATAGAATTCCTCCTGGTAGCGAAGGCAGGAGCAAAGCCTATTGATTCACTAGTTTGCTAACCTACTTATCGGCTACCTATACTCTATAAACAGAATTAGGCTTTGGACTTAAAACCACCCTCATTTAGAAGTCTAGAAGGCAGCGCCTAAACTAGTCGGACTCTCTTGAATCAATAGGCTTACCGGACTTCTTTGTCTATTTAATTTATTTTGTTGTAGACTCTTTCCCATGCCTATTTCTTCCCCCGGCCCTATAGTGGAACTTTCCCCCTGCCCTAGGCCTATTGAGATATTTCCCTGTGTAGGTAAATTTGGGCTCAGGAGGGGACAGGTTCATCGGAACTTCAACTAGAAGAGGTAGGCTTGGGTTCCTGGTATAGGTATAAGAAAGCCAGTAGAGCTAAATAGAGGTAGATTGTACTTCTGTGTGTACTGAGCTAAGGTCCTCCCCACTGGGATAATCTATCTTTGCCATACTTCCTTGATATGCGAGACTTCCATGATAGAAAGCACGGATAAGAATAATCTTAATATTCAAGGACTGAGGAGCGAAGTATCTTGACCAATGGGAGAGAAAAGAGGGCTTTCATTGAAGGGATTGGGAACTATGAATAGAAAAACACAATAAAATAATAAAATAAAGAATAATGAACGGGAGACTGAAATTCATTTAACAAATGAAGTAACCTCATCCAATGGCCTCCTTTCTCTCCTTTAGAGTCGAGTCACTTCGTACATTCCTAGTCGTCTATTTCAATCATGCTATTTGGAGGAAAGCTCATCTTTTTTTTTCTACTCCTAGTGCCTGAAAGCAAAGAGCATCTTCAATAGCCAAGTCGAGTAGTCAAGATGCAGGATGAAGTCTTTGACTTCACAAGTCCTACTTTCAAGAAAAAGGCTAAGAGTTCTTGTTCCACTTCTATCTAGTTAGGGATGGGATTCCTAAGACCTCTGATGCCCTGACTCTTAGTCTTAATCAATTAAGAAAGGGAACCCTTTTTATCTACGGCAATGGTTATATACCTCTTTCCTCCGCTGCTTACCCAATGGACCACAATAAATAGATCGAATAGAAGGCGCTAACCATTCTATAATCATTCCAAGTTTTCCATGCTTTCCATTCTCTTTGTATGAAAAGTAGGAGTAGAAAATGTCATAGGTAAAGTTGTCTAGTACTACAACCTTAAGCCTTCCATGTATTATATTCGTTCATCGAGGAATGCCTATATTCACTCCCATCATGGGAATTTGCCTTGATTTCAATTCTATTATGTACAAGTGGGATAGTCAGTCCGTCTAGTAATTGATTCTGTATTCAAGGTTGGCTATTTCATCCTACCTTTCTAATTTCTCTATCCTAACAGCATTTGAAGCCTAACATCCTTGCAAGCTTTGGATTCTTTCCTATCTTTTACCTGGAAAGAGATTACCAAGCAAGTGAAACTAAAGTGAAGTTGTACCCACCTCTTCTCCTTCTTGTCCTTTTGTACTTCCGTTCTTCTTATTCTTGTATTCAGAACCGGAACAAGCTCTTCTTTAGCAGCTTCACTTTATTAGATTCTTGTTAGTGGTACTAGGTTGTAGTGGTAAGATTCATTACCGATGGGTTCCAACTGCTAGAGTCTTTGATAAAAAAGAGGCGTCTAAGTAAAGAGAAGTGAGATCTTTCTAGTTCTTAAACTAGCCTTCCCCCACTTGAGGAACTCTTTCTCTTATATAGGCTATTTTATCTTGGAATCCCATTCTATCCATGTTATTCTTCTGTGTAAGTAAAGACTAGCAGGGCATTCTTTTTCATCAATTCCTCTCTCTCACAATGAAAGCATAGAGCTTGCTTGAAGACAACCTTTACTTTTTAGTAGTAATCTTTCCTATCATTTAGGCGGGGATAGGTTCATAGGAGGACTTTTACATAGGAAGGAAAGGCCTAAATTAGAAGGGGATAAGAAAGGGAATTTGCAACACTCTTAGTAGAAGACCGAGTAAAAACTCCCTCTATCCTCAGTTATTGAATATAGGACAATCAAGTTATTGAGGGTTCTTTATGCCAAATACTTTTACATAAAACTAGAAATATCTTAAGAAAAAAAGATCTTCCAATTGATACTAGCACTAGTGAGACTGGCTCTTGGGAGAAAGGGAATTACAATAGATCTTGGAAATGGCACTCCAACAAGATCGGCAGGGAGAGAAAGAAGAGAATGAGAAGAGGAAGTACGACGTAAAGTGTATGAAATAGGTTGCTTGTAGTGATTGCGATTACTTATTTTGCTAGGATTACTAGCCTGAACAAAGAATAAGATAAAAAAGAAGAGTTCCCGCCTACAGCTACATGCCCATTAAGAGCTATACCTGGAGTCGAGCTAACTGCATTAGCAGAGGGGAACTTTCCTAAAAATCCTAATAACAATTAACCATATTGGAAATGACAAATCACACTCTAAAAGGAGGTTCCCTCCCAATAGATGTCAGGAGGGAGCAAGGCGTGATTGCAGAAAAAATGAGAAATATCCACTAAAATTGAGAAAAAAGTGATTATATTATGCTGTCAGGCCAGGCGGTGCCACATTCACGTCCACCACCCATGCGATCGTGAAACTACCCAGCCCAGCCATTCTCAATTTTTAAAATTAAGGCTCGAGGTAGGAACTGAGTCTGGTTATGACATTCCATATATGAAGTTTTATAGAATCAACATTACGGACTTAACCGGGCTAATCAAAAGTTGATTTGGAGTTGTATAATCTTAGTAAGGCCTGAGGAATTTATAACATTAAAGGTGACAAGCTATAAAGCTACTAGGAAACCGAACTATCAGTCCCAATAAGTCATAAACAACATGGGGTATTTAAAACAATACTCTATGTAAAGAGGAAACATGAAAACACTAAAATGACCATATGGGTCATTACAACATCCCCTACTAAAGGAACTTCCATCTGTGAAAGTTAAGAAATAAGAGATTACCTGGAATGTAAAACAAATAATGGTACTAGACTCGCATGATCCTCTTTGTCTCCTAGATAGCCTCCACGACTGGGCAGCGAGT
>JBDJHY010000078.1:7990443-8001407 GCA_039654485.1 Withania somnifera
TCTTATTCAGGCCTCTTAATTCATTCTATCCAAATTAGATCCACACTGAGGTAGTTTTTTTGTAATAGGATACCCATCGGGATTTTATAGATCTTGTCCTGCTTTTGCATTAATTCACCATTTGACGATTTTGTTTGTAGCAATCAAAGTATATACAAAAGCTCCTTTTATATGGTATCCTATCCTCAGCGATGATATCAACGGAGATGAATAGGTGGATGAGTGTTATCATGAGCTAGTTACACCACTTAATGTTCTACTTTTGTTAGAGAATTTATTAGTATTGTTAGTTGGTAATTTGGAGTTCGCTACGCGGAGTGACTAAGGACCGTTTTCCTATCTCCTATCATATGTTAAGATCCTTAGTTAGTTCCATATACCTTTTTCCTATAATGAGATATATTATGTCTAATAATTTTCCATTGTCATATCCTTTATGAGAAACTGTGTACTGGGTGTATACTCGATATATGATGCCTCCTAGGAGACACTAGAATCATTATTTCCTCATCTTTCACTATTTGAGTGGTGTATTTTCTCTCCCCTTTAGGATATCATTAAGTGCAACAAGTGAAAAACACTTAACCTTTTATCAACAAGGTATGATGAGGGAACCTGATTAGGCTTATAAACCCTAGATTCTTGATAAAGTTAGTGATCTCAAAGATTTTTTAAGTCTAGTCAATGTATGGCTAGTTAGGGGCCATGGGTTTTGTCTGAATAGATGAAGCTCATTCTCTTTTCTAGTCTTGATATTACACTATAGTAGAGGACGAAATGACTCCCATTGAGGCACCACTTATTCCGTAGGTTGTGCCACTATTGACTAACCATACAAATAAATTCTGTTATTTTTATAATAATTAATAATATCTCATTCAATGTTTTGAATGTGCTCTCTTGTGAAGAACAAATGCTCTTTACGTAGGGAGGTGTACTTAAGAAGGTGGGTGGAGACCTTATCATAAGTTAAGATATAGGTAATAAGACTTTAAGCGCACCTGAGTGTCTTTTCCTATAGAGAATACTGGTAATAATATTAGAAAACAAACGTTTTTTATGCTTTCGTACATACTGAGCTTCACATATTCTTTTATAATTAAAGAAGATCGATTTCGTAAAAGATGAGACTAGTAAGTGAAAATTCACTGAAATTTCATCTTTGCGTGATCGTCAATGTTATATTGAGGGCGTCTTTAGAGTATGTCAAATGAATATAACTATTCTTTTTCTGACACAACAGCAAAACTGAATTAGTATCAAAAGTAAGTACAAAATAATTTTTTCTTCCTTTACTTGTTGAATGTAATATCATCTTCCATTCAATAAAAAATTCTTTCAATTCAATGAAAGAGATTCTCATATTCCTACATTTTAAGTAGATGCGAGATATAAAAATTCTCTTTTCATAGTTGTAGAAGTTGTTTTGTTTTTAAAATTCTATTTTAAAGAAGAAGTTAATGATAGAGTAAGAAATAAGAGTAGTAGATCATATATGATGAAATAAAAAATAGAATAATTGAAATCCATAGTTCTGGTGCATTATTGTGGATCTCGATCAAAAGGTTCCTCAATGTTTTAATTACAAAGATGAGGCAGTATTGGAAAGATAAAATGTGGAACCTAATAGAAATTATTAGTTTTAGAATCTAGTTGAACAAAAAAATGATTTTTTCAAGCGATTGGTTGATAACTTCTTCTTCTCCATCATTATAAATGTTATATGAATTACTATATTACTTAATCTAATGAGTTAAACTTAAATTGAAGAAAATTTTTTTATAAAGCAACTGTCTTCTTTAAAATAAAAAATGTATTTCATGCAATTCAAGAGAATTGTTGAAATAATCAAATTAGAAATCATTTCTATTTTGATTCTATAAGAATTTATCTTATATTTTTAATGAAGTTAGATGATACTTTAGGTTAATAGTGTACCCAAGAGTTACTCAATGAATCGGTTGATTAGAATTGCAGGATGGATAGATGTTAGAGATGATGAATCAGTTTCTTATGTGTTTGGCACTTTATCTTTGTTAGTGTTGCCTTCTTATAATGATAGACGCATCAAAAACTTTTTATTCAGCTTATTCTCTTTTAATTTCCGTTGTTGTGTACCTCCTATTTTATTTTGTAAAATTGGAACCTTAGGTAAGTGCTTTGAAACATATGTATAAAAAACATATTACATTTAATTTATCCCTTTCATGCTTACTATAACTAGTTATTTTGATTTTCTATTAGCAACTTTTACTATAACCTCAACTTTATTTATTGGTCTGAGAAAGGTACGACTTATTTAAACCGAATATCTAAAATAAATAGTTCATAAAAAGAAATTCTTTAATGGAATTACTGTAGAGCGGATCAAACACACTAGAAGGGGGAGGGGTTGATTAGTGGTAGATTTTTTGACACTTTTCCGTGTAAGGAAAGAAAGTAAAAACCGAAAGAATGAACACAAAGAATTTAGAGTGGTTCGGCCAAAATTTTGCCTACATCCACTACCTAAGTTCTTATCAACTTAGGCTTTTCACTATCAACAAACGGATTTACAATCACTTTCAAGACAAGTGAGAACTTTTACAATTTCTTGATTTTTTTCTCAAGAACAACCCTTCACATTTAGAGTTAGAAACTATCTTAATGTTTCTCAACTCTTTACAACTCCCAATAAATGATTACAATTCAGAAATAAATGTACAAGATTAAAGGTACAAAGATTTAAATAATAATATAAAGCTCAAAAACTTTGTACTATAGGTAAGTGAATGATGAGGACTTTGATTTTCAGAGGATAGTGTAATAGAGTGTTGTATTGTGTTCAAAACTAATCATCCTTCACCTTTGGGGTGTATTTATAGTAATCTCAATCGATAGAGCCATTGTGCATTCAATTCTAGCCATTATGCCTTATTAAATGCTGCAATAAATGCACCTGACACATTTATTGGTCGACCAACAAAATGTCTTGATCGACTAACAACCTTTTTTGGTCGACCAGCCTTTGGCTTTGGTCGACTAACTCAATTCTAATAGCTCTCTGGAATTTTTCCTTACTTGAGTAACAATACTATTTTGGTCGACTAATGTGTCACAAAAATATTTTCTTGAAACTTCAAATCGATGCCCATGTATTGTAGATCAAATTATCCATTAGAGAAAATCATATACTCAACTTGTCTTCAGTTTGGTCGACTAACACCTAGTGTTGGCCGACTAATGCATTTTCCAGTAACATTCTGGAAAATTGTTGGTCGACTAACAGCTAGGTTTGGTCGACCAAAAGGGTCCCTGTTGGTCGACCATTTGGTCGACCAAAATCTTCTGTTAGTCAACTAAAGCCCTCTATTTCTTAACAAATACTGCATTTTGAGTAGTCGAAATGCCTCAAAATAAGTCCTTGACTTCCCGAAGTAATTTCTTAGCTTAGGATAACTTTCACGAACATATCCTGTATTTGTAAAAGCTTCATTAACATTGAATCTTTAACTTAATGTTTTTGTCATCAATCAAAACATAGAGGGACAATTTTGTGAATCATCCTTGGTCCAATAATTACGTGTGTTCTATAGTTACTTACATTACCAATTGTCAACTCTTGTTCATTGTCATTGAGATTCATGTCAATTCGGACTAATATTTAGGTATCTATATTACCTCTTTCTTTTTTCCTTTCAAACAAATAAAAATGATTGAAGTTTTTCTATTTGAAAGTATGTTAGGTCTAATTTCTATTACTTTGGTTGGATTATTTGTAACTGCGTATTTATAATATAGGCATGATGATATATTGGGCCTTTTATTAATTAACATATCTTTTTTTATTTTTCTCTTCCTTTCTTTAATTCACAGGCACAAGTGGTCAAATTATGATTGTTGTAAAAGTTACTAAATGAATCCATTTTATTCTAATGCAATCTTAGAAGAAAAAAATCACTCTTTGTAGGATTTGAACCTACAACATTGGGTTTTGGAGAACCACAGTCTATCAAATTGAACGAGGAGAGCTTTCTTATCATAGTAGAAACGACTGTAAAAAAATACATCTTACATGCATGTAGTCTCATAAAATACAAATATGTATGTCTAATTTGAATCGATCTCAATAGATCTCCTGTTACTGCCCAATGGAGAAAATGGGAATGACAGGATGTTGACCGATGATATGTTCCACTCAAAATAAAGGCGCTACCAAACTGTGTTACATCCCTTTTAATTGTCTAGTGTCACACTAACATGGTAGAGAATTCCTGCCCACCACTCTCCCTTTAGGTCGAGCCTCTTTTCAGTCGCCCTTGACATCATTATTTTTTGATAGATATCTAATTTATCTTGCTATTTATTTTTTATTAGTCTTTATTAATTTATATACTCATCATCATCATACTGCTCCTACCAATACTTATATACAACTAAGCAAAAAAAGAGTTCTCAATAAAAAAACCCTTTGAATAAGAGAGGTTGTCCCGATAGAAAGATTTGCATGCAATAGAGATTCCAATTTCGTGTATTCTGGTTAAGCAAGCCCTGCCCCTCAAATTTCATCCACACAAAAGAGGTGACTTCCTAGCACGAAAGGTTCCTTTACTAAGTAAGATAAGGCAAGAAACAAGGGTGTAACATTTGCGCGAAAGTTATTACATCTTATAGCATCACGTTAGTGCTTTTTATTGATTTTTCAAAGAAGGGGTGGAGCTTGAAGAAGGGAAGTGAGCCTATAGTAGCATCCAATTACATTTTTAGGACCCTTTGATATCTTATTAATCAACTCCAACGCCCATTTAGAGCATGTATTTTCTATACCGAAAGAAAGAAGAAAATCAGTGCCTTTCGTATAGATCTAGACTTGTCGCTTGATTCTTTACTCACTCCATACTAGGATGAATTGTAGGAAATCGGTCAATAACATTTCTTCCTATTTCTTTGTCAGTGATATCCAACGATCAAGACAATTTTTGTGAAACTCCTTCATTTCATAAAAGTTCATTTTTATTCTTATAAAGCAAATAACATTTCCTATTAATTTGTCCTCTGAACTAGACCTATTCTGATTCTGAATTATCCATCGCTATGCTGTTCCTATGTACTAGAAAAATTAAAATAAAAAAATTCTTGGGTCATCTCGATATGTTTAGAAACCACATGTTTCTCTGGATTATCATAGCATACTTCCACATATCCACTTAGAGGTTCATTTTTAATGGATGACCCTCGAAATCATAATTTATTGATATACGACGTAGATTTGAATGATTGATGGAAGAAACACCAAACGTATCCAAAAATTTTTGCTCCCACGATCGGCTGATGAAAATAAAATGACTACCGAAGATATTAATGTTACTTCATCTGCACTGGTTTATACACGAATGTGTGAGTTATACTAAATACTCAGTAAATTATAGGCCACTACAAATTTTTATTTTTGAGAGGGATAATAAACTCCGCAAATATCAAATGAAACTTGAACCCTTGAATAGATATGCAATTTCAGAAAGCACAACAATTAAAATAGGAAGCCTATATTGGTATCAGATCTATTCCCTTGTTTAAATCTTTCCATTTATTTGACCCATTTCTTGGGTAAAGTCTCCCAACTATATTTAGAAATGAATTGGTTATCCATAAAGATAAAGAAAGTTTTCTTCTAGTCCTGCTTGTTTCATTTTTAATTCAGAAAGACTTATTAAAAAGCATTAGTTGGATTGGTCCGACGAAGAAAGGTATGGGACTTTGGGGAATTTCTTGGTTTGAGCTAGGCTACCTAGTGATTTACAAGCACTCTCACTGCATACTTTTTATATATCTATCCCCATCCAATCAAAATCGTTCATGCCATAGAGAATCAAGCTCGAGAAAAACGAGACTAGGGACCATGCTCCCTGGTTTCATCCTATGGTTACTATTAGATAACAAACCAAAAAACTTAAAACTCCAGCACAAGCAACCTTTATTTATATTTATTATTTTTGGAGTTTTTGCCCTTTGCTTCAAACGAAGGTAAATAGTCAAAAAAATTCTCTGTAGAACTCGAGCATTGAGGCTTTCATCGAAACAAAGAAAGAAGCGAAAAACCACTTGATTGTAAAGAAAGAAACGAAGTAACTCGACCAACAGGAGAAATGGCTCATTATCCACTTGACTGTGAAGAAAGGGGTATGTATCCTTTTCTCGTAAAGAAAAAGGTCTACTTCACAGACGCTAATAAAAATTGAAAAGGTTTACAGTGAGTTCAGTCTATAGTGACAAAGGAAGCATTTATGTCGAACCATGAAAAAAGAGTATTCACTGGTGCTTACATTGCCTTCATTCACTCGTCTTGCTACTTCAGAACTATTCAGTGAGGCTGTGGAGTACAACGTCTCTCTACAATGTTGTAGTATAGTATGCTCTAATGGATCTAAAGTAGGTTTATGTTCAACAATAGAACGTGAAATATTTATAAGGGGTGCCTTGAAATACTAATGCGCCTCTCGTAGACGAGTACCAACTCAATCTTCTCCTATTGCACCGGAGTCTTAACCAGTTGGTACCGGACGGTTCCTAAGGCACTATTCGCCTTGAGAGTGGTTCGGCAAGCAAGCTACTTTTTGGGGTAAGAGAGCAGATTGGTGACTGCTAGGGTTGTTGTCTGCGGGATATGTGACACCCCACGAGTTGACTAGTTCTGAGTCAGGAGATTTTTCTTTGGATCGCTATAATGCTTGTTGAACAGTTCAAGTAGAAGTGAACAAGTAACAAATAGAAAGCCCCAAATTAATCCATTTTCATAGGAGACAATATGAACAAAAGACGGGAATTCCTAAATCCCGTAGAAAAGAACTCACTCCATGGAAATGACGGAGGTATTCAAAAAAGGAAGTAAAGGTCTTCATTTAATATGATATTAGAGAAAACTTGTTACGGTTATGCAGCTAAATCAGTTTATTGTGTCAATAAGGATGAGGATTTTATGTACTCCATTATTTTATGTTAAAATTTATGTAGCATCTTCTATTGGATAGAATGTGAAATATGAACATAATTATTAATAATATATGAATTAAACCAACACACGATCTTTAAAACAAATTTCCTTACTTCAACAAATCAAACATCCAGTACCACATAAAAACTACAATATTACTAATCACTGTAGTGCAATCCTTACATTAATACTAATTCTAATATTACAGCACCTGCATAAGTTGTGTTGGAACCAAAACGGTCCCTAACATTTGAACGCAACGAACTTAAATCTCAAAACTGTCTTTATTTGAATCAAGGGGATATTTAAGATCGATACTGTTCCATGTATATTTTCATTAAAGAGAACTCAAGATCTAAAAAAATAAATATATGGATCAGTAGATAGGGTTCGATATTTATATATATATATATATATATATATATATAATTTAAGAATAAATTACGCTAAATAGTTTCGTAAATCTTATGTTATAAAAAATGACCAGCATTTCAGATTCTTACGAATGTGGCCCAAACCAACTTATTTCTTTTATTATTATTATTTTAAAATTATATAGTAATATACTTAATAATACAAATATATACACATTATAATATATAATGTATTTACATATATAAGTATATAAAACAAAAAGAAGAAAAAAAGTATCAAAAAAAAAAAAAAAAAACTGTTTTATATATACAACAATCACTTTAAAAAAAAAAAAAAAAACAACTCATTACGGAGGTTATACGGAACCGCGACAAAATGAAATATTTGTTTATTTTTGTTGCATATTAAGGAGTAATTATCAGTAAGCAATATGTAAAACTTATAGGTCTTATAGTTTGCGTCTTTAATAGTTTGTGTCACGTGTCGTAGTTCACTTGTTCATGTGTTGTAGCTCTTGCTTATATATACACTTCCTTTACGCAGTTGATTTATTAAACTCGATCATCTTAATCTTTTAAGTGAAATCTATTGGCTTGGGTCCTGAATCTTGAATATGAGCTACTGATAGTGGTATGGTTATAGATTGTAGGTTCTGACACAAATTTTCAGACCAAATAAAATGATAGCTAGGTTGAAATTCATTAGAACTGCCTGGGCAGAACCAAAGAAACTGGCATGACACCTAGAATAACTCAGGAAAGAACAGCCTCTTCTACGCATTCAGCAGCTTCAGTAGTAAATGCTTCACTGTTCACTGCTCAAATTTAGGATATGTGAGAATCTGAGGACTATTTTGCCTCTTTTATATGTCTTGAGTTGTGGATAATGTGGATTATTAAGTCTAGTAATCATCAGGAAATGTCACTTTAGAAGGATACTGTGTATAATTTTTCAATGTGCGATTTAGATAAAACTGATGTCCATATCCATTTCCTCTTGAATGAGAAACATAAAGGTAATTTGCTATTCTTATTTCTTATTTTGATATTATTTAACTTTTAAGTTGAATCATAATGTCTTCCGTTTAGCCATGTCAATTGATAAATCTTGGTATGGCAAAGCACAAAATGCTCCTGGATATGAAGATGGAATCAAAAAGTTTTATGAGTATGGGTCTATTAACGGGCATGTAATTAAAAATTCAGTGTCCAAGATGTAACTTTAATAAGCGGCAAAGAAGAGATGTAGTTCAAGATCACTTGACTGTAAAGCCTTTTGTTCCCAATATTTTGAAGGGATTGAGATAAGAATTAATAGGCCACGCCGCGTTGATGATTATCCTTAAGGATGGAGGCTCGATGAATATATCTAGAATTTTTTCCAGTAATTGGTATTTGAGTAGGAGGTGAAACATTTGAGTTTCCACCCATGGTGAAACGTCAAGCACATTGATATGTGGTACTAAATTATCCACAAGTCACGCCCTTCATTGAGTGAGTATTTAAGAAAATCTAAATGAAACTTGCATTAAATATGGAAGAACTGATATACATGATTAATGTTTAATAAAGTTTTCGTGTAGTGAATTTAAAAATCATATACGAAGGCGGTGGAAGGTTCAAAAGCCTACAATTACTGAGATATAGAAGATAGTTAATAAAGACTTCATTGATTGGTTTCCTCGAAAGGTTAGTTTTAAATATATCCACTCCTTTTCAGAGTATGAACGAGAACATTTCGAATATTGTGTCACAATATCTTGAGTTCTTAGCAAATGCTCTAGCACCACAAGCTACAAAGGTTTATAGTATTTAATATCAATGGGTTCAAATTTCGGACAAGTCGAGAACATGGATTTAAAACTCAAAATAGTGGAGTTTTTTACTTCGTTCACATCTTGTACTGCTAGTAGTTTTGATGGAAACAGAGGCAAGCAAATTTACCATATTTTGGAAAATTAGAATACATTATCGAGCTTAACTATTATAGTCAATTTAGAGTTACATTGTAAATGGGCTGATATGATCAGAAGTGTAGGGGGTTTAAGAAGGATGAATGGAGATTTCCTTCTGTTAATTTTTCACGATTGGTTCACATAGGTGATCGTGAAGAAGATGAATCATACATCGAAGCTTCAGAAGCTCAATTGGTGTATTATGTGGATGATGAGTTAGATGAAGATTGGAGTAGTGTTGTTCACTTGAAATCAAGAGATTTATATGATACGGGAGAAGAAAGAGAAAATGAAGTTCCTGAAAATGAGCAATTTCCAGTGCAACATTTAGATCAAATCCTTGGTGATGTTAATGATCTAATTTTGTGTAGGAAGTATGAAGCTTATGAAGACTAGTCTGGTTTAAGATTAGAGTCGTCTTTCTCTTTGTATGACTTTTTTTAATTGCAATTACGAATATCTGGTTACGGATTTCCATTAATTAAGCTTTCCTTTGAGGTATAGCTTCCTTGTTTAGTGTGGCTTAAGCAATTCCTATTTCTTCTAATGAGTTGCTATATTTCAAGCCTTGGTTACTGCGTGAAAACTGAGAATATAGTCTATGTTATTTGCAATAGCTGTTGGATTGTTAGATGTGAAAATTAGTCTTTTTAAGGAGTAACTTAGGAATCCTAAAATTGAAAAAATAGAGCTTAGTATCCCACATAACACGAAATATCAAGTAACCAATCAATAAGAACAACTAATCAGTAATAATACTAAAGTAATGCATATAAACTCTGTTAAGTTTCCCTGAAAGAAGCGCAGCGTACACAGAAAACACGCTCACCCGTAGGCATCCACATACTACTAGAAAACAAGTGCAGAAAAGTAAATACACACCAGGAAGTAACCAGTCCTGCGCACGTTTCTCCTCCTGTACGCCTAGGTCCAGCAGGCAGAATTTACGGAAGGCTACCCTAAATATTCCCGATATATCTCTCCTCCATCCTATTGTTGTCGTAGCCCGGAGGCAAGGTCCATGGAGGTATGTCACCACGTATGATCTTGAACGTCATCATAACCTCACAACCTAAATCACAGAGCCTCAAGGGTCTCATAGTCTGACATCATGTGCCTTATGTTAATAATATCATTAAGCCGTACTCGGCAAGTCATGGCGTACAAAGCCTCAATGTTGTAGTAGCACCAATATCCTCAATGAACATGTATCCCCAATGTCTCCATAACCAACAAGTGTGATAAGTGTTTAAAAGTTGTACTCATTGTCGTACTACGACGGACTCAAGTGTCGGCGGCTGTACTCACTGCAAATGGAGTCGGTCTCAAGTCCCAGCAGTAATTAGTCAAATGATAATTCCCGGTGCCAGGGTGTAAGGCCTAGGCTAAAATAAGTAAAAATAGTATTATCGGGTGCTCGATACAATATCGAGTCTAAAACATTTGAAAGGTTATTACTTATATTATTATTATTAGAATATTTTAAATTATTAATTTATATCATTATTTATCACTATTACGAATATCAGTTTCCATCCTCTTCGGCTCAATAATCGTGTGCTGATACTGTTCCAGCCCCAATGTACTCTCATCAATGCCAAAGGTCCAACCTCTCTTATAATGAATGCAAAAAACATTAGCAATATATATATATATATATATATA
>JBDJHY010000078.1:8027807-8039292 GCA_039654485.1 Withania somnifera
GTGCCAAGAAGATAATTGGGAATTTATCGTGAAAGGAAGATCTACACAAACATATGATAGAGTACCACAAAAGATTCTCTTGTGGGAGATGTTGACAAAAGGATTCACATTAAATATAAATGTCATAGATGACATGTATGAGGGAGTTGTTAATATCGTGAGAACAGGAGTAGGAGATACCGAGGAATTTCCCATAACAATGAGTCTAATCAGCATTAAACCCTTACTTATTTACCATAATAATGGATAATCTTCTTTAAAAAAAACTGATAAATATGTATTCCTCAACATTAAGGACATGCTAGACACCATGAAAAGCTATTAGATACAGAAAAATAATAAAAGAAAATACACTTACAGGATCTTAATAAATCTACAAAATGGTCTAAATTCTTGAATACTACTTCTTTACACCAAAAATGAAAAGATACAATACAAGAGGAGTCCTCTTGTGTATGTTATTTAAGACAATATTCTATTAAATGACAAAACCAAAGAGGGTGTCAGCCAAAAACTTGAACTATGGAGAAGCACACAAAAGATTCTCTAGTGGGAGATGTTAACCAAATGGATTCGTATTAAATATAAATGTCATTGGTGACATGTATGACAAGGCATTATTGTGAGAACTGGAGTAGGAGATATCGAGGAATTTCCCATAACAATGAGCCTAAACAATAATCAACATTGAGGCCTTACTTATTTACCGTAATAATGGATAATCTTCTTTAGAAAAATGGTAAATATGTATTTCTCAACATTAAGGACATGCTAGACACTATGAATAAGTGTTAGATACAAAATAAAAATAAAACAAAATACATTTATAGGGATCTTAAATCTACAAAATGGTCTAAATCCTCTAGTCCTACTTCTTTGCACCAAAAATGGAAAGATACAATACAAGTCTTGTATATGTTATTTCTGACAATAATGTGTTAAACAAGGGTGTCAACCAAAAACTTGAACGATGGAGAAGCACTTTAGAGAGTCGGGTATTTTTGGTGGGAGACGTAGATGAAAGGAATTCATATTAAATATAAATGTCATAGATAACATATATGTCATTGTCGTTATTATCGTGAGAACAGTAGTAAGAGATACCAAGGAATTTCCCTTAAGAATTGGTCTACACAAAGGATCAGCATTGAACCCCCTACTTATTTACCATAAGAATGGATACATTTTTTTTAAACTGGTAAATGTGTATTTCTTAACATTAAGGACATGCTGGTGACCATCAGAAAGTGTTAGATACAATAAACGGAAACACACTTACAGGGTCTTAATAAATCTACAAATTGTTCTAAATCCCCTAGTCCTACTTCTTCACACCAAAACTGAAAAGATATAATACAAGATGAGTTGTCTTATATATGTTATTTTGGACGATATTGTATTAATTGATGAAACCAATAAAGGTGTCAACCAAAAGCTTGAACTTTAGAGAAACACTTTAGAGAGTCAACTGTTCTAGGATTAGTAAGACCAATAGCCTGTTTGGCGAAGCATCTAAAATCACCTTATTTTGGTAAGTGCTTTTCAAAAAAGTACTTTTAGTAAGAAGCAATTTGTGTTTGGCTAACAAAATATAAAAAGCACTTTTGAGTAGCAATTAGTGTTTGGCCAAGCTTTTTAAAAGTGTTTTTAAATGTATTTTTCTCAAAAGTGCTTTTCAAAAAAAGCATCATTTTTTAGCTTCTAAAAGATAGCTTCTGCTGCTTCACAAAAGCACTTACTTTCTTCCAAAAGCTTAGCCAAACACCTCCCTTTTTTAAAATAAGCACTTTTGAGAAAAAATAAACTTGGCGAAACAAGTTATAAGTAAATGAACTACATGCTTAGATAGCATGAGAAAACTGATATGAAGATGAGATTAGACAGATTTTGGAGCCAAAATGCAAATATTTTAGATATTTAGGCTTGTTGTTTCAAGAGAACCGAATGATGGATTAAGATATTACTCATAGAATTAAAATCGCCGGTTGAATAGATAAGTGCTAGTGAGGTGTTAAGTGATAGAAGGATGCTTAGCAAAGTATAAGGTAAGTTCTACACAACAGTAAGACGGCAATATTAAATGGAAGAGAACGTTGGGTCATTAAAGATGACCATATTTTCCAGAAGGTTCAAGTAGCAAGCATTGATGATAAAATAAGTCGTTTGAGATGGTTTGGCCATATCCTGCATTTTTGTAGATGTGTCGGTCCATAGATGTGAAACTATGATGAGTGGGAGGACGAGGTAGAACTGAAGTCACGTGGAAAATGTTCTCCTAATAGATCAAAGATCTCTTCGAACATAATGATGTCATATACAGACTTAGCTAAAGATAGAACATATATGTCATTAAAGATAGAACATAATGTATGAAAAAGATTCATATATGTCATATTTACTGTTAGAGAATAGGTTTTAGTTCTGTTAGCACATTGCTTGAACAAATTGTTTTTCTAGGAGTAGTTGACTGTAACACATATTTATATGTCATTAAAAACATAGGAACCTTTTAATAAGGCTATTAATTATTATTTTTAGAACTATTATTGAAGAGAGTCTTGAAGTAATCGGTAAAATTGTTACCACGTGGCCAGAAGGTCGCTGGTTCAAACTGTGAACACAGCCTCTTGCAGAAATGCAGGGTAATGTTGCAAAAAATAAACCATTACGGTTCAACTCTTCCTCAAACCCGCACATAACATGAATTTTAGTACACCAGACTTCCCTATTATAAATACTATTATTACTATTATTTATATTATACTTAACTTACTTTCACTTTTTAAATTTTTAATTTGACGATCACATTGAATTGATGTTAAGTGGAAAAACATGATCAATGAGGATTCATATAGTCAACCCCAACTTGTTAGGGACTTAAGCATAGTTGTTGCTGACATCATTTACATAAGGGACAAAGAAAACTGATTAAATGATATGAACTGCATCCACCTCATTCTATTATGCAGTCATGCAACAAGATATTCAATGTGAGCATGGGCAAGCAATCAGGTGATGAACCAGAATTTATGACATAGTCCCAACGAGCATGACTGCTCTAAGTGATAAAGATTTGATAGTCCCAACGAGCATGATTGCTCAAGTGATAAGGCTTTTGATTGTCCCAACAAGCATGATTGTTCTAAGTGATAAGGCTTTGATGAGCTAGAAGAGTTTTATCTGATCTTCAAATTTGAAAAGCAACCTTTTCCTTCAATTCCAAGGAACAATACAACCATCCAATGAATATAAACGATAACTTAGCAGAAGCATGTGATCATAGGTCCAACAAAATTAAGACAGGATATAGATACCTAAAGATGGTCAAATAGAGGCACATAATAAAGAAGCATAGAAAATTATGAAAATAAAATAAGAGACCCATCACGTTATACCTATGAAAGAATTCAAGTCCAGTTACAGCACGCCTGGCAGATGCTCGCTTGTGCACATTCAGAAATCCAATCATGCGACGAACCAAGGCAGTATATGAAAGACAGGCACTGTTCCGTACCTCCCAATGTGGAGAAGAGAAACAACGTATCGAGATAATCAAAGCCTCAGCAGAAAAACCGGATGTATCAGTTGCGAGGTTGGTATCATTAAATGCAGCTTTAAGGACATTGAAAGCATGCACAGTAGGAACAACACCCTCATCTCGAATCTTCGACATCCTTTCAGCATCATATATATCAGATGCAGTTTTAGAAATAGCTGGAGCAGCCTCCACTAAACCATTGCAGACATCAGCACTGAAACTGTTTGCATCAGTATGATCTTTTAACGACTTATTAGCCACGTCTATTAACCACCGTAGTGCCCTTGGCAAAAGCCTTTTTGGTGCGCCTTGCGGCTCTGACAGGAATAAAGCAATAAATGCTGCAGGAATACCAGCACTTCTCCTTAGGAGATCATCCACTGTTTGTCCCTTGGCTACTGTTCGTTCCATAAGTTGCTCCATCCAAGACTCAGTCAACTTACAAAGTCTGGAGAGAAAAAGAAAAGCAACCTAAGCAAATGAATTAAGAATGCATATCTTTTATCTTTGTTATGAACTTCTCTGCTATGATCCTAACAATGAAAGCCCGATATCATCAAGTGCAGTACCTTCAGTAATTCAAATCCATCAATTTCCTATCCTAATCCTTAAAAGCATCAGTAGGTATCTGAGAAGCGACTTTGAACAGACACCAAACAGTAAATCAGTAGCCAACTTTAAAATAAAAAGGTTAGCAAGCTGGAGAAATGGTGCCAAAGAGGAATTATTACTTTTTACGTTTATCTAGAAAAGAGAGCAGAAGTGTTATGGTTTATACTGTTAGTCCACTTACAAAAAACCGTTACAATTTTTGTTTTTATTTTGTGCATCTGCAATATTCTTTTTTTCCGTTTTAAGTTTTTCCTTTAAGGGGCAATGCGAAGAGAGGGATGAAGCTGGTAAAAAAATAGCGTAAATTGGTATCCCCAAAGAAACGGGAATAGAAAGAAAAGAGTAAAGGATAGACCTGAATAACAATAACAAAGTAGCAAATGATTTAGCAATAATGCATTATTTACTGAGTGCAAGTCAACACCTCTGTCACAGAGCAAACAAAAGATAAAATTATCCCACAGCACATATTCAGATATGTCCTTTTTCCAGTGCATTGACAAGACATGAATGAGCTGCTCACGACTGGTTAAAATGAGCATTAGAAGATTCAAATTTACATATATCTTCATTACGACCTTACTAAACACTTATTGCAATATGAATCTTCTAACAACCAAAGATTACAAGTTCAACTCCAATCTTCTCTAAGAGGTGGCATGACAATAAGAACTGAACACCTTTAAGATGTCACCGACTGCATCAACCTGAAGCAGGTTTCGAAGTGTCATTTTTTGGCTCTCCTTTTCCTTTTCAATTTTGTTTGCTTTTTTCACTTTACAGAGTGCAAGCTACTCAGAATCTCAAATTTTTTTACGTTCCTTTTTTTCTCTTTGATACCAAGTTCTCTAGCTTGGGGACCCAATGGGCTGGAGAATTCCCTTTTAAATTTTTTACTTCTTCTTTTCCCATTTCCACATTGGGAAACCCCAAAGTACAAAGAAATATAACCTAGCAGGGGTTGCAGCACTGACAGCTTCGCTGATCACTACTACTGGATTCTCCCCCTTCCTGGTTTCTGCTTCCCTGCCTTGCTGCACTAGCCGTCTACCCAAGGTTCCTTCCATTGAAATCAGATTAATTCAATGAATTAGAACGAATCAACTGATTGATGGTCTATATCTTTTAGACTATAGTTAATGGATACTCTTAAATCATAGTCATTCTTAGTTGAACAAATGAGTATGTCAGTTTCAGATAATTAGCAAGCAGATAGATGTAAAGGAAATGTCCGCTGAGAAACCACAGCTTATTCCAGTTTTCTGACTTCAGAGAGATTTCCAAAGTAATTTTAAGCTAAGCCATGGATAAGAATGCAGTTTACAGCTTTGGCACTGGAATTCCTGCAAAAACAAATAAGCTTATAGGAAATACGACTGCCAATATAGAACCTAGTGCACATACCTCCCATCATTTGAACAAAGCAATCGATTGCAAAGCGCAGTAAATCCAGCCCTTGTCTTATCAATAGCACCATTATGCTTCATTTTCAGGAGGACTTCCAAGAAATGGTTACCAATTACCTCAAGCTGTTTCAGATCAAGCATTGTGTCACATGTCGTATTGGACAAATCAGTTTCATGAACAACTTGGGAACCTGATTCTGAAACATCTGAAGTAGGCAAGGGAACCTTTCTTATAATTGTTCCCAAAAGAAGGCTCACCTGAAACAATGTAGATGGGAACAAATTAATCCTTCGGAAATTTTAGGCATATAAATTCATATAGTTGATAACAATCTATGTTTCCTTCTTTTTTAAACAATAGTGGTGTTCAGACTAACTTGCACACTTCTCGAGTATTCCACAGACTACTAACTACTCCCACCGGCATGGGTACAGGAAAGCTCTACCCATCAATGCTTAACCAAGTGGAAAGATCACCTAGCATTTATCATTCCTTCTTTAGCCATACAAAGTCTGTAATATAGGGGAAGGGTAGTTCTATTTCCATCAGTTGAACTAAGAACTTTAAAGTTACTAGGCTTGAGTACAAAACAGCAAGGAAAAGAATGATGATGGGACAAGAATGGGTGATGACATAATTTAACCATTAACATCAGATAAGTTTCATTAAACAGTTCGCTACTTGGACAAATGGGATAGTTAGTCTCAATACCTCTTTCATAGCAAGCCAACAACCAACCATAACTATCTGCTCGATTTGCCTGCCCTCCTGCACCAATTGTGTATTTTGTACCCTGTATGTGGTAGGTATGGACTCATCCATCTCCTGAGGAACCTCTAACAAAAGAGCCTCATCACCCATTTCCTCCATATCATCAGGTAAGTACCAAGCATCAGCTGATACCACCCAAAGGGCCACTGAAGTTATCCGCATGACCAACTTCAAAATCTTCTCCAATACCACTTTCATTTCAGATATACTGCAGAGTATTGCATCAGAATCCCAGTTAAGTTCCTCAAATGTGTATCGAAGAGTGAGCAAAACACCATGAACAAAGCTGTTCCTACATGCTTCTGAAAGATCCTTTTCTCCATCCTGAACAACTGCATCCAACCAATCAATCAGTGATCTTAAATATTCTATCGTTGGAGGTGCAAAATTACAAGCCTTATTCTCCCAGTTAGGCCGCTTGGACAGTGGTTGAGGAGATACATCATTAGATGATGCGTTAACAACCCAACCAAGTTCCAAAACATACTTTCTGAATATAAGTCTCAAAGTCAGAGCCCCAGCATCACTTTCTCTGACACGTGGACTATAGACTAGCTTCTTAGCCCAAACAATTGCTTTACTAACCATGTCCTTGCTATCAATTCCAGGTAGAGGAGTAGGAAAATGCAGAAGAATACGAAAAGAATTCTCTCTAAGTCGGTCCCAACTATCAATAATTGACCCAACCAGCAATAGAGTTGATTCAGGTAAAAGAAGCCCCTTGCTGTAGGGATAAAGAGAGAATTCAGGAGAAACAGCATCAACATTTCCTTCTGAAGGAAGCACAATTGACCAAACATTTAGCATTATCAATAAAAGCTCCATCGCCATAATTTTTCTCTCATATGGAGCAGAAGGGTAGCATGAAAAGAACAAAAAGCAACTCAGCCACTTCATAAAGTTAAAAAGTTCATCTGCCCTGTTTTCAAATGTATCCCCTGTACCCTTAGCAACAGAATCTCTACTTGTGTCTTTCGGTGCAAGAGGTTGCCAACTTCCTTGCTTAACCTGTCTCTCCAATGCTGTTCGAACCCGAGAAAACAATTTCTTAAATAAGCTTGCCCACTTCATCTGAAAAGCAGTTGAGCAACATCTCATGTTCAAAGGAACTGCTACCTTCATCAGACTGAGTTCCAACGATGATGGCAAACTTGCAGTCTTTGGATTTATGAACAGAAATTCTGCTGCATCAATCCGAAGTGGCTCGTCAATATGCGTAAGTGCCAAAACCAGATATTTCTCTGGGACTTTAATTTCAATCCCCTTAATGCAGACAATAACATCTTTGTTGTCCAAGTTCTGCTCCACGTCTTCCAGGGAAAACAAAGAATCCTTACACCAATCAATATCCCCTTCCAGCAAAGCAAGGAAACGAGAAACCTTAAGCAATGAAACTAAAACAGCCACTCGCGCTTCAAGCACAGAAGACACACCCCTAAAATCCAGCTCAGTAAGAAATACGTCACCATTATCCAAACCACATCCGATGCCAATAAAAGCGAGCATCGTAAATATAGCATCAACGTCTAGTTCAAGTAATACTGGCAATGCGTAGGTGTTAAGATTTGAGCGGAGTTTTGAATGTCCAGAAGCTAGGCCAGACAAAAGTGGAGGCAGGCAATGACCCCTATATTTGTTGTATCCATCTTCAATACCATCACTACTCCAATACTCATCACGTAAACACTCAAGGAAACACTTAAGGAATGTTGTTGAAGCACAGCACACATCATCATCAATGTATGCCTTTATCGTTTCAAACAATAGATCTGGGCTCATACTTAAAAGTGTCCTTGCGCCCAGCCTCTTTGTAAGGGATGCTAAAGGAACATATCTTCCTTTACAACGTGGTCCCAGGAGAAGAAGATCAAAAGCAACCTTCCTCGTGAACAATGTGAATGTATCACTACCCTCTACCCAGTGTAGACTGGCCTGAATGTCTAAGAAGAGATCAAAAATAAGATGCACTTGTTTCACTGTTTGGTTCAGAGGATCTTCCAAATTATTCCACACTATTTGCAATAACCTTGTACCAATGTCCTCAGAAATGGGATCATAATTCACATCAAGGTTTCCGTTCTTATTTAGCATTGATGTTTTTACTTGCTGCAGGCAAATCTGCATCACTGTCAGAGCATGAAAACTGAAGTGACTGTCTATTGGATTCTCACAAAAGTTACAAAGCTCAGGCAAAATTGCATCATACAGGATCATTTTGATTGATTTCCTGTTATCTCCAGAGTCCCTAACGGTACCAAAGTTATCATTTGAAAAAACAAACTGCATATTCAATACTGTCCTTGAGATTGCAGTTAAAATACCTCGAATCAAGCAAAGTCTGCTCAACGCTGAAAATTTACTTAATTCATCAATCAAATTTCCCTTAAATGGGATTTTCTCAACTACGTCCTTAAGTATAAACTTAGGACACACAACGGAACTCTCATTAAAAATTCCTTCCATGATAAACAGTCCAAGCTCTTGAGGGCTAAGAGAAACCTGCAGAGCCACACAAAAACTCACCCCTGCCGCCACTAAGCAATCTCTAGAAAATGATTCCGATTTCAAAATACTCAAAACAGTAATAAAAATTCTCTCTAAAACATTGGAACCTGCATTAACAAACTTCAAAGGAAATCGTTGAAGCAAGTAGTACACACAAGAAAGAGCTTCCTGGCACTGTTCCATAACAACGGGTGACGGTCTAGACCAGTCATTGATCTCTGCCAATACAGAGTTTAACCCTAAAACCACATTCAAACCAACCAAAACTGCACACTCATCAACAATTTCCACCAAGTACCCCAACTTCGGGGTGCTCATCATAGATAATGCAGCTCTCGAAACACAGAATCTCTTCCCATTTTCACAATATTCCTCACAAAGTTCACGGAAACAGTTTTGAATCAGGGAATGGAAGTTTTTGCACTTGACAAGCACAGATAGTAAAATTCTATGCAGAGGCTGTGAATTCTCCAGCAAAAGAATTTCCAAGTAAAATCTGGAAGCTGTAGAAATTGATGACACATCAGCGTTGGCATTTGAGAGTAATTCGGCGAAATCTGAAGAGAGGTTCTTGGCATGATTGAGCTGAGAGTATGTAGAGTTTAAGGAGACAAACTGTTTAAGTTCGGAGTAGAAGTGAGTAGGAGGTGTTTGATGAAGTGATTCAATGAAATCTTTTGGGAATATTACGGCACTGTATGTATAACGATGACGATGCTGTAAAGCTCTCCATTTAGCTGACATATTAGTACTCACTTGCAAAGGTGGCGGCTTTGGTAGTTTCGTGGTGTTTGCAAGATCGTTTGGGGTTCAACAAAGGTTTTTAGGAGAAGAAGAGTTGCGAAACCAATTCACCAAACTATCCCTGCCCATTTGATATTTTTATTTTTAGCTAGTCGAGGAAAACAAGTACAGTCAATCCTCTCCGGAAAAATTGATGGCTATGGAGTATTTAAGAATCAAATTGATTTATTAATTTTTTATATTTTTATGTTACAAATATAAAAAGTTGTTAAATTTAAAATTTTATTGATTTTCATATTGTATTATTAAAATGATTAATACCTTATGAAAAAGATTTATAACTAAATATATCAAATCAACGAAGAATTAAAATCTATAAAACATATGCATTTAAAATTAATGAAAAGTTTAAATATTTAAAACTTGATGTACGAATTCTATAATTGTAGGTTGTTTCATAAATTTTAATTTTTTTAGTGACTATATATCGCTTGAATGTGTGAAGCTCTATCCAAAGTGATTTCTCATGAGATTAAGAAAACTTTAAGTATTAAAGTTATGTTTTTCCAAAGTACAACTATTCAAGAATTCCTAAAAATTTCTCTAAGTGTAGAATGACCCCACGAGCGATTCTACGAATTGTAGATCAAAGGCGGTGCGTGGAATGGACCGTCATTTGCTTTCAGTGACTTAAAGTTTTAGGGACCGATTTCACGGAACGTGGAACCACCCATGGAAACCTGCCAAGACCTAGTTTTCACCCATTTTTCCTATGGACTTTTGGTTATTCCCCATTCATTAATAAATAATATCATGTTATTTTAGTTATACTTGATCTGGAGTTTTCATTTTCTTTCAGTATTATCTTTGATAT
This sequence comes from Withania somnifera, assembly GCA_039654485.1. Lineage (NCBI taxonomy): Eukaryota > Viridiplantae > Streptophyta > Magnoliopsida > Solanales > Solanaceae > Withania > Withania somnifera. The sequence goes on from JBDJHY010000078.1 coordinate 8,038,259, forward strand.
GTGATATGACCCACTAGCTTAGACTCTATTACGGTATTATGCTTCCACTGGTGAGTGAGTGATTAGAGTTATGTATGAGCGAGGGGACTATTCGAGGTCTATGAGGCAACTCAGTATCTAGGATGCCTTATGGTGCTCAGGAGGTGACTTTGGGGCATTAAAAATCATTCAAAGTGGATGGTTTATCGGTTATGCTAATTTATCAATCAAATTGACCGATACATCAGTCTTTGTGATTTTAATGGTCAAAATGATTGATTTATCGGTCAGGCCAATTTATTGGTCAAAATGGTCAATAAATCGACCACACCTGATAAGAAAAACTCAACAACTTTCTTATTTCAAAAATGCTCCGAATGGACCCTCAGGAGTCATTCGGAACCCTGTGCAAACAAATCACATATGCAACTATGATATATTTGACGTTCTAGACTCAACAAAATCATCAAAATATAAATATGAGGTCTCCTTGATCAATAACAATTAAGGGTCTAATAAACTAACTTGTAACCAAAAGGATCAAAAGACCCCCGAAACCTTCAAAAATTGTAATGACCTTTATAGTCATTTATGATAAATACGTGACTTTTTGTATTTTAGAGCATTTCGATAATTACGCCAAGTTATTTATGACTTATTGAGACCGACAGTTCGGATCCCTGACGACTTGATTGAGAAATATCTCAAATTCCCTATTTTAGAGCCTAAAACTAAGTACTCATTGACCAAGGTCAATTTTCCTTCAAAACGATCTTGAAATTTAATTTCGATAGTTCCGTTAACTCTGGAATACCAAACAAAGTCAAGATTGACCTTTAGTTTGTGTTCTGGAGGTTTTGTTTGTAAGTTATACGAAATTGTGGATCTTAGTTAAGTTTATGGCCTAAAGTGGAGCTTGAGTGGTATTTTGATGTTCAGAGTGTCGGATCAGAATTCTGACGCTTCCAGCATCTCCGGAATGATGATTTTAGGCTAGGGGAGGTGTTGGTATAATTTTTGGGCTTGTCGTTGCATTTTCGAGGTGTTGGTGGAGA
>JBDJHY010000078.1:8050443-8064500 GCA_039654485.1 Withania somnifera
AGCGCATGACCCCAGCCTACATTATGCTATTGATTAATTCTTGTTGTTTATGGCTCAAATCTTAAATTCCAGCATGCTAAGCTATTTGTTATTGGTTCCCAGATGGTTGTAAGTTAATGCATTCGCACTAGCTTGAGGATGTGCAATCCCTCTTCCCAGTTTTGGTTTATAGATGAGTTCTTTCCCAAATTGATTTGTATGCGATTTGCCTTTTGGCTCCTAGCTTGGTTGTGAGAAAATTCTGGAATATATTGGTCTATGATGTTTCTCCTCCCATGTCTATGTTTTGTTTTGGTTAGAGTTATCCCCTTGATGCTCTCTATAGACCCCTCGGAGGCTACCTGCTTCTAGAAAGGGAGCTGCAGAAACTCGACTACTCCAGCACCTCGGGGTCGCCTATCCGAAGTCTTTTGGCAATGTTGCTTTGATGAAAATCTCTATAGCAAGGTCGTTGTGGTGAGGCCGCGTTGCTAGTTCCTAGTGAGGCCGCTCCGCCGAAGTCGTTGTAGCAAGGTCGTTGCAGTGAGGCTACTTTACAAGTTCTTCTGGTGAGGTCACTCCGCCGAAGTCACTGCAGGTCGTTGTAGCGAGGTATCAGTAGTGAGGTCATCGTGGTGAGGTTACTTTTCCAGTTATTATGGCAAGGTCTCCTTACCGGTAGTGGTGCGTCGAGGTCTCCATGAAGAGAACCCTTAGTGAGGTAGCGCCAGCACCGTGATGGTAAGCTGGTCGGCTTAGCGAGGTAGTCTTGATGAGGTCGTTTAGCCAAGCCGTGTTAGGGAGGTCGTCCCGATATGGTCACCTCAGTAGGGCCTGACCTACAGTCTCTTGGTCAGAGAGGGCTTCGCCCCCTCACCCCAGCTTGGCTTACATGATTTATCTCTCCCTGAGCCCATTTCTAGATCACAAGGTCCCTCGAGCTAAGGGCTACGCATATCGGGGCTTTTACCTAGGTCACCGGCTACGAGGCTCGTCTCCTGCCCTGAGTTACTTGTTAATAAGCCTTATTATTCCTATCTTGACCCTCAGATTTGTGGAATGTATAGCTGTGGACAACGTCAACCGTGTTGGAGCTCCAGATCCTCCAAGTACGCACTTCAGAGGTTTTCGTCGGGCCGAGGTAGGCTAGTTTTATTTGTGCAGTACAGGACAAGTTATTATTATTATGCTTGTGGTATGGCTAGTAGTGTAGGAGGGGTTGCCTAGATTGATCTCGTTTTCCTTGCTATTGTCCGATGTGGACTCCGGGGGCCGTTAAAGAGCATAGAGGGAAAGTACTATGCTACGAGGCTTGGCCACCCCAGTGGAGGCCAATGACCCCTGTAGCCGTCTTGCTTAATTGATTATCTCAGCTTATGTATGATGAGTGTGGTGAGATGAGCTCTTAGTTGGTGGCCTTTGGCGGATCCTAGACTGCGGTTACCTTTCACCCGAGATAATGTTTACTTTACTGTTACTGTTGTAGTATTATATTTACTTATATTCACTCTTTAGATCTGGAAGCACGGCACTACATTGATACTCTCATTTATTTATATATTTATGTGTTAAACTATATTGATACTAAAGGGATGGGCCCTCGATGGTGTTGATATTGATGCTAACAGGGGGTGTGCGTCCGGTGTTGTTATTGACGTTGACAGGGGGTGTACGTCCGGTGATGATATTGATGCTGACAGGGGGTGTGCATTTGACATTGACAGAGGATGTGTGCCCGGCACTGACAGCGAGTGTGTGCCCGTGTTTGTTACTGTTTACTTTACTTTCTGTGCCCCTGTGTATTTCCTTAGGTATGGTGTGTGCTCACCGGGCTTAAGAGGGGAGTCATGGTGGGTTTTATTGTGTTGTTTGTGCCTACCAGCGGTATGGGACGTCGAGCAGGATATGTTGTGCTGGTTGTACTTGCCGGTGGTATGGGACGCCGATAGGTTCTTGTGAGTTTATTTATTTATCTCTTTTAGTAGTACCTTTCTATTTGATCCTTATTAAGGTTCTTACGATTCTTGGCATCACAGTTAGTGAGATTTGGTCGAGTTGGAGTGCAGTATGTTCCTTTACCTCATTATGAATTTTGGATATGGGACCTGGTAGTTGTATCTATCATATCTAGCCCTGTAGCTTATACTATTATTTTTTATATTTTACTTTTCCTGTCAATTACTAGTTTACTGCTTTCCCTATTATTTCCTTGCTATTACCGACCTATTTTACTTCCTTTCTATATTACTCGCATATTATTCTTAATTCAGTCGGCCGATGATGTCTACTGGGTACCTTGTTTGGTACTCAGCTGCACTTTTGTACCTTTTTTATGGTACAGATAGAGGCAGGGGTTATTAGCGATACAGAGATCGTGCGGAGTAGACTTAGCAGATTTGTGGAGATTACAATGATCTTGTCGTCCAAGCCTATCATAGTTGCCTTTAGTTAGCTTGTTTCACAAGTTCATAGCAAGCCCTATATTGTATTACCCGATAAGGGGGCTTTTGTATTCTTGCATCTTTTGTTTATCCTATGTAGTACCTCCACATGCCACTGACACCAGGTTTTGGGGATCCGAGTTTTGTATAGCTCCTTATTGGCTTCCACTTTTATGTATCGTTTATTGTTCCTTCATTATTTTTGGTTGTTCTGAGAGTTATAGCCCATTGTACGCAGCTCCGGGCTGTAAGATTTGGCTTGTCTACAGGTGGGGTGTAGACGCCATCATGACCTAAGATTTTGGGTCGCGACATGAAGACTTCTTAGTCTAATAATAATTTTGTAAAAAGATTTTTGGTCTTGACCTTACTATAGAGCAAAAAAGTGTAAGCTTTTTTAATTGGAGGAATGGTACTGTTGATGATAGATCAAAATTTATTATTCTAGAGATGATGAATAAAATAAAGTACGTGAATGAACAACTAATTTTGAAGGTAAAAAAATGAAAAAGACGGATGAAATGATTGGTACAATGATAGTGAAATTGTGGAGATGATGGAGAATTCAATATGGAAATGAAAGATGAATGTTCTTCTAATGTGAAGAAATCAAGGAGGTGGAAGAAGAAAAATCAACAGAGAAGGTAATAGAAATGAAGAAGAAAGGGAACTACTACCTTAGCTTTAATAGAAAAATGGATCAAAATGTCAATGCAAGATGTAACTTTAAATACTTTTTTTGATCAATTATCGTAGTATTGAATGTATGACTCAAGCTGAATTAGTTTTTTTTGTTCTAATTTAAAAATATTGTAATAAGTAGTTACATTTCCTTGATTTTGTTGAACCTTCCAGTTTGTATTAAAAAATTATTGTAACTCAAAGCTTGTTGTAATGGGTGTAAGAGTATCACATCTTATATTCATTCATAATAATAATAATAGCAAGTGATTGTAATATGAATTTGATCATAGCTTAAAGAAAACAGAAATTCTTTCAAACATATATACATTCATTTATAAATAGCAGGTGATTGCAACATCTTTCAAGTGCACTATCAAAACTTAACAAAAAAAATCTGAAACTAAATTAATTTTTTTGTCAAAAAGTACAATATCTTAAGATACTACATCAATATTGATGTTCAAAATCACCATCTTCAACCAATTTTCGTGGTTCCTCGGAAGAAGTCACTTTTTTATTTTGTTCACCCTCATATGTTTAGTTGGACTGCTATGATTGTTGCCTTATCCTTCCACCTTACTTCAGTCCTTGGTTTGAAACCAATATCACTAGTAATATTAGAAAACCTTATAGTTTCTCTAGCACCAATTTGCAGTATCCCACTACTTTATAGGTCATGCTATAGATAAAGAATACAAAGTTAGTACTACGTATTTAAACTAAAAGATACTAAGTTAACTCATCCTATTTTTTAGCACTTACATTGGATGTTGTAAATTTATTTTCCACAACAAATACACCCATTCCAACTATCCGGGGCCATTTACCTGGTACTCCTCTATTTTCAACTGGTGAAGCAGGTGCATTTGGTGGAGCTGGTAAAATATAACTTGTTGAATTTTCAAACCACTCATAGAGAGAAGTCCTTCTTGACATTATCATTCCTATAGCAGTTGTCTTTCTGAGCTATCCCCTGCCTCTTACAGATGTTGTACGTGCATGAGAAGTAATCCTCTTGCTCCATCAAATGAATTTTTAATTTTCTTGAATTTCTTTTGCCTCTTTCTAGTGCTTTGGGTACTGCAGAAGTACTTTTCATTGTTCCAAATAGGTGCTGCAATATTTTTATAAGCAGTTGTATTCTATACCTTCCCCTTGTTTTTGGAGGTGCTTTAATTTTAAAATACTTTTCTTGACCTTCCGCTACCTCTTGAAAGTGCATCATGGTATGTTGGTGGATTCTTTGGCCTTCCTCTTGTAGATGCTTCAGGAGTTCTAACAGCAACATTACTTGGTCGGCAACATTAGAAAACAATACATAACTACTAATTTTAAAATACACACCTCCAAAAAGCATTCTCTTTTGTTGTGGTTTTTACCATGACAATCTGAATAAGTCATGTAAACTCCTTTTTTTGACAACTTTTCAGATTTCTTTTTCAGTGAACTCTCTTCTCCTTATCATGCCTGCCTAGCATAGATTTTAACGACAGGTGATTCAACATGAGGATTTTTTTAATCTAGCCGCATGTTCACGTTGGTTACTAATTGAAGAAAATGACAATTAAGTTCTGAAATAAGTCTCTTTACTGTAGTTGATATCAATAAAATCAACTAGTTTCTTCTTCTTGAAAAGAATGGCACCAACAAAATATAGGTAAGGTATTCCCTTAAGTATCCATGCCTCACACCTACATGTTCTGTTTCTCACATCAATAGTGTGTTGATATGGATCATCATTAATTGTAAATCCTCTTTCTCCATTGAATTAAATATTATAACTATTGACTTCTCTATGTTATTTTCAAGAACTCTCAGTGTCATCGAAGATATGTTGGTTATCCATATTTCTGAAAAATAACTTAACTCACATAGTCATAGGATCTTTTCAAACATGTGCTAATAGTTTTGTCCTTAAGACCTAAGCACTGGAACTCTCAGTCATATTATTATCTATACTATCATACACAATATCAGTTCTAAAGTAGAATTTACACCAACTTTCCACCTTGTAGTGTAGAAATATAGAATAATATTTTCATTACCTAACATGGCTATTTGTGCCAACTTGCCTTCATTTCTCCCTCAAAGGTGCTTCTTGCACATTTCTAGTACTGATTTCTTTTCTAAAGTCCTCTCCAATGTTTTGACCAATTTGCAAAGATGTGTCTTGCACACGTCCTATGCTCCAATCTAGTAAAAGCTCCAACAGAGTTGCTTGCATCCCCTGAAAATGATAAGTCATGACCAATATACAAGCATAACTAAATGAAAAAAGTTAATACAATTAAAAATTATATTTTTTGCATGTCTGATATAATTGTGTAATCTCTTTTATTTCCTAAATTCAAGTCCTCAATAATTTCATAAATTATGTACAGGTTTTCTTATTCTCATACTTTACTATACCCCAAGCAATAGGCAATATTTGATTAGCGGTATTTTTAGTCATGACAACCAACAGTTGTCCTTTTGTTACTCTCTTCAAGAAACAATCATCTAAATCAATACACTTTCTACAATCGCCTAAGAAGGCTTTCTCAAAGCATTAAAGCAAATTTCAAAGCTTTAAAAAATCAGTTTACCACTTCCCTCAGAATCATCAACCTTCATAACACAAGTTGAATCAGGATTAGTCTTCACATTCATCCATGTAGTCAAATATTTTTTCTCACTCTTTCACATGATCACCCATTAGATCTTGAAGAATTTTTCCTTTAGCTCTCCTGCAATAGTATTTTCAACATGCATTCCCAACTCTTTCCTAATTAACTGTTGAACGTTGTATATCCTAATATTTGTTTGTTCAGTTATTCTTTTCTTTTAATGTTGGTACGAAAACTTAGCATTGCACATGTAGTTTCTAGTGGAGCTTACACGCTTGTGTCTAGGAATGTAGATTTTAATTATGAAGTCATTGGTAGCCTTGTCAAGACTTGCATATAACAGTCATGGGCTGACCCTAACCTTTTTAGGCTCATTAACATACTTTTCTAATTGGACACCCTTTTGAATTAAATACTTGGTGACACAATCCTAAACTCTTTCACATTCTCAAAAACCATTGCCAACTTCCACACCACCTTTTTAGAAACTTTATCATAAATCACCATTTTACTATTCCTCCTTATCCCTGCCTTATCATTTGAATCAGATTCAATACTAAAGGCAATAGAACTACAATACACAAGTCATCCCCAGTAACTTTACCTTTCAAGTCTTTATTATCTAGATCTATCTCATCAAAACACAAATCAGGCCCAACTTCACCAACAGGAATCTCTTCGGTGTCATTTGATATTCTTAAATCTTTTTTTTTTCTTCTTTGATATTTTCTATTTTTAGCCCTCAAGTCTATGTACTCTTCATGTACATCATTTGCATATTCTCATCTTCATTAAACAGATCCTGGTATGAATCTGAATTATTTTCAATTGATTAGTCAGATTCAAGAACATGGATATGACTAAACTCGTTTTTATTAGCTCCAACAGTATCAGTAGTTAATGGTTAAGTAGCTGCAGCAGATCCAGGCTCACAAAATGCAATACTTCCACTCACACAAGGTTCACAAAATGTAGTAGTTTCAAGCTCACTAATGTGGTATTTTCAGTTTCACAAGGCTTAATTAATGCATTAGTTTGAGGTTCACTAAATGTAGTTGTTTCAGTGGTAGGTTGTTCATTAAAATGAACACTCTCACCCTCCTCTTCAACACCCTTATCCCCTTCATGGACACTCCAGTCCCCTTCTTTATTAAATGCACTAAAAGATTTCTCAGTGGTATCAACCATGTAGCACACATAAACTTCAACGGCTTTTCTATTTTCAAGCCACTGAGAAAGTTCACAAATATCCCTACCGGTGTTGATATCTACAAGAATGTTATTATTAGGCTGCCTAACACAAAATGAGCAACTTGTGGTATACTTCATATCTTTTTATAATCTTAGCTCAAAATAAGATAACTATCCACATCCACATCCAAAAGATTAGCAATTTTTCCACTATCATAGTTTGCTACGGCTAGTAACATCCAAAACCCTACCAAGATAATATGTCAAAGTAATCAATGAAAACAAACTCATTCTCGGAATAATGAAACATTAACATTACTAAATAGCAAGAAACACAAATAAAAACAAATAAATTTTAAACACTAACATAATCAATTACTATATTCGACGGACCCTAGAATTTTTCTAACATACAAGAATAACATAATGCAATCGTACTATTTCCTATAATTTCAGATGAAAAAGTATAACTTCTGGTTCACATTAACGAAATACTGAACAATGCAAGCAACAACTTTGAAGAGTCAATTGAAAGTATTAAAAGTAATGAAAAGGGCAAGTTAAAAGGAAAGTTGATTTCAAAATAGTAAAATTCTTCAATGGTGAATTAACAAGCGTAAAGGTCAAATGGGTCGAACACATTTGGGAACGGGTCAAAAACATATTTAATGGGTCAAATGGGTCCAAAAATTTAATTTGATTTAAAAACGGATAAATTAATCATCTTATCCACACAAAGTTACGAGTATGTTAAAGAAAATATCATCATAATTTAGAGCAATTTTGAATTATTTAACCCTAATTAGTTCGCCACAGACAAGAAACCTCGAGATGAACCAATGCAGGGTAAAAAAGGGTGTAAGACACGTTATACTGCTCCAACATTTTCAAAAGCATTACCTCTTCTCGAATTTAACCATGACCTACCTTCTACACATCTTGTACTTGACATGAAAATAATCACTACATAAAAACAGGGCATTATGAATCACTGGTAGAAGTATCTGCTTCAGATGATCTAACCATTGCTTCAATAGTATCCATGTCAATTGTCATAACGTACTCAACTTCAGCCTCTTCTACCTCAGCCATTACTTCATCTGCATCACCTGTGCTGGCTATAGGTTCCACTCCATTAGACACTATATTAGGTTGAACTGGGGAACCCTTGGTTTCTCTGTCTGGCTCTGTTGCATTTTGTATGGTAGATGGTGCATATGGATCACTGGAGATAGCCAATGTTGATGTAACTAACAAATTCTGCAGACAGGTAAAGCATGAATTATACTCCGGAACTATCACAGAACAAGTAATTGCAAAGAACCGCATATTCAGCCTACAGCAGATCTTCAGAAAATATTGGAAGCCTTTTTTTTAACAGGGAAGTTCCCAATAATTGTCAACTAAGCTCCATAATGTCATCTTACACTACTAAGAAGTTTTCTCCAGAAAGTTGTCATTCATTTGGGCTTTAAAAAATGTTAGATGCTACATCAATGAGATTTAAGAATGTGAAACCTTATAAGCACTATAAGGCAGAATCCTCCTCAATAACTAACCTTTTCTAGAGCCAATGCAAGCTTTGACAGCTTGGAATAAATGTTCCGTGCATCCAATAAAATCTGCTTAACATTACTCCAAAGATTAGAAACAATGAAAAAAAAAGTATATCTAATGTTTAATTGAGGGCAAGAAATCAGACAGCAGCATGAAGAGAATTATTGTAGCAGTGAAAAGAACACATAAAATATACTAAAAAGAACTCATATTGAGCTTACTCCCACTAAGCTGCTACAAGACTACTCTTGTACTAGAACGATACAATTTTTTCCATCAAAATAGAGAGACACAGCTTCAAATTTAAAGGAAAATCATGTAGAATGAAGTACTAACATATGTAATAATTTGAAATTGAGATTAAAAAAAGATTGTCACCTCACAAAGTCTTTGCAACGTAAATGGAGGGCCTTCAGCAAAGCTGTTGAGAGCTGCAAAATCAAGGCAATGTGGGAAAGATCCAAATCAGAGTTATGAAACACAAAGATAAAAGCTTATCTCAACTGCATCAGGAGAACATCAAACAAGATGTGAAAATGGTAATATATGTTGGGAAGTTTGGTTATAAAGTTAGCCCGGAAATAAATTAACTAATATTTAACACATTGTATCATGCGAAAAAAAACTCCTGACATCTTACTTTAATTGCCTGCCAAATAAAAAAATTATTATTCCATATAAGCCTTATAACCTGGAAGTTGAACTGAAGTCTAAAGTTATACTTGTGGATGCTACACTTATCTCAACTTCCAGGTTATAAGACTGACTTGGAATAATAACAGTTTATTTGACAGGTAAATGAAGTAAGATATCAGGAGTTGCTTTTCACATGATACAATGTGTTATTATTTAATTTATCGTTTCAGGTGAGTAGTTTCCCGGTCCAAAAATAGGTTAAGCCAGATTATCCTTAATAACAATAATTGAGAGATCAGCAGGCAAGTGAAAACTCTTAAAATTGTGAAAGTGAAGCAGCTCATTAGAATAGCTACCACAGAAGAGAGTAACAACACTACTATGGGAACTGTTCCTGTCAATACAATACTATGTGACAAACCACAACCCGGTCCTGAAACGCAGAAAGTGGAATACCAAGTTGTAGCTTTTCCTTTGAATACCTCAAAGACACCCACCTTATAAGCAGTCAGACCTTGGACTAGTCCTATTTGGAAGCAAGCACATTGTATGAATATCTAAGAAATAGGAGATGGCATTTATCTCTGAATTGGCTCTAGATCCACTGCGGAACAGATTATGAAGGCTGAATGGTGCTGGAAGAATCTCCTCGTAAGGTTGCAACAGGGTCACCATTGATAGGAGCTATCAACCACAGCAAATTACCCAGTTCAGTATGGACCAGACTAATTTGATTGCCTCAGTGATTCTGGTATCGAAAGGTCTTCAAAGCTACCAGAGACCACTGCAAGGCTGGTTGGAGATGGAGGAAGAGACACAGCTTTGGAATAACTTGAAATGGGCCAAATAAGAATAATAGGGGAGGAAAGTGAGGTTCCAAAAGAAACAACCTTGGAACAGCAAGGTGTCCTCTTCACCATCCAGATCTGGGTGGAAGTTCCGGTAACTTCCACCATCGGAGAAGACAAGGAGAACAGGTGGAAGTTCCAGCAGTTTTCGCCATAGATCATACAAAGGAGAGCAAGGTTGAACCCAGCAGGTAACAAGATCACTGAAAAAACGTACAAGTGGAGATATGATACACAAAAAGGGAATTTCATTGATCACGTGGCCCTCAGATACAGTTGCCAGTGATTTTAAACAAGAATTTGGACCTGGAAAACTGTAGCAACCAAATGAAATTTGATCTGTAACCAAATAAGTTGTCTTGTCCGGGAAAAATTAAGAATTAGATAGATGGTTTGAATGAATCACGTGAGGCGGCACATGAAGGCAAGACCACTAAACATATCCCCTTCCATGATTATCAGCCCCTCACACAGAAAACTTTTCCTCCAATCTAAAAGATACGACAAAAAACTTTTTGGAGTGCCTTGCAATCTGGGATCTGCAACCATGAATTTAGAAAGAAGTTTGGCTTTTGGTTCCTTCATCTTCCTTTCAGGAACCTGAGCTTCAAGGAACAAAAGAAGTGTTGTGGAGGATGTGTGATGGACAAACCAATTCATGCAAAACAAGGTGGCAAAAATATGCAACTTATACAAGTCCATGAAGTGAAGCCAGCGGTAATGCAGCCATAGGAAAAAGAGGCTCAAGTCAAGGCCTCCAACTGGCAATTTTGAGTTTGACTGTGTTCCCATGTTCTTTTCCTTTCATCAAGCTTTATTATTTTCCTTTTCATCAAACTTTATAAATAAAGCTAGTGCTTATTTCTTGCATTCTACAAAGGCTACACACCAAGTCGAAAATGGTAATATATTTATGGGCATCCAGATGGATGAAATGTGGATTCTTAGAGGTTCAATATAGCAGTGGAGGCATAATGATTCTCTCGGACAGTAGAGTGTGGACAGGCGAACTAATAGCAAAAGGATCTTATTCTATTCCTTACAGCATTATAGCAGTAAACACCCCTTCAATTGGTGTCTTACAAGGTATAAGCCCCTCAGACTAGAATGGACAAAAATAAATGTTCGGAGGAGATTGCAGCAGCCAGAGGTTTGTGGGATAGTCCTTTTCACTTGTGGAGACTAGAATACCAACAGATGCATGGTAGAAAGGAGAAATTGCCACAAAATCAGCATGTGATGAATAATTTTTCAGGTTGGATAGAGAACATGGAACTTCATGATCCTCCTCTGATTAGGGGAAGATATACATAGTTCACAGGTGAATCACAACATTTTTGCAAGACTTGAGAAGTTCTTATACTCTATGGAATGAGAGGAGGCTTTTACAGACATCGTACAAAGGTTACTTACCAGATTCAACTCTGACTGCACTACAATCACTCTGGAATGTGGCATCTGGGAACAAAAGAGCTCACATTTCAAATTCAAAACTTGGAGGCTCTGACTTGAAGGTTTCAAAGAAGTTGTATAGAAATGGTGGTCTGATTTGTGCACAGGTATCCAGATATCAAACTTAGCAGCAAGCTAAAGTTGCTAAAATCAAACTCAGAGTGGAGAAGGCTCCAAGGGTGTGGCCTAGCAGTCAAAGAAGTGGGTTAAGAAGTATGAGGTCTCATGTCAAATCCCACAAGAGACAAAAACACTAGATGATTTCTTTCCATCTTCCCTAACAAAGTCACATGATACATGTTGCTAGTAGGAAGTAGAAAGTATCGAGAGGAGTCGAGGTGCGCGCAAGCTTAACCTAAACACGGTTATGAAAAAGAATTTGAGAAGGTGGTCAACAAGAAAGAGAGTCTTTAAAATGAGCCTGCGGATTAGAACCAGACACAAGATGATAGGAAATTAAATGAAGAGGAAATGATGATCGAGGAACTTGCTAAAGATAAATAAGCAACTTGAAGAAAAAATTGTAGTGTCCTATGGCTATAACAACGAAGCAGAAAAACAAAACATTTTCAAAGAATGGAAACGACACATGAAAGGTTAATTTCCATCGGTAGACTAGTGGTTGGGGGTGAAAAAATGTCTGAAGTTGCTGACCTCAAAAAGGCTATGATGCAATTCTAAGAGAAGCTTCACACAGGAATAATAATTTGGAGGCCAATTCTTGAGTATGAAAACTGTCCTAAGATAACTGAGGAGGAAAGCCACGGGTTACAGAGACCTTTTTCAGAGGGAGAAGCGTTAAACTCCATCAATTTATGTGCAATTGACAAGAAAGCAGGCTCTGATGGTTTCACGATGGGCTTCTTCAAAGAATGTTGGGAAATTCTCAAAGAAGATATATCACAGACTACTAAACTTTCACTACAACAAATATTTTGAGAAATCCTTCAATGCTACTTTTGTTGCATTCTTTCCGAAGAATGGAGCAGAAGAGCTAAAAGACTTAGGCCTATACGTCTCATAGGGGGTGTTTACAAGATCATTTCTAAACCCATTACAGAACGATTGAAGAATGGGGAAGCAGATCGATGAACATCAGATGGCCTTAAAAGGAAGACATATCATGAATGCAACCTTCTAGCAAATGAACTTGTGAATTTCAAAACTAAATAGAATAGGTCAGGAATCCTTTGCAAGTTGGATATTGGAAAAGCATTTGCCATGTTAATTGGGGAAATCTACTTAGGATCCTAAAAGACATGAGTTTTGGAACAAGCGGTAAAATAGACTAAATTTTTTATATATCCAGTGTCAAAATTTCTGCTTTAACCAATGAATGTCTAGCGTGATTCTTTCAATCAAAAAGGGGCCTTAAAACCGGGTGATCCAATCACCTTATTTTGCTTCCTATGGGAGGCCTTAACCACATAGTCGGGACAACCAAATCAGGGTTTTTTTCTCAATCCAATGCTGGAAACTCCTTGGAGATCATTCATTTACCGTATATTGATAATACACTAATATTCTCTGATGCTAAAGTGAAGCGGATAAGACACCTCATAGCAATTCTGACCATTTCTTAGGCTCTATCTAGTCTCCATGTCAAATGGAGCAAGAGCTCATTATATTCGGTCAAACAGGTCAATAATCTCCAGATCCTAGCTGGAAACCTAGGATGTCAAGTGGTGTCCTTCCTGCTAAGTATCTAGATATGCCCCTGGGTGCCAAACACAAATCCAAAGAAACCAAGAATGAGATCTTAGAGAGATGTGCAAAAAGGCTGGCAAGAAAACCCAACATCTCTCATTGCGTGACAAACTAACACTTACTAATTATGTGATGGATGCTCTTCTTACATATATGATGGTTCTCTTCGGGTAGAAAGACAGATAGACTGAGAAAAGCTTTCTTTTTAAAAAAATTAAAAAATAAAAGAAGAGAAGAGTTTCCTATGAAAAGGAAATAAGGAAAAAAGAAGTTCCAATCTAGTAAAGGAGATTCCTTCATTTTAAGCAAGAAGCAGGGTGATTTATGCATAAATGTTTTTGAGGCTACACAACAAGAGCTTGATGCATAAACAGTTGTGGAGATTCAACACAAGAGGATAGGGCAAGATACATCTATCAGAAATATGGGATGATGAACCAATGGATTATCAAAGAAGTTAAAGGGCCAGACGACACCAGTTGTGCCAACTATTAGAAATCAATGGCATGATTTTTGGATTAAAGTGGAGATTTCTGTAGGTGATGGAACAGAGACCTTCTGGGAGGATCACTGGATTGGTCAGAACAGCTTGAAATTCAACTTTTCTGACTTATAAGCCATAAGTATTCAAGCTCATATGCATATCAACAAAGTACGGAATCCCCAAGGAGGGATTTAAATTTTGGACAATCTCTTAATGACTGGCAAAGTGAAAGCTTAACCAATATGGCTTCAGCTCTTGAGCATTTTTGTGGAACTACTTGTTCTGACAGACTTAAATGGAGATTGAACAGCAACGAACCTTCTCTGTAAGTCTTTAATTGGAAACTCAATCATGGAGCTTCCCTGAATGTGGTTTAGCTCTCATACGGAATCAAAATTGCTTTCAAGGTTTTTAGCTTTGTCTGACTGGTGGCAAGGAAGGCTCTGTTCTCTTGGACTTATTTTCTGCTCAA
>JBDJHY010000078.1:8064600-8076343 GCA_039654485.1 Withania somnifera
TCAGATCCAATAAAATCAGATCAGATCAGATCAGATCAGATAAGATCAGATCAGTTTCAGTCCAAGAGAACAGAGCCGAAAACTTACTTGACCCAAGAAAAATTACAAAGAGAAGGTCATCAAATTTATTCAAGATGTCCATTATGTGGTCAAGATAGTGAAAGCAATTACCAATGAGCATGTTTTCCTGCACTACAAGACAACTATAAATCCATGGCACATGTTTTTTGGTGTTCTTGGTAGTAACTGGAGTATGACTAATTCTACTATAAGAATTCTCAACTGCTAGAAGAGTGTTGGGATGAGAGGAGGTGAAGAAGATTAGTGACAGATCATCTCAGCTTGTGTATGGTGGATAATATGGATGGAAAGGAACTCAAAATACTTTGGAGATATAGCAATCCTATTCAGAAAATTAGAATAAATTGTCTTAATCCCTTCTTTCTCTCTGTGTGTGTTTTGGGGGAGAAGGGAGAAATTAGGTGAACTAGTATATATTTAATATAAATGTGTAACTTTTTTTGTTACGTCCAGGATCCCCCTTATACTTTTGTATGTAAAGATCACAAGAAGGCTATTTTTGTAGCTGAGTTTTACTATTAATGCCTAAGTTGCTCGGACTCGGGGGTAGGTGTTCGATGCAGTTGTAGATCTAGAGGTTGGATCCTTCATGATCTAAATTTTAAGATTCGGGAGTACAGATACGGGTGCAAGGATTTGGCTAAATTATGAGACATTGTTTCAAAAAATTTACAAGATATTCCAAAGAGAAAATATTAGTCAAGAGGAGAATCCCAAAGAGCATAAAAGGAAAAGGCCTGACATAAAAGTTTCTAACATAAGTTATTCTATTCGCTTTTGTTTTGATTCCAGAAGCATAGGTATTTGTCACGAATTTTTCTATTCATTTTGGTCAAAGTACCCAAAATCGATTAACCAAATCTAGTACGCATCACACATGCACATCCACATCATCTGGACACGGATGTGGCACCAAAAGTAAAGAGTACAAGCAACTTAGGTTAATACAAAAGGTTACCTTGATCCAAAGAAAATAATAATAAGACTGTCATTAAGCAAACATTGAAAATGGAGATAAAAAGACATACTGGACAAAATTTTGACCATCAATTATGCGTACGTAATAACAATATGCAAATGCATTTATTTGACCATTTACTCCTACTCAACTTCTTACATTTTCCTCCATTCAACCTTTTCTTTTTTTCAATCACATTTCCTCCCTACTGCTTAAGAGAACGTATCTTAAAACATCAACATAGAACATGCTAGAAAGTACTTTGGGCCCAACACGTGAAAAAATCTAACAATCTAACACATACTATACAGCTGCCCCACACAAACAGAACAATCAACTTCAGGACAACCTTATACTTCTATGGCATGTGATTTTTCTTTGCCTCAAGTAAGCACACAAAGCAGGACAATATAGGAATGTGTACTAGGAATATTAAACATTATGTATCGTCTTCTAGTATTTTTGGACAATAATAATAACACTATTGTCCCAATCAGCTTGCGCGAACATCGACTTTTCCACCGGATATCTTCCATCTCTCACCAACACAGGTGTTGGCCACCTACCAAGGCTTATCCATCTCCTTTGTAGAATTTTATTTTATCAGGCAGTTTTTTAATAGAATTGTTAGTCAAATAATGCTAAGTTCCCCTCATGTCAAAGGAGAACGACAGAAATAGTCAAAGCAAATGACTGCGGGAATACCATCATCCAACCTTATCGCCAACTCAGGTAAGCTCTCCCCTAAACAAGACTGTTGCTGTTCGATAGTCATTTTTGCCTCTGGATAATCCGACAGGACCTTGAATAAAGCATTTAAGAGTGGTTAAAGGTCAATATACACTATGCAGAAATATCAAAACAGAAAAAATTGGAAGACCACTCTAAAGTTGTCATATGCTGACAAATCAGCATACCTCCCATACCTGCTTAAGATGGAATGACAGCATACCCTTGAGTTTGTCCCAGTCATACCTGAGCCAAACATGCACAGATAACTGTTCATGACACAGAACTTCCAAAACCATAATGCAATAAACAAGAATATAACAGAGACAACTCTTTTTTCTTTCTTTTCTTTTTACTTTTGGGTCAATATACAATTCTTTTCTTCTTCTTCTTCTTCAACGAGATTATTGTGTAGATTTAAGACTATATATTTACTTCCCAAGCTAAATTAAGAAAAGACAGTCTCACATGGAACAGCTTTTCTCACGCACTTCAATAAGTTCAACATTTCTAAATAAAGAAATAGAATTCAAAATTGAGTCTACAAATTAAACTCTCTTCTGACCTATGGATAGTTGCTCTTCAACTAGGCTGAGAAAAGAAACCTTTAAAGATGATCCCTGGGTAATGGAGGGGATGGGAAGAACAAAGAAAATATCATTAAGCAGGGCCAAATAAGTCTATAGTGCTGAAGACAGGACAAACAAATAGATGACACTCCTTGATGGTGAACAGCACATGATGAGTGGGGTGGTCAAGAACATTCATCATGCCCCATTGCCGTTTCCTGGTACACGTTACATCTGGTTACAAAGTTGGATTGGCCAAAAAGATTTCAAGCTTAAGAAACATATAACTCACACAACGCCAGCAGATCATGCAGAATATACTACCAAAGAAGGTTGCAAAATATGTCCAAGATATATATATATATATATTTATATATATATATATATATAAGAGAGAACAAAAAAGAGACATGGTATCTTGTGTACTATTATCTGAGAGAAAAAAACCTTCCAACTGAGCTCTATAATGGAGCACACAGCAGCTGATAAGCATGAGAACCTTGTCAGGCCAGGCTGACGCCAGCCAAATTTATGGATGTTGCTAGCCCAAATGACTTGTTATGTTAATAACTAATGCTTGAAGAAGATAGTTCTGCTCATATTTATAGCTTAGATTCAGCTTGAGCACATCCAAGTTGTAAGACTAGTTTGGTTAGACCAAACTCAAAAGACACAACTGTTCTTTCTTTTTGAAGTACTCAAGTATAACAACCAGCTTAACAACTTTCAAACAACTTAGCAATGGTCCCTTCTCGCTTGGCATAGGTTTCTAATATGCACTGGCCATGGGGAAGAGAGCTCATGCTCCATCATGGAAGGCTCTAATGGCATAGGGAAGAGCAACACAAAATCATCAACAAAGAGGTACAAAACCCAGCAAATCAAACTCAGGAAGAAATCGAGATTGGATCTAAATCCAATGTAATAGTAACCGTAGGGAGGAGATGCAACAAGGAAGCCCAACTGCGAGCGAAAACCAAGCAAAGGAGAAGGAGAAGGAAGCCAAACTACTAGCACAGAAAGAAAAGGAGATTCAAAGCAGAGCCAAGTGATAGCTCAAAAGCATTGGGCTGAGATGTTCCGTGACAACCTCCGAGGCAAGTATCTCCATCCACTAGTGGAACAAAATCATGGGCAGATGAAGTAGAAGAGGAGCCTGAGCAGATGCTAAGGAAGAAAAAAATTTAAGATACATTGGACATTTCAAAGCTTTCCAATGTTGGGTTCAAATTAGACTAAGCAAGGCAAGACTTCAGTTGTTGGCATTGACTCAGAAGATATTGAGTCAGAAATTAGTTATTGGAAAACTGTTGTCGTGTTATGTCTTGGGTTCAGACCCTCCATTCACTGTAATTAATGGATATATTCAGAGAATTGGCAAAATATGGTTTGAATTAGGTGTCTATGCTAAAAAGGGGTGTCATTATAGTTCATTTTGATACAGTTGAAGGAAAGGAGGATGTGTTGAAAGGCGAAATCTATCATTTTGATAATAAGCCATTAATTCTCAAAACATGTCTCTGGATATGGAATTTACTTAGAAAGAATTGAATTCTATTCCCATTTGGACTAAGCTTCCAGGGCTAGACTTCAAGTATTAGAGTTCAACGGGCTTAAGCAAGATAGGGAGTTTGATAAGGAAACCTTTGATTGGACTGGTTGGATTGGTGGAAACAAAAGTGAAGAGTCATCAAGTAGATCAAGTTGTGAATGGGATGTTTGGGCGTTGGCAATACTTATCAACCTTGAAACACACTAAAATGGCAGAATCTTGTTAGTAGGGAGGCCAGATTACTATAAGGTTGAGTTCATAGAAACATCAGCTCAAATCTTACTTGTAAGGTTTTGCTAAATTCCTCTTCAACTGATATTCATGCTGCCAGTTGTGTTTATAATACTAGAGAAGAAAGAGGGACCTATGGAATGATAATAACACAAAGTTCTACTTGCCAAGAACCATGACTTTTACTAATTTTAAATCTGTGCAACACACGGAAGACAAATTGGGAGGTAATCCCATCTCTTGGCCTGAAGTTACTGATTTTCAAAACTGTATTGACACGTGATGTGTAGAACTGCCCATCAAGGCCAGAAATATACCTGGAACATAGGAGCAAAGGTAGCAGGACATATTGAAAGATTGATGGGATGTTCATCAATTCTGTTTGGTCACATAATATGCCTTCATGTGGAGCTTCCTATCTGCCTGATGCATAAGTGACCACTGCCTAGCCAGGGTCTATCAATAAGATCAACCTAATAGACCAAGAAGAGCCTTTTAATATTGCAATGTTTGGTCACAACATCCCATGTTTAAAGCCAAAGTACACGTTGAATGGAGTACTCGGGTTGCGGGAGGCAAGATATGGAAGTTGAGGTTAAAACTGTTAACGTGTCTAACGGAGCTGAATTTCCAGTACTTCAGGAACAAAATGTCTGAAGTTAATGAAGACAAGGATGCTGTGACGTTAGTTCAGGAGAAACCTCCGGCTGCCTTTGAACATAGAATTGCAGCAGGAGGAGAAGAGCAAATATGCAAAGTATAGGCAAACATCCGGAGATGTTTCTTCAACAACAAAGCAAGGCCACATGGTTGAACTTGGGTGATGACTGTACAAGGTACTTCCTTACTGTGATTAAACATAGAAGACTCCAACAGGCAATTACCCAAGTGAAAGGTGATCAAGGTGATGAGCAGTATGATCAAGGGGCCTTTGCTAATATATTCGTGGATTATAGAAGGACCTATTTCGGAAAAATTCTAGTACAAACCAAGTAGCATACAATGCTTTCCTTAGTAAGGGTTTGTTGGTGTTCAACAAATGAAGAAAAAAGAAGTAAAACAAGAAGACAACAGATATTTCTATGAAGCTGAAAGAAAGGCTGTTTAAATACAAAGAAACCTTAACTAATCTGCAGTAAAAATGCAGCAATTCAAAACAGAAACTTCCTAATAACTAGGAACTAAATCTACCAACAGTCACATGCCTAAAGGCTAGGAAACTCACAACTGAAATTGAAATAGAAACTATCTAATATCTTTTGGAAACAGAAAACACATCAGCAGCTATGTGATCACGTCCACTCAACATTAATTAACAGAGTCAGATTTTCAACACTCCTGGTAACATCACATTGAAATGATTGGTCTTTCTATGAAATACCGGATTGTGAGAAATAGCAATGGCAGCTTGGTTGTTCAAAAATACCTGAATGCTTTCCTTAGTCTCTGAACCAAGATCTCAAATGATTTTCTTTATCCATAGAGCTAAATTGGCAGCAGCTGTGGCAGCAACGAATTCAGCCTCTGCAGTTGATTGAGCAACAATCTCTTGCTTTTTCGAATTCCAAGAAAAACAACCCAAGCCTAAGCTAAATCAGTGCCCTGAAGTATTTTTCATATCTTCAGCAGAACCAGCCCAATCACTACCGCAAAATCCTTGAAGTTTGAAGTTTCGGCATTTGCTAAATTTGACTCCATAATTCATTGTGCCTTTTGACATATTTGAGCGCTCTTTTGCAGCTTTCCTATGAACTTCACTAGAAGAATTCAAAAATCTGGATAGTACACTTACAACATACAATATATCTGACCTAGTTGTTGTAAGATACGTTAAACATCCTATCAAGATTCTGTAGCTTTCTTCTATCAGCACCATCATCCTTCATATACTTCTTTTGACAAATAAAGACTTCATTCTGAGTTTGCTTGATTTTTATTCCCAGAAAATAAGTCATCTCGGCAAGATCAGTTATCTCAGAGATTTTTCATCATCACCTCCTTGAATTCTTCAATCAGCATTGTATTATTTCCTATCACAAGTAAATCGTCGACATACAGAGAAATAATAATAATGTTACAGCCAAATTTCTTGACATAAAGAGTCAATTCACTTGAGCTTTTCTCAAAGCCTAAGTCTACCAAATGATTATCCATTCGGCTGTACCAAGCTCTAAGAGCTTGCTTTAGTCCATATGGAGCTTTCTTTAATAGATAAACTATATCTTCGTGTCCTGGTACATTGAACCTTTCTAGATGCTCAACATAAAATAGTAGACCATTCAAGAAAGCAGACTTCACGTCCATTTGGAAAATCTTCCAACTTCTCTGTACAGTTATAGCCAAAAGCATTCGAATTTTGTATCCAATCTAGCTACTAAAGCAAAAGTATCAAAAAGATCAACTCCCCATATTTGTGCATAGCCTTTCACAACCAATCAAGCTCTGTGCTTGTTTACCGAGACATCCGGATCGAGCTTTGTTCAAAAAATCCATTTAACTCCAATCACTTTTCTGTATTGCAGTCTTTCTACTAGCTTCCAAGTTTGGTTCTTCTCAATCATGGCCAAATCCTCCTTCATTGCATCTACTATCAATTTTTGCTTCCTCATATCTTGCAGGTTCAAAAACAGCAACATTCATCTTTGATAAATATCAGAGTATGACCGTGTTCCTCTAATAGGTTAATCATCCACCAATTTATCATATTCGAGCTTTGAATTGTAGTTCTGAACTAGAGACTCCTCATTCCAGTCTCATTGCACATTTTCAAGGTATTAAACGTCTCTACTTACTATAATCTTCCCTGATTGTTGTTGAAAGATCATATAAGCTTTAGAAAATAAGATATAGCCAATGAAGATTCCCAAATCTTCCTTCTTATGTAACTTACCTCTCTTAACCTGTTGAACATAAGAGGAATGTAGACATTCAAATATCTTGAGGTTTTTTAAAACGGGTTTGACACCATACCATGCCTTGAATGGAGTCTTCCATTTCACTGCCCGTGTAGGTAGTATATTCAGCAAGAAAGCAGATGTGTTTGTTGCTTCTGCCCGAAACTTCTTTGGTAGATCCTTTTCATGCAGGAGACATCTTGACATATCCATGATTGTTTTATTCTTTCTCTCACTCACTCCATTCTGCTGTGGAGAATACGAGACAGTGAGCTAGTGCTCTATTTCAACTTCTTCACAAAAAGAATTGACCATATCTTATGTATATTCAGTTTCATTATCTGATCTAATAACTTAGATCTTGCAGTCACTCTCATTTTACATCCAAGCTTTGGACTTCATGAAAATTTCAGCAACTTCAGACTTAAAACTTCATAAAATAAATTCAATACATTCTTGTTAGATCAAGAATGAAAATAATATAATACTTGCTGCCATTGAGCGATAGAGTTCTTTGTTGACCACATAGATCAATATGAATGAGTTGCAACTTCCTGTAGCTCTCCATGTGGAACTTTTAAATGAAAATCTACTTTGATTGCCAAGTAAATAAGCCTTAAAGCTTGAGAGATGCTCCTCCAAGTTTGGTACCATTTACCATTTTGCTCCTTTTGCAGAAGCAACAAAGCTCTGTGATGAAAATGCCCCAAACTTTTGTGCCATGTTTCCGCAAGTGCAGACTGAATTGGAAAAGCTATTTGCTCCTACTCCAATGGATTCAAGAAAACTTTTTTCCTTCATTTTAATTCTGAATAATGCCTGACCACTCGGATCAATGATCAGACATACTTTATCTTCAAAAGAATAATTTTGAATCCATTTTTTAGGTAGTTGTCCAACACTAATAAATTCTAATCAATTTCATGAACAAACAGAACTTCAGAGATAACCTTTGTTCCTGTATAACTCTTAATAGCTATAGTACCTTTTCCTTTTGCCAGGTAATATTCTCTATTTACAATCCTGACTTTTGATTTAACTGGTCTGTCAAGCTCTCTAGAAATCTTCTCATCACTGGTCATTTGGTTCGTGCAACCACTATTAGTGAGCCAGTTGTCACTTGATATACTAGATGCAAAACGTGATGCAACAAAGAGTTGTTCTTCTTTCTATTGATTTGCAACTTGAGCTTCTCCTTGTTGAAATCCTTTTTCCTTGCAAATGATCTCAGCATGCCCAAGTTTGTGACATCTCCTACATCTGATATCCGGCTTTTTCCAACATTTAAAAGAGGATGATTCTTCCTTCTACAATGCTAACATGAAGGAAATGTCTCCTATGTTGCTTCCTGAGTTGTGGCTAGTTTCATTACCAGCGGAAACTTGGTTATTGTCAGCATAGTTTTTTTTCTTTTGTTTTCTTGTACTTGTGTCCAGCATAGCATAGCTTTGCAGCTTAGCTTGTAGTGCACCTTCTACTAGGGCTGGATGTTATCGATTTCGAACCGATTATTAGCGTTTTCGATTCGATTTTGATTATTTGAATTATTTAAGTCTTGGACTCATTCGATTATTAATAGTTTTTACGATTTTTTCGATTCGATTTTTCAATTTTCGATTTGAATTCGATTCGATACCTCGATTCGGTCCGGTTCGAATCGAATACCTTTGAATTTTGATTCGATTAAGTTAATACCTAAGCAGTTTCAAAAACTATTTATTCGATTAATTCGATTCAGTCTGATTCCTATTCTACAAATTTAAAAGTACAGCATCTTAAATTAATAATATTCAAACTCCTAGATTAAAGTACAACATTTAAAATTGAACAAAGTTCAAACATATTCTAATTCGAAGCAGAAACCAAATGTCCATCGTCGTACTCATCACTGTCACTATTGTCTTATTCATTCATCTCATCCTCCGCAACAGCTAAAGGGATCATTTCATGTGCATCTATATAAGAATTTTAAAAAATATAGTTAAATAATAAATAAATGTTATACTTAGCTAAACTTTAAGTTTTACAAATACTTTTATAATATATATTTTTAAAAACTTTCGATTCCATTCGATTCCGAAGTCGAATTGATTCGATTCGGATCGAACGATTATCAGCCTCTGAATCGTTTGAATCGAATATAAATTTTTGATTTGATTCAAATTCGAATCGAATCGAAGCCAGTCCTACTGTTAGGCATAGACAAAACGATGTCACATCTATATGGTCTCCAGTTTCATTTACTTTTTTCTCCTTTTTTTAGCATTTCTCTCCCAATTTCACTATATAATAATAACCCAACAGTCTATTTCAAAATATTTTTATTTTTCTTAAATATTTTATTTAAAAAGTCATCTGTATAACTAACACCACTTCATTTTCATAATTCTATTCTAATGATATCCATTAATCTTGTGCCTCTAACTCTCACAATCACAAGTTCATAAACTTTCTAATAGCTCCTAATTAATAACTTATTGCTAAAACTTGAGAATAACGTCTCAATGTTATTTGGAGTAACCGAGTAAGTAATATATATATAGAGTATTTTCTTAAAACACACACAACAATATTTAGCATAGGTTTTAATATTCTTTATTGTTTTTTAGTTTGATCAAGTCTCCTTTCTCCTGGCGTCCCACTCAATTCCATCCAATAATCAACAGGGGCATTGGAGAAACTAGTCAACCAAAGTTTTTCTCATTCTAAAGTTTCAATAATCTATCCTAATTATCTCTTTTGAATATGCCAAATGCATTGACAATCACTTAAGGACCTATTTCACCATACATAGATATTGTAAGGGGGTTGATTTCCTTTAGATTTAATTATACCCAGAGCCTTGATCAATCATTTAATAGTCTGTTTTGTTTCATCGCCTTTTTGGAAAAAATCATGTTTGATTCAAAACAGACAATATCAAATCATCATTCCTAAAGATGGTGTATTCTATATTGGCTGGGAAAAAGGAGAAAATTTGATTTTCAAGGAAGAAAGGAACCGGGAAGTGTAACTCAAAATAAAATAATAGTCTTTGACTCACGGAGAAGACGTGCTAAACAGCAAGATGTGTTTAATAGACATACTTTGAAGTTTAAACGATGTGAAAGTGTATAATAGGTACGATGCTCTGTTGATGTGTCAAAATGAAAATTTTCTCCCAGCTTTTAGAGCCCCGTATATTTGCCCTTTTCAGTATTACGAAGAATTGATATAACCCAATACCAACTAGTTGATTAATTTGATTGATCACATTGAAATAATTGGCCAATGGAATTAGAGATCCAATATTTTCTTGTCAACTAAGATGTTTCAAGTTTAATTAAACTAAGACTTGTGCTATTCCACAATGTAATAAATGGGTACCAGTAGCTCTCTACCTCCGAGAGAGGTAATAGTAAGGTCGTGCAATTTCACTGGGTATGTTGTATGTTGTTGTTGTTGACTATTACCAGCTGCCGGGAAAAGCTTCTTGAATAGTCTGGATTTGGACAGGCGTTAGATATGAAAAAAAACCAATAGAAAGGAACTCCGTTTGGATCTTATTAGACATCGTAAAGCGGTAGTTCAAGAAATACACTCTGTGCAGGAAATTCGGTACCACAATCTTCATACATTTGTTAGACTTTTATTAAAACAAGTATCAGGAAGTAGGCATCCAGTGGGAACAACTGGAATTATTAGTTTGTCAAAGTTGCTGTTTTTAGTAGACTGGTTGCAATACCATGTCATTTTCGTCAATTGGAATATTTTCTTTTCCTAGAATTTTTAAATTGTATAATTGGTTAGGTAGAATTTTCAAAGACTAATTTTCTTCTTCCTCCTCCTTCTCTGAGATGATCATGTTGTTATCAATTTATGGACACTTGAATGTTTGTTTTGAGTGTTCATCTCTTCCGTTGAATTGTCATTACTTTTTCAAAGCCGGTATTTGGGAATGAAGATATTGTTGGTTGATTTAGTTCTCTTGCTTTCTTGTTTCCATTTAGTTAGCTGCAATAGTACTCCTTCAGACACCTTGTTGCCTGGCCAATTCCTTTCCTTTTCTGCAGGAGATACTTTGGTATCCAAACAAGGGAAGTTTGAACTGGGTTTCTTCTGTCCAGGTAATTGTGAAAAGCTTTTCATTGCTATATGGTATAGAAACATGAAAACCAAAACTGTGGTTTGGATAGCAAATAGGGACAACCCAATTCGTCCCCCGTTCAATAATTCTCATATAAAGCTGTCAGATGGAAATCTACAACTCTTGGATGCGACTAAACAAAGAGTTTGGGATTCTAATTTATCCACAGCTTCATCATATGCCAGTAGGGCAGTACTTTTTGACACTGGAAATCTCGTTTTGACAAATGGCATTGAAAGACAGTGGCAGAGCTTTGATTATCCTACAGATACATGGCTTCCTGGTGCGAGGATTGGATTTGATAAGAACAAGCACGCACTCCAGAAACTTACTTCTTGGAGGAATCTGAATGATCCAGCCACAGGAAATTACTCTTTACAATTAGCCAAGAATCAAAATGGTGAACTAGTCCTACTACATAACCTCCTGGAACAAAGGAGGTCGGGCCCTTTGAACGAAGGACAGTTTGCATCTGTAGATCAAGAAAACTATAACAAGGTTTTATTCAACTACAGCTATGAATCAACTAAAGATAGTGAATATTTTACTTACAACAGTATCTTTAGTGAATCTATGTCTCGAATTGTCGTAGAATTTGACGGG
>JBDJHY010000078.1:8076443-8093274 GCA_039654485.1 Withania somnifera
ATATACGATATATATACTATATATACAAGATATATACGATATATACAAGATATATATATATTATTTATTAAAAAAAAAAAAATTAAAAAATCCGGGCCGAGCCGGACCGAGCCAAAACACCCGAACCGGACCGGCCCATGGACCGGCCCGAACGGACCGGAATTGCTCCGGGCCGGTCCGGTCCGGGTCAAATGGGCCGGTTTACCCGGTCAAACCGGACCGGTCGCCAGGCCTACCTCACGTACCTATTGTTGGTTCTGCCTCAGTGTTTAAAATTTTTTGTGAGAATGGTAGGAGTAGGAGGGGTAGATTTGTGAAAGCAGAGGTGTGGAAATTTGAAGGAGGTGACGCGGGGGAATTATGTAGAAAGATTCAAAATTTTAAGGGTACCCTTCGAAATAGGTAAACGATTCAGACAGCAGACCGCTAAAAACGCAGAGCAAATTCATACTCCTACTTACTACAAAACGTTCTCTCTCTCTCCTCTCTGTTACGAAATACTCTCTTCATTTTAGTATCTTGTTGCTGAGATTCCAACATCTCATTTAGAAGAAAACTTGTGATTTTCGGTGTTTGATGTGTCATTTCTTGTTGCTGGTGTAAGAATCAAGAATGTATGATTTTTTGTTGGTTATCTTCCACTTTTGCGGTTTTGAGTTCTTGATCAAATGGATTTTTACTGCTCACCCATGTTTGTGTTTCCCATCTAACTTTTTATTGTGTATTTTGGGCCATTTTAGATAGGAATGGTATCTTAATTATCTGGGTTTCTTGGAAGTGTCGGTACCAAATTAGAGGCACTCGTTTTTTGTTTGTTCTTACAAACTTTGCCCAAAATGCGTCAACTTTAATCGTCACAACTGATCTGTTACCTTTTAAAAACTAGCAGGTCACTATAAAACACTGCAATTGTTCTTTAACTACTTTAAAATATTAAGTTTTTATTTGAGTTATTGATTAAATATTTGGTTCAAGTTTACGTCGTTGTTCAATATCTTTTTTGTTCTTCTTAAATTGTGGTACAGGTGGGCTAAGGTATGAATACACTCTATACCCTCCTAACCTCACTTGTGGAATCACGCTGGCTATGTTGTTTTTTTGGCTATAAACTGAAGTTTCAGTTTGTTAAAAGTGTCTTAAGGTTTGGTGGATTGAGTTCAGCTTCAGTATAAATTGTGGATAGTTCAAGGTGTAATCTTTCGTTTTGCTTCAGCAGTCCAATTATTTAACATGTTAATTGATTGTAGGTAACTGGTAGTAATGGGGAGAAGTCTGAGCCCAATACTTAGAAGAGAGTTGGAGAATTTGGATAAGGATGCTGAGAGTAGAAAATCAGCAATGAAAGCATTAAAGTTATATGTGAAAGAGTTAGATTCCAAGGCAATCCCTCTCTTTCTTGCTCAGGTTTCTGAAAACAAAGAATCCAATGCATCATCAGGAGAATACACAATTTCACTTTACGAGGTGCTTGCCCGTGTTCATGGACCTAAAATTGTTCCTCAGATTGATAACATCATGAGCACTATTATCAAGACCCTGACATCCAGTGCTGGATCTTTTGCCCTTCACCAAGCTTGTTCAAAAGTTGTTCCAGCCATTGCAAGGTACAGTATGGACCCAACGACACCCAAGGAAAAGAAAAGATACATTATACACTCTCTCTCAAAGCCCCTTTCAGATTGTCTTCTGGGGAGACAGGAGAGCTTATCTTCTGGAGCTGCTCTCTGCCTAAAGGCTCTGGTGGATTCTGATAATTGGGGGGTTGCTTCAAATGAGATGGTTCATGAGGTTTGTCAAAGAGTTGCCGGGACTTTGGAGAAGCATGCACAAACAAATTCTCATATGGCTCTAGTCACTTCTTTAGCCAAACACAATAGCTTAATTATGGAAGCTTATGCAAGATTGTTGATACATTCTGGATTACAAATTTTAACTAGTAGCAGCGGAGAAGGAAATTCTCAAAAAAGATTGTTGGCCATTCATATGGTCAACTCTTTGATGAAGTATTTGGATCAAAGAAGCATACATTCTGAGCTTAGAATGATTATTGAGGCGATGGAAAGATGTGAATCTGACAAGATGCTTTATGTTAGAGGGGCTGCATTTGAGACATTACGGACTGCAAAGAGAATATGCTCTGAGAAAGGTTCTGGATTTGAGAGAGATGTAGATTCAATGACTAGATCCAACTTTGACAGTAGACGGAATATGAGGAGAAATCCGTGGGGCTCTGGTGACCAATCACCTTTAACTGCATCACCTGAATCACACACAATTAATTCGTTTGTTGACTATGAACCATTTATGGACTCCCCTGTTTCGATCAATCAGGGCACTTATCTTTTGAGTAATGATAGGAGTGTGAACCGAAAGCTTTGGAAGAAGTGTGCAAATGGTGGTGTTGATGTCTCTCTTAAGGATGGCATTTTCACCGAATTTACACATGGAAATGGTGACATAAACTCAGAGCACAATGAGGTTCACAATGATAATGGAGATAACACTGCTGGATTTGCTGGATTTTTGCCAGGATCTGCCCGAAATGGTTTTGTCAGAAGTGCTACTCCAAGTCCTCAGGTAAAACATGTTATGGAGTGTTGTTCTTTGCTCAGTATATACTCTTCGAAGTTTAAATTACTTTATTATTCCTGAATGAGAAAATCTAATTTTAGTAGAAGTTTGTTGAGACAGCATACAGATCTGAGGGCTATTATTTCTAACAAGTAAACAAACTTATCAAAATAACAGGGAGTATATTATTGATGAGCAGAAGTACAACTCAGTTATTTCAGTTGCAAAGGGGACTAAAGAAACAAAGTAGATGGTTCATTCTAGTGCATCTGCCACCAAACTAATTATATAGCAATGCCAATCTTAAAAGTAGAAAATTTAAGTGTGCTTCTAGTATGCTGTACTAGTTAATACCTATTTGGTTGCTGACCTAACATGGTTGACATTTCTCTTTTTGTGCTTTAGAGATCACGTTCTCATGTCAATGTTGAAAGTGTGAAGATCTTTGAAACGCCACGAAAACTTATTCATCTCCTTCACGATGCCAATGATGTGAACTCTGATGTTTCTGAGAGAAAAACAGGAAGGTTTAGGAGTCCATCCTTTTGCCGGTGTGAACGAAGTCGAGAAAAGTCTGAAGTAAATGGCTTCTTCCATTATAAAAGGCGTGAGTATAGAGATGGAACAGCCTCTAATGATGGGAAACACTACCATCTGAACTCTGAGTCAGTTTCTTCTACAGAAGATGCTCAAGCTAATGGAGATTTGCAAGTATCTTCAATTGATGTTGCCCATAATGGAACAGGATTTCAAGGTGTTGTCCCCCAACCAAGCTATGCCTCTGCTCACATATTGGTTTCTGGTAGCTTATCTGTACTTCTGGCAGCATTCATACTTTTGTTATGGATACGCAATCAAGACGAAAGCTACAATATTGTTCCCACCTAAAATGTTTAGTTGGTCTTCTATAATACTTCTTGCTCTTATGGTGGGTACAAAATAGGACCCTTCTGTATCTTAATTTTCTCATTGAGGATTAATATTCTTTGCTACAGAACTAGTATCTTATCATCAGAATTGATTATTTGGATGCTAGTTTGATGCTAATTGAAGGCTTGCTTTTCTGAAAAGGATATTGCTATTGCATGACTGTTAATAGGCTTGGTTCTTCACATCTGCTTAGTTTTCCATTAAAAATATATTTGCTTTCTATACCTGGCTGAGTAGATTGATTCCACGAGCAGATGAATGAAATTATATTTGTATGCTTTACTTGAGTTAATGAGGGAAAGCATGGGCAACAGGACAAACAGATCTATCTTTTAAACAGTCAAATGGTCTTTATAGCTAATATTCACAAGAGACCTCTCTTTCTAACGATCAAATGGTTCTTCATAGGATTTATAGCTTAATATCAAACACCAGAGCTCTCTTTCAAAGTTAAATCAAGTGTATCTGCTTGATTTATTATACAAGTGTTGTAATGATGTTGCCATCTCTTGATAAGCTACGAGAAACTCTTTTCTGTGTGAAAACTAGTTGATTGGCTCGTATTTGTGGTTCAGAACTTCACATATTTCGGTTCTGCAAACTTCGTTTACCTCTCCATCCACTCTGAGATTCTATAATTATTGGTTGAAGCAAAGCTGCTTGCCCAACACATATGTATATCTTCCATAACTTTCATGTCTTGAGCCAGGACTCAGCAAGTACACTTCTTCGAACCCTTCCCGTCCAACTACCACTGAGTTTCGTCTTCCCTAATCATGAATAATTATAATATGTCAAGATTAGTTAGCAGCTAGAATTCATAAATTGCTTAATGCTGATTCATCTATGAAGATAGTTTACCCGGTCAATGAGTATGAAGTTCCTTGGTGCGCATTTATAAATTTTGCTTGTTTCATCAGTCAAATGCTTGTAGTTGTCTGTTTCTTTGCCCTCCAACTCTTCTTCCGTTTCTCTTGCAATTTTCTGGGGATGATCGTAATTTTGATATTTTGTACCCCAGCTTGAGAATATTTCCCCAAAAGATAATAGGATCCCAGTATTTGTTAGAAGCCTTGTGTTTCCTCTTCCCAAAGCCAGGAGCCAGAATGCTGAAATTAGCTAAAAATGGAGGCCTACTGAAGGAATCTCACCCTTCCAATCCCACTACGTAGCTGGCTTCTGGTATGCCTACTGTCAGATGGCTAAGAACTGAAACCATCATCCGGAAACTTGCCATACCTAAATTGAAGATTTTAATCTCCGAATTTAAAAGATTTTGTTGAAGAGTAACCATATACTTTGCTTCAATCTTTCCATCTGAACTTCTGCAAATCAATTCCACCTGCACCTCCAACAAGTCTAACCATCCAAATTAACTACATACTAGGCACTTGTAAGCCATTCTTTAATAGTATAAGAGAGCTAATTAGCACCTAAAAGAAACAAAAAGGCACCTGAATAGATCCTTGAGGATCTCCTTTAACTTCATGAAGAGCCCAAGAACTTGGCGACCATAAAAGACCTTCATCGTTCTCGCAATTGCAGGCCAGTGAAACTCCTCCTTCAATGACTGGTGAACCATTCTGTCCTTCTGAGACAGTGGTATGGAGCAACTCCATTGTGCCTCCATGCCACATTTGAGCTTTGTATGATGTGATCAAACCACTTGGAAGCATCAAGTTAGCTATACTTGCATTCTCCAACGTCATGCGGACAACACAGCTGTCATTAACTCTTGTGAAGGTGACTCCATGCCCACTGAACTCACTTTCCAAGTATTCCGTGTCAATGGGTGAGTATGAGATTGAAGCTACCCCTGGCAATGGAATATTTCTTGTTAAGCTACTGTAGTGGAGGGGGCTGAAGAGATGAGGAGGAAATACGGATGTGCTTTTGCTCGGGGATCTAGAATTGGAAGAACGGGAAATTATATTTGGAGAGAGGAGACAAGTGTTAATGGCAGCCATGTCAAACAGAAGAAGAAACAATGCAGTGCGGTGGTATGTGAAGATGATCGAGTCCTGTTATACTTGTTCCATAATATGATACTTCTAAAGTTGTATTTGGATAAGAAGTAACTTTTGGTTGGTTATGGTTGAAAACTCGAAAAGGTTTTTTATGAGTATTTTGGAATTGTCTTGATATGTATTTTATTTTTGGGTGGTGGGTACTTCCTCTCTTTTCCAGGGTAAGATTTATGGGTGTAACATGTGATTCTATTAAAATGGAGTCAAGCCTGGATGGTAAATTAATTTTAATCGGTCAGCTTCCGATGGTCATTTAGTTTTATTTAATCTCCACTACGGATAGTTAATATTCACAAATTTTAATTATTTAAGTTTATTTTATCTTTTAAAAGTCACTAATTATTAGTCTTTGTAGCCACTCAACTTTGTTTTGTCTTCCAAAAGTCACTTATTTTTAAGTAATTAGTTTCCATAATTATTATATTCAAAAATATAATTTTTGATACCAATTTAATGACGTGAAACCTGTAAATTTATAAAAAAAAAGAAGATATTTTGAAATTTTAAATTAATATTTTTTTTATTAAATTTCAGTTAGTTTTTATTCTTATTTTCTTGTTTCTTGATATGTTTTTGTTTTTGTTTTACTTGTTATTCGTCATTAATTGAATTTAATCTGGTGTTGTCATGAATATAAATATTTTAGATATGTTATGAGATACACTCGATTAATCAAATTCATCCTTTTCTATAACTAATTATATCATCTTATCTTAATAATTTCATGATTTTATTTTATTTCTGTTATTCTTTACTAACTAAATTGTAGGAAATTCAGGCCCAACCCATAAGTGATGCTTTTAAGGCCCATTAGGATAATTACGTTAATTCTAGTATTTTCCTATATTTATACACATATAATGTATTATTAAACATGCATCAGACAAGATACAATTGTTAAGGTTTAGGCTGTGATACATGTGGTTGCTCTAACACATAATGACAATCACCGTCGATTAGTATTTTCAACCGCGGTTTAACCAAGTCTTTCGCTTTCACTATGCGAAGAACAAGTAAGTTCTCATTTATGGGTTACACATAATCTGATTAGTTTAGATATTAATGTGGATTACCTTCATTGGTACTCAAGAGTCATAGGTTGGGACAACCACCTGCCATTGACTGAATTTGCGTATAATAATAGCTACTACTTCAGTATTCGGATGACACTATTTGGGGCCTTATATGGGAGGAGGTATCAATCTCCCAATAGCTGGTTTGAGGTTGGTGATACAACTTTGATTGGTCCAGATTCAGTGTTTGAGGCTAATAAGAAAGTTCAGCGCATTCGGGAAAGGTTGAAAATAGCCCAGAACAGGCATAAGTCATATGTTGATGTTAGGAGGAGAGAGTTGGAGTTTGATGTGGATGACTGGATTTATTTGAAGGTTTCACCGATAAAGGGTGTGGTTAAGTTTGGGAAGAAGGGGAAGCTCAGTTGCCGTTATGTTGGTCCATATCATATTTTGAGAAGAGTAGGCCAAGTGGCTTATGAGTTGAACCTTCCGGATGAGTTTGCAGCAGTTCATCATATGTCCCATGTTTCTCTCCTAAGTGATCCTTCATTGAGTATTCCTGTTGAGAGGATAACTATTAAGGATAGCCTCACCTATAAAGAAATGCCAGTTTAGATTCTAGACAGACAGGTTTGCAGACCCAAGAATAAGGAAGTGGCTTTAGTTAAAGTGTTATGGAGAAATTAGGTATTTAAAGGTGCAACATGAAAATTATAAGCCAATATGATGAAGAAATACCTGCATCTCTTTCCTTCCAGCTCCGGTTTTATATAAGGTAATGATTTTTTAAACCCAGCTTTTCCCTCCAGCTTCATTTCAAATCAACTATTTCAACCTCTACATTTTTGCATTCGTGCTAAGTATGTTAATGGCATGTTTAGTTTCAGTTTAAACCTTAGAGATCATGTCTAAGTTCAATCTAAATCCTATGTTCACAATAAGTACTCAGTTAGCCGTTCAGCCTAGTCTAGTTCAACTTAAAAACTTAACTCTAGCGATCATTCGAGGACGAATGATCCTAAGGGGGAGATGCTGTGATGCCTTATGCTTATACTAACCTAGAAAGACAAAATCTCAGCTTAGGAATCAAAACCATAAGAAAAACTGTTCCTAGGTCCCCACTAGTTGGGACCACGACTTGTGGAGTGCAACACCATGAGTCGTGCTACTAAAATTATGGAAACTGGACAGAACTTCTGAAAAACCTTTCTCAGGATCGCGAGCCATACCATGAGTCATCGTATCCAAGATCACGAGTTGTGGTATTCACCCATGGGATCTTGACCACTATCTAATAGTTGTTCATCACTCCACGATAACACTTTACGAATCATGAAGTCAACTTGTGGTATTCTGCGACTATTTCCCAGATTATTTTAATTTCTTACCCAGGTGTATTTTGGAATTTTCTTATGGCTTGTTAACTGCTAATCAGACGTTTTAACTCTATTTTACCCCTAGTATAGATTGTAAAACTTTATTTTCCTAATCGTATTCTATACTTAGAGACTCTTAGACAAGAAAATAAAACAGGGAACAAGCGTTCAAGCTCTCAACCCAGGGTTTCAAGTCTTCAAGCTTCTTCAAGAATTCAACTAGGTTTTTGCTTCAAATCAGGTTTGGATGTTTGAATGAAAGTTCCTTTCACTCTCATGCCCAATACTTCAGACTTTCAAGCAAGATTAAGATTTCTCTAATCTAGGGTTCAAAGCCCCAAAGTGTATGACCTTTGTACAAATTGTCTTAAATGTCTTAATTGATACAAGGTTTACATGTTTTAATACTTACATCATGATTCTTACATGCTTTTCATGAATTATCATTATAAAAAACGCTTTAACTTGTTTAATATAATTATGACAAGAACTTATGGTTTTAGCATGTTAAATCAAGTGAAACTACATTATGATCTTTCGACATGGATTTATAAAATTTTCATGAACATACCAAGATTTGTGAAACAAGTATGATACATATATGACAAGAAAACTAAGAAGCTCCAACTTAATTACGTTTTGGTCCGGGCATCTAGATATGTTTCTTTTTAAAGTCTTTTTACGAATACGAATATTATATATATTTTGGGAGGATTATGTAGCAATGAGTGGATAAAGTATGTACTTTTTAAAGGAGGTGATACTCATTTATAGTCCCAGAATTGTATAGCGATTGCGGGTTTACTTTTTTTGTCTTAGTTATGGATCCTTAACTAAAATTACATGATTAGTTCTAGCCGTGGAGGGTTAAAACGAGCTTTTGCCAATGTCAGTTTAGTATACTAGACATTTTTTAGTGTGGTTTTATGACATTAGAACCCACATTGCTCATAGTGTGGTTCTTGTTCATTGGTAGAAACTCCCACCTTATGATTTTAAGACTTAAGAGCTAAACTAGGTGCTTTGACTCAGATAAGGTATGATTTACTTATTGTTTTTAAACTTGATACAAGACTTAAGACTTTTAGATTATCTCTAGATTTGGGTCATTGTACAGATTTCTATACTCGTGATTTGATTTTTAAACCTCGTCTTATGATTTTCTTTACTCATATATGTATACATTCCTATACCAGTATATTCTATTACTGACCCTATTAGTGGTTGCATCCTTTTATGATTATGCATATATAAATCTCTTGCCCTATCCTCGTGATCAATAGAAGATTTTCTGAGTAGCTTGGTGAGTCCTCACAGTATCGGGGACCGGAGTTCTTCTACTTTATGTATGTGGTTTATTTCAGTTTTATGTTGAGAACTGACTGGGGGTTTGTTCCAATTGTTCATCCTAGTCTAGTAGAGGTTTCAATCATTGATAATAATACGTTATCATCTATACCGTGTTTTCTATAGTTTTACCCATTGATGATAAGTCTTAAGTTTTTATAAGATCCTATAGTAGTTTTCTATTTATTTATGTTATTCATAGCTACCGTTGTATGTTAATTTATGACCAAGTGTATGTGCCAAAGGATTTCTTAGGTCCACTTGTGGGTCCTTAGCACCAATATTATGTCCAGGGTTAGCCTCGTGACATGACATATGTCCTTAACTGAGTTCCTACAAAAGAAGTTGCAATCACTCGATATAAGTTATGGACTGGAAGTAATCCTGACCTAAATATACTAAGACCTTATGGTTGTGCAACTTATACACATGATTCCTCTTACAAATATGGAAAACTAGGCTTGAGAAGAAATAAAAGTATCTTTATAAGGTACTCAAAAACCTCTAAGGGTTATGTGTTTATAGGTGAGAAAAATAGTCGGAGTGTAACTAAATTTGAATCAGGAGATATCACATTCCAAGAGGATGAGTTTCCTAAGAAGGGAGAGATAGTAAATACCTGTATTTATTTGAGATAGGAGATCAAGACGTACTAGGATCACTTCATCGAGTAGGAGAACTTTATTAGATAATGAATTAGTTTCTCATCAATAATCTGCTTCGTCATTGGATATGAAGAAAGTAATCCTTCTACACTTAATGAAAGTAATTAAATGGATTTTGTTTCAAGTGGAAGATCTATGGTCACTGATCTTGTTTCAAGTGGGAGAAATATTGATCCAAATGGGAACAACGAATCACACGCTTGATGTGGTTCTCGTAAAAAAAATTTTCCACTAAGGATTTAACATTAAAGGCAGTGAACTATTTATAGTGCTACTGCAAGATGAAAACAAGCCTAAGAATTTGAAAAAAGCTCTCGCATGGCCCTTTAAGGATAATAAATGAAAGCAATGAAAAATGAATTAGAGTTTATGGGAGTTAACGAAGTCTAGGAACTAGTTAACCTTCCTGAGAGATGTAAAGATATAGGAGCAAATGGCTTCTCAAAATTAAGCTCAGGGATGGTGGAATAGTTGAGAGATATAAAGCTCGACTAATGCCGAAAGGATATACACAACATAAAGGAGTAGACTGCAAAGATACTTTCTCGCATGCTGTACGATTTACCTCTATTCTCTTGATTCTAGCTATAGTTGCAAGTTTGGGTTTTGAATTACAACAAATATATGTAAAGACTTCTTTTCTCAAAGGATAATTGATTGAATAAATTCATATAGAACAACCTGAATGTTTCATTGAAAAAGGTCACGAAAAAAAGGTTTGTAGACTTTTAAAGTCTATTTATGGCATCCAACAATATTCAAGGAAATGGTATATGTACTTTGAGAATGTTGTCATATCCAATGGTTTTACCATGACAGATAAAGATGATTTTGCTTATACCAAAAGATCAAGGAACAAACTTGTGATTACAACACTGTATGTAAATGACATGCTTATAGCTGGAAATGATAAGGAGTTTATAATTTATATAGTTATCATCCTAATTTGAGATAAAAGATATGGGTGAAGCTACATATATTATTGGAGTAAGATTTCAAAAGACCGTCCAAAGAAACTATTGTATCTCTCTAAAGAGAATAACATTAGAAAAGACCTTGAATGATTTAATAGTAAAATAGTATCACATTTGATACTCCTATCAGTAAAGGCCAATCCTTGAGCAGTCAGATGTGTCCTAAGACTCCTGAAGAGTCACATAGAATGAGTCAAGTTCCTTATAGGAGCATAGTCAAAAGTCTAATATATGATACGGTGTGTACACGACCTGATATATCTCAAGTAGTTGGCTTAGTAAGTAGAGATCAAAATGACTCAAGTTTAGCACATTGGAAAGCAGTAAAGAGAATCATGAGATATATAAAGGGAACTATTGATTATACATTTTGTTACCAAGGAATAAAGATTGCGGTTAGTTAGAAACAGTGATGCTAATCATGGAAGAGTTCTAGATGAGATAAAGTCTACCTCATGATATGATTTCTTACTTAGTGATGGCACCATATTATGGAGTAATAAGAAATAATTATGTGTATCGCTGATGGAGGCCAGATATGTGGCTCTCTATCAGGAAAACAAGAAGCTGTTTAGTTGAAAACATTGTTGAAGCACTTTCACGCTCGAGCTCACCTCTGGATGGATAAGTGGTCTTGAAAGAACCTTTGTACTGGAAAAATTAATGATGCAATGGGAAAATGATTGGGGGAAGGGTCTATGGTAATATATTTTTCTTTGTTTATGATTTCTTTCCTTTTATTAACTTCATTCATATTTCAAATCCATTAGTAATCATTTACAAGGGTGGATAAAAAGGAGAGATCACATTTTATCGGTTAGTACTCACCGAAAGGTAAAAGGGGTGCTAAGATCCTGGGAAGCAGGATATTTCCATAATGATTGACTAAAGGACAAAAGCACTATTGGTTCGAATCCAATTCATGATGTAAGTTCAGAATTTACTCTATCGAATAAAAGAAGTCGAACTATAGGGGCAAAGGCTAACTCTATTCAGTTACACTCAATGTAAGAAGTTTCTCAATACAAGATAAACTAATAGGTGTCTCATAAGAGTCAATAATAATAATAATGAAATAGATAATGAAAACTTCAACTCAATTCCCACCTATTAATATCTAAAAGCCACTACAAACTGTCTACTTGACTTCTACAACGAATCTCTAGCTAGCCTCAAAATAGAATAAAATAAACTCTTAAGTCTTATCTATAATAAAATAAATTAATAAGAAAACCTCCAAGGAAATCTGGCCCTTGAATAAATGAGGGCCCACCAATATTGAACTTATTATTAGCAATACAAATCAAGTCAATCACAAATATTCCAGGGGATGGCCGAATCTTCATGTGCAAAAAAGATGCAACATAGAGTATGTGTCAGTACTTAAAATTTACTGTATATGTGAGAGATAATAACAACAGGCTTACAAATATAAGATAACACAAGGCTATTCAACGCATGGATAAGTTATATCAAGTTCAACTTTGACTCTCAACATCAATAAGCAATAATATAAAGATTTAACAATATCAGTTAAACAATTTAACTTTTAAGAGTATAAATAAGCTCAAGTAAATACTTCATACTCAATAGTTTTTAACAAAAGAATTATAATTTAGTTAAAAACCTTCTTCAACACTCTTACTTCGGACTAACACTTACACTACAATAGGGGGTTATATAACTGACATACTCTATGCATTAAGCTATGAAGTCCAACATATTACCCATGGTGGAGGGGCTTCCAATACCTTGCCTGGGTACGGGCACTTATACTCCTGGTGGATCCACTTAAGACACTCAAAAGGCACACTTTGAGCTATAATATATATTTTTCTATGCTTGGCTATATAGGTTACAGGATAGGAGTTTATGCCTGAATCCTCATGGTGTTAATACTACTCCCAAAAAACTAAAACATCAAACTTCAACACTCTTGACTAGTGGAAGACTCTCAAACGGAAACACTAGCCAAAAAACTCAAACTCTCAACTAATAAAACACCCACAAATGGAACCAACTAGCCAAAAATAAACTTCAACACTCTCGACTAGTGGACACCATCAAATGGAACCAACTATCAAAAACATCAAATTTAGCCTTTTTGGGCAACATTCTATTTGAACGGGCATCAAATTGTTACTTCATGAGACATTATTGATCTCAACTGGGAATTTAAGTAAAAGTCATCTTTTAAAGACATGTTGACTCTTGTTTGGGATTAATTAGGCAAGACACTGAAATTTAGTCAATCTTCACAATTAAGCTTAGAACCTCATAAAAATTCAAGTAAATTATGACACATCAATGTTCAATTCAAGTTTAATATGTAACCTTGAAAACTTTATTACTTCAACAAATTATGTTCTTCCCTTAAGCTTCTACTTCAAATTCAACTTTTATTCACATGCCTTTAGAAATCAACAACACTATGTAACTTTATTGAATAACGTAAAAATTCTTTAATTTTAGATAGCATTCTCAATAATCATGCAATAGAGGAAAATCTTAACATATAAATATAATTAAGATAGACCTAGACATGCTTCTTGAACTCTCAACATTTAAAAGAGGGTTTAGGGCACAAGGATAGAAGGGATTTTTGTTTATTAGCCCATGTACCTGATTTGAAGCAATTTCTAAGATTGGAATGGATGAGATATTGATGCATTATAACCCTCTCCTGAAACCCTAACCTCTTGCTCTTGATTTAAAAAATAACTCTAATCTTAGTCTAGTTATGGATTGTGAATAAGGGAAATAAGGATTCGAGTATTTGTACCCCTCTCAAATAAATCCAAAATGGCCATGGTTCAGTTTATTAAGATATAGGAAATATACAAAATAACCTTGAGAAAACAAATTAAAATTTGGACTGGTCAACTTTCACGGTCGGGTTGACAAATTGTTAATCCAGTTAACAGACCATAAACTGGTCTATGGAAACTTGGCCCAAGAATTTGTTCCACCAAAAGGAACACCAGAACAAATGACAGACCATCAAACCATTCTATGGTTCATCAAAGGCCTTATGGAAACTTGGGATTTCAACATAGCTTACTGGAAAGTGGTGAGAGATGCTACAATGTAGTCTACAGTCTGCCAACTCAAATGTTGTAATTCCTCGTGGCTACCTCTGGAGGCTACAAGGCGCCAAGGACCCATAAGTGAGCCCCTAGCAAGCCATTGACATGTGCTCCTGTTCAAATGCTTAAAAATATAGCGGAAGCAATTTAGTAAAACATGAAAAGTACTAAAATCATCCAATAAGGAAATGTACAGATAAATCTTATAAGTGACCCACAAATCGAGCATAACATTAAAGAATTAATAATAACTATCTCTATGTCTGAGAACTCTAATGAACTAAGGAGAACTACTAGAAAAAACCCCAGTCCTCAATAATAACTAATAAGCATAAAAGAAAGTAAGAACAACTCTAGTCCCTAGCTTGTGAAGACTCACCAAGCTATTTAGGAAATTTGCTCTATAGACCACAGGGATGGATAGGGAAACTTGTATATGCATACCATGAAATAATGCAGCAAAAATGGGTCAATACGTCGAATATATTAATATTGGAGCGTATTATAAAATATGATAAATAATATAAAGGTGGAACGAAAATATATACAGTGACCCAAACCACTGAAATAAGCTGAAACGTACAAATCCTAGCTAAAATTCTATATAATAAGTGCGAAATATATTTATTTGGGTTAAACATTGATTTTTGTATTTTAAAAATTACTCATGAAGTTAGGAGTTTCTTACAACCGACAAAAACTACACTATGAGCTACGTATATTCTGGTGTCATAAACCCAAACAAAAAAAGGTCCAGTGTTCTGACCCCATACCAGCAAAGAGGTCGCCGTAAACCTTTCACAGCTAGGAGTACACTTGTAAAGTCTAATCTAAGGATCCTTAACTAGATAATCATAAATAAAATGAGTTGGAACCCAGTTTTGGAATAACTACAACCTCACTGCTGGGCTAGCTAATCCTCTCAGTACTAAATAATTTTCCAAAAATAATATGCTCATAGTCTTGAAAATTTTCTGGAAGGGGCATATCTGAATGCCAATATTTTGTATCATGAATAATCTGGAGCTCCTTAGTTTTATTGTATTGTCTCTTTTTCTGAGTTTCATAAATCATAAACTGAAAGTAAGTCATATTCATGCACTTTCAACAATAGTTTCCGGATCTTATTGGAATAAAACTAAAAAATTCAACCAAGGTTGAGAAAAATACGGTCAACATGATAAGTTTATGAAAATCATGTGTCCATGTGTAAATAATCTTAAAACAGTTTACTAATGCACAATTTAAAATCATGAAACAAAATTCTCAACAAATCATAAAGTGGGTCTTGAAACCCTATAATGAGAACAATAATATGCTTCATACGGAGAACTTTGGGCACGAGGATAAAAAGAACCCTCACTGAATACCCCAATACCTAGTTGGGAACAAATCCCTTGAAGAAGATCTTGAGTAATAATGAGAACTTGAAACCCTAGGCTTGACGTTTATGCTTGTTCCTGAGAGGATTTTTCTTTTCTTCTCTGGGCCGATAGTGTTTAAGTATAAAAGAATAAAGAAATTAAGGGTATTGGGTATTTATACTAGTGGTAAATAAGCTAAAAGCAATGTGGGTTTGGGATTTAAAAGTTATTAAAAGTCCTTAATAACCCTGGAAAAATGGGTTTGAAATTATGAATCGTCAAATCGGTCAACAAATCATCGAATGATCTGTTGACTTGGCCCCAGTTTTGGATCTCATGACTACTTCCATGATTCAAATCATCGTCTGTCGAATAATTTCATAGATCATGGAATTACATGTGGTAGGGTCCTACAATTAGCCAAATTTGATACATGCTGGAAGGGTTCTACGGTTGGTTTTACGGTTCGTGTAACCACCCGACGGACCGTGAACCCTCCTGTGATGACTAAATAGCTTCCACATTTTGGTTAATTTTCCTAACTTCATTTGTGTAGCCTTAGAAATTTTTTAGGGTAGTTTTTGAGGTGTTACAAGTCTTCCCTTTGAGATCATTCATTCTCGAATAAAGGATAAGGTTGGGACATGAGAAGGACTAAGAGATGAGATTGGATACTGAGCTTGAAATACATTGACATGAGAAACTACATTGAGATGGGGATGGTAATAACTCAACTGAATATCGTGACATTAATTTAGACATGAGAAAAATGATATGGCTGACTAATTGGATACTGATCATGTAAGTGGCACTAATTGAACTGAACTGGATATAAACACGATGCTAACTGATTTAACAAAATTAGACGTGACTGTATGACTCTAGCATAAATGTATGAACTAAGACTTTCTATAAGCTAAGGTGGAGCATGGTACTATAAGGGGACGTTTATCAACTACGAAGGGTGAGTATGAGGCATGAGTGTAAGAAGTTGATATAACTGGGAATAACTAGTTGACCTTGGATGAAAGAAACTGTGTAACATGAGAAATATATAGGGCTATTATGCCTCAAGCAATACAACTACTAATTTTCAAGCCTAACAACACTTCCTAAGTATTCTTCTTCTTCTTATGAAACACTATACCTCACTGGCTACGACTTCAAACAGTCATGCTACTCAAACTTTTAAGGGATAATATAGATGCAAGACTTACTTATTCAATTCCAACCCCGAGGTACAAGGCACTATCTCTAATACATTCTTTCTAGTCTAAGACGTAAATTTTGAATTTTATATACATGAGAGAATTACTTCTTATTCCTTAGATTAATCATTCCTTAGCTCTAATTAAGGATTCGCTGTCTACGTAAGTCAACTTTCCCTACATTTACCAACCCTACATTAAAGCTTATAACTATGTTCTACTACTAGTTTTCTTGAGGAAAATATGCCGAGGGATCTGCTTATATCA
>JBDJHY010000078.1:8117314-8129791 GCA_039654485.1 Withania somnifera
ATCACTATTTAACGATGTAGCATAAAAATACCAGCTTCAAGGTTACCAGCATTGATGAAAATGCTAAAGAATCAAAAGGAATATCATCAAGTTCAAAAAGCCGACATTCTGATGATTCTGGACCTGGTGAAAAGTGGGGATTTTTCAGTTTCGCCAAAAAAATCATGTACGTCTGCAAAACAGGAGGAAAAATTAAGTATACCAATATCTGTCTAAAGTAATAGAAGGTACATGTCATCTTCAAGATATTTGTACTAACTTGGCCTATAAGAGGGATGTCCAATTGAGTAAAAGGTGATTGAACCTCTACTTCTGCATTTGCCTCTTCCCAGGTTTCCCTAATTGCTCCCTCAACAGCAGATTCACCCATCTCCATGTAGCCAGCTGGGAGCGTCCTACCAGTACAACATTATTTGACGACAAACTTTACTATACTGGAACTTGAATTACTTCAGTACTCTTTACATTTCTGAATGTTTGGAGTTAGTAGAGAACTTTCCTAGGGAGGTTGTGAATGAAATACCTCCCTTCTCACTAAATTATGTGGGCAGACACATACCAAAGTCCATATGATGGGTGAATTTTCCGCCTGCACATTAATATCTTCTTATCGTGCTCAATAAGGCAACCAACAACCTGTATTTAGGAACACAACCATTACAAATATCCCCTTGATAAGAACCAGGAGAAAACTCCACGCTTGACATGTGTTGCACAAATGACAAATAATACCAAACAACAGGAGGAAGAATGATGTTAATTATGTGGCTACTATGAAAGATAGTAATTTTGGTCTTATGACCTCAAAGTGTATCATAAGAACATTATACTCCATGAGATTCTGAACACCTAGAATGGATAAGATTTCTGTGGCGGATTCTCACGGAAAGCGTGCTTGAGCATCTCTCCTGGGAGTGTGCAGCTCAAATGGGTAAATATCCATAA
This sequence comes from Withania somnifera, assembly GCA_039654485.1. NCBI lineage: Eukaryota > Viridiplantae > Streptophyta > Magnoliopsida > Solanales > Solanaceae > Withania > Withania somnifera. The sequence goes on from JBDJHY010000078.1 coordinate 8,118,260, forward strand.
CTGTTCCCCACGAAAAACCAACCTGAAGTATAGCAAGCTCCCACACTATTAATCAAAAATGCCAAATAGAACAAAACAGGGTCTGGAAAGTCTCTTTAACCTAAGAATTACAAAGATCAAGCAAGTAAGGGATTTAGCCTAGCTCTTTTGTTTTTTCCTGGCGCTTATAAAGTTGTGCAGCACTGCTGCGTCTTGCCATACGTTCTATATTTGATTACTAGGTGCAATTTGGTATATTATCTGTTTATAATGGTGGTGCACAGTCCAATTTGCATGCATTTTGACTATTCCACTGGATACCAGTATCTCCCGCCAGTATAGATACAGGGTTAACTGTTATAACCCGTGCCTTTTATGCACAACGTCAACGAATTGGTCCGACCTAGGGAGAATAAGGTCAAGAATGAGTATACATGTTAAGGGTCAGATTATTAAAGTGTTTAGTAAAGGTTACAGGTTGATAAAAACTGAGTTTTTCCCACTTCAATGAATTGATTTATAGTAATTGATGTGTGTGGACTGTTTTGGTTGTTATATGGTTGAAGGAAGGTTGGATGGTCCCGTAAAGGTGGTTGAGCAGTCAATTTTGACGAGAAATCTTAAGTAAAATTTGTGAGCTTATCGCTCTTCAAGTGTTTGTCATATTGTGTGAATGATCGAGCTTCTAGATAAGCTGCTTATATTAGTGTTACTATGAGACACAAGCTGAAAAGGAGTACTTGACAATTGTAATACACTAAGGATTGGAATCAAGGTATGTAAGGTTAAAACCTCTTTGTTGCTAAGACCCGACCTCTATTTCACATGTTTCTCTTATATGAGTTTATAAGGTCATAAACCATACATGATAATAGTCTCCTCCTGTTATATGCTTTACTTGTTCACTTATTCAAGTGTCTCTTTCATTTGTTTTCGCTTCCCATGTTACAAACTTCACATTTATATGCTTCATTTTCATATGCCCTTCATTTAACATTGATATTGAGCTTTCACATGATCTTATATGGTTTCAAGATTCTCATTTGAAATAGTTATGTTCCTTGTCTAGATTATCTATGTCGTGTGTAATAAATGAATCATCCCTGCTAGTATATCTGTCATATTGAACAAATGTAATATAGCCTAAAGTTAACTAGTTGCATTTACATTATCACTCATACGAATTACGATCATAGTTTGTTTATTTAAAATAGCTGATCCCGTGCCTTTTCACAAACGCTCCTTGTAGGTTATTAAATTCATAATCATAGATTCCCGTGCACAAGGTCCATTGTGGTTATTTATTCGTACTGCATGCCCTTGTGGCCTACCTTTTTAGTCATATATTAACAAAGAAGACTTACCAAATGAACATAGCCCCAAGTGTAGTAAGCATAATGATTCCAAGTGATTATAACTAACGATCCCAAGTGCTACACCAAATTACTAATGATTGCATAACGTACCAAATATAGTAATACATGGCAGGTGGTTCCAAAGGTTGTCCATAAAGCTCATATGTTTTAGCTGATTGTACTTGACGTTCCTTTCAATTGTTCACATTGTATCTCATTTGTTATTTTATCTATCTTACATACGAGTACATGTTGTATACGTACTCACATCCCTTTGGACGGGGTACTGCATTAACAATGCAGGTTCAGACACACAGTATAGTAGAGCACTCGACTAGGCACTTGCTTACCATTCAGCTGTTGAGTTGGTATGTTCTACCTCTCTATCTGGAGCCAGTTGAGTCTAGCACATGTCATATGCATATATTCACGTATTATAGGTAGGCTGGGGCCCTTGCCCGACAAGTATGTTGGTTGTACAGTTTTCAGATTTTATTAGAGGGTGCATAGACCAGTGGTATGAATCATATGTCTATGGATATTATGTCAGCATCTATTTGTTAGTTGTACTTATTTTAAGACAGGTGAATTGGGCCCATAGCCCTTCCATATGTTTTCTTATATAAGGCAAATGAAATTATGAACAATGGGAATGAAAGCTCCTACGTAGAAAAAGTAAACCGAAAAATAGAGAATATATATCAAAACATGATTCTTAATAATAAAAGACACCCAATTATCTTTACAAGAAGGAATCTCCCTGAACTTGTTTTCCTTGTTCAACTTTAACGAAAAAATTCTAAAATCTATTTTATTTCAAAAAACATTTAACTTGTTATTTGGTACCATCTTTCATAGTTTCTACTAAACCATGTAAATATTCGTTGAAATTATCTATACTTTGTTAGTTTACTTTAATTTAATTAATTACTTTATGTTAGTTTGATTAGTTTAAAACCCCTTTGTATTGTCTTTTGTTCATAAATAACAACATTGATAATTATAAATGATATTATTAAACTACAGGGTTAACAAATTTTTAAATTCTTGTTGAAGTAAATTTTTAAAATTAGATAGAATCATTTTACAAATAAATGTAAATATGCTCTTTGTAATTTTTAAAATTTTGCTCAACTTTGTATCAAGGGAGCGGATGGTAAAGTTTTGGTGGAGGATGTCCACATTAAGAAAAGATGGCAATCATACTTCCATAAGTTGTTGAACGATGCGGGAGACACTAATATTGTGCTAGGTGATTTGGAACACTCTGAGAGATGTTGCGGTTATGGTTATTGTAGGCGTATTATATTGGAGGAGGTTAAGAGTGTTATTCCTAGGATGCGTAAGGATAGAGCTACTGCGCCAGACGATATTCTGGTGAATTTTTGAAAGAGCTCTAGCCGAGAAGGTATTGCATGGATGACTGAGTTGTTTAACGTTATTTTCAGAACGACAAAGATGTCTGAAGCGTGGAGGTGAAGAACAATGAGCCCTTTGTACAAGAACAAGGAAGACATCCAAAATTGCAACAACTATAGGGATAACAAATTGTTAAGTCACATAATGGAAGTGTGGGAACACGTAGAGGAGTTGACGATGTGGAAGATTGTGTCTATTTTCGAGAATCAGTTCGGAATCATGTCGAAACGCTCGAGTACTGAGGCGATCCATCTAGTTAGGAGATTGATGGAGCAGTACAAAAAATAAAAAAAGTGCTTACACATGATATTCACTAATCTAGAAAAGGCTTACGATAAAGTTCCTAAAGAGGTTCTTTGGAGGTGCTTGGAGGCTAGAGGTGTTCCTGTGGTGTACATTAGGGCAATTAAGAATATGTACGATGGAGTCAAGACTCATGTACGAACAACGGGAGGAGACTTAGGTCATTTTTCAGTTGTCATAGGTTGCATCAGGGACCCACCCTTAGCCCCTTTTTATTTGCTTTGGTGATGAATGCTTTGATGCAGAAAATCTAAGGCAACATACCTCGGTGTATGTTATTTGAGGATGACATAGTTTTGATTGACGAAACTCACAGAGGAGTTAATGCTACGTTGGGAGGTTTAAAGAAAAACCTTTGAGTCTAAAAGGTTTAAATTGAAAAGGTCCAAGATAGAGTATTTGGAATGCAAATTCAGTGAGGTGGAGCAGGAAGACGACATGATAGTGAAGTTGGGTACCCAATCTATCAGTAAGAAAGATAGTTTCAAGTATCTATGGTCTATGATCAAGAGTAATGGAGAGATTGATAAGGATATTTCCCGCTGTATTGGCATTGCCTGGATGAAATAAAAGCTCGCATCTAGAGCTTTGTACGATAAGAATATGCCTCTTAAACTGAAAGGAAGGTTTTTCAAAGGACAGTTAGACCAGCTATGTTGTATGGGGCGGGTGTTGTTCAGTTAAGAATTTTTCACATTCAGAAGTCAAAGGGGGCGGAGATGAGGATGTTGCGATGGATGTGTGGGTTTACTAGATGTGATAGGATTTGGAATGAGGTTATTAGAAGCATGATGGGGGCGAGCGCGATGGAAGATAAGATGTGGGAGGCGAGACTGAGATGGTTCAGACATGTGCTTAGGAGGATACGAATGCCCCAGTACAGAGGTGTGAGAGGTTGGCGATGGATGGTTTCAAGAGAGAAAAAGGTAGACAGAAAAAATATTATAGGTAATATCCAAAAGTTACAGCTTACCGAGGACATGTCCCTAGATAGGAAAGTGTGGAGGACGAATATTAGGGTAGACCGTTAGTAGGTTAGGGGTAGTCTTTGTTGGTAGGTAGGTCTTTTTTTCTATCTTTGGTGCTTAGAAGTCATAGTACATTATGTGTAGTATCTAGCTCCCAGAGTTTGGGGAGGATTGTTGCGTCTTGTAACTTGAGGGTACTATTATTTGTTGATAGCATTGCATTTGTTGTTATCTTGTTGTCTTTATTCGTCTCATTATTCCTTATCAGTATATTATGTCATTTTTGCATTATCAGTATATTATTGTCTTAAGCTGAGGGTCTTCCGGAAGCAGCCTCTCTTACGACTCTTAGGTAGTGGTATGGACTGCATAAATTCTACCTTTCTCAGGCCCCACTATGTGAGAATATACTAGGTATGTTGTTGTTGTTGCTGCTCAACTTTGTAAATAAAAAAAGTGTCAAGTTTAAATAAACTATATTTTGAGTTAAACATTATTTAACAAAAAGAACAAATAAAAGAGGCAAATATTTTATTGTGCTCAATGCCGCTTACACTATGGCTATCACATTGATCCTTATTTACTGATGGAACTCGCTTGTGTAAAATTTAAGGTCCTCCACTCGATAACTCTTCTACCAAAGCTTAGGCAGATGAGAAGAAATTAGTTAGTGTTAGTCTCAACGGAAAACAGGGATTTGAACCCTGACTAAGATTTGTACTCACTTCATTGACCACTACACCTTTCGATATGATTAGGTGTATACATAATTAAAACTGTCCCCCAAAATTTAAAATGAAAATAAAATAATAAACAAATTCGAACCATAGACTTAATAATTGAACAATGGTGACCAAATTGATTTGGCTAGGTGATTACAAACTGGTTCTAAACAAAAATGGATATTCCCCTTCAACCATCAATACTGAAATTTAACCACCAAACATGTACGCAAGACAAAGGGAATATAATGTGATCATTACGATTGCAAGAGGTAATGCAATGATTAGTCTGCATTTGGTTCAAGAATCCAAGGAGCTTAATGAAATCTTACCATTTTTGGATTCTCATAGGTAATCTTCCCACAACGAGTGCAGATAGCTCTCACCTTTTCTTCACCATCAGGTATCTCATGCTTTGTTGGGCATCCACAAAACTGGCAGAAGTTGATCTTGTGAATGTTTCCCTGCAGAATCTTTGAACTGAAATTGATCAAGGAAAAGATGAAGGAACTTGAACAATCTATGAAACAAAAAATGCTCTCAGATCTATATAAATAACAAATAGGTAAATTCTTAAAAAATTGGCTGGTGTTAAGAGCATCTCACATTAGTTGAGAGAGTTGTTATCTCCTTACATGATGTAGGGAAAGTCTGATTTCGGAGTTGAGTTAGCTTTCGGAGTTGAGTTACGCCCAAAATTCATTTTTCGTAAAATGGTATTAGCATCAGACTCATTCCTATTCTTGGTCAACACAATGTTGGACTCCCATGTTAATTTAGTCATACTTCAAATGTTCAGCACCCGGCGTCCATGGTGGGGTGTTAGAGTGTCCCACATTGATAGAAGAATGTGTTCTCATGTCCTTATATGATGTTGGGAAATCCTCACATCAAAGCTAACCTTTTGGGTTAATAAGCTCAAGGTTCATTATTCTTCACAACTGGCATGCCAAGATGTTTATAGGAAGAGAAACAAAGATGGGGCTGAAGAGAAGAGGAGAGACAAGCTCCAGCTGAATCCCTCAGTTTTTGGTTGTTTCCAACTCAGAAAGCCAATTACATGTCAGATACCTAGAATCATAGGCATGCTAACATTTAGAAGAATGCTATTTGCAATAAGAAGCCACTTCCCTTTATTTCTGATTGCATCTTGCCTTCAATCTTGGACAAGTTCACATATTTTGACCAACAATTGATGTTAGGATGTGATAAGATATTTTTCATCAGATACTTATATTTACATCAAAGTTTTTGCATGATTCTTTGGAAAAATATAAGCTTGTTGCTTTACAATATCTTAGGAAAATTTCTCAGCCGTTCGTGCCATGATTTACGTCAAAACTTTTAGCTGGCCGACTCCATTGCTGATGAAATGTTTTTATCTTGTAAAGAAAATCAACTTATGACCTTTCAAAAAGAAAATACTTTCTCCATCAGAATGAAAGATAATATATGGAGTATTCAGTTATTTTTTCAAAAATTTCATTAGCATATCCAGAACATGGGATGCCCCTATTGCATCTACACAGCACCAATTCCCCTCCAACTAGCATCAACTTCTACTAGGAATGCCTTAGAGTAGTCAAACATAGCTAAGATACGAAGAAGATATTAAGGCTTGCTTGAGCTTGTAAAAGCCTCAGTAGCCTCCTTAGCCCATAAAAATCCATCCTTCTTCAAAAGCTAATGGAGTGCCTTTCAGACAGAACCAAAGCCTTTGATGAATCTTCTATAATAACCCGCCTAGGAAATCCCACAGTTGTCTGATGTTGTTAGGAATAAGCCATTGTAGCACTGCCATAATCTTCTCAGGATCTATAGAAAACCTTTATAAACTAATGAAATGACCAAGGTATTCCACCTTAGACACTCCAATGGAACAGTTAGACATCTTAGCATATAACTGGAATTTGTGCATCACTTCAAAAACTGCCTTGACATGCTAAAATGATCATCCCAACTTTTGCTGTAAATAAAATATCATCAAAGAAAACTACCACTAGCTTCCTCAGCAGAGGTTTAAAGACAGAATTCATGAGATTCTGGAAGGAAAAGGGGGTATTAGTTAAGACAAAAGGCATAACTAGGAATTCATAGTGGCCCTCATGAGTTTAAAATGTTGTCTTGTGGATATCACCTTCAAACCTCCTCAGCTGATGATAAGCACCCCTGAGATCAATTCTTGAAAGCATCATTGCACCTCCCAACTCATCCAAGAGATTCGATATAATGGGAATAGGAAACTTGTCCTTAATTGTCAACTAATTCAGTTCTCTCCAGTCAACACAGAGTCTCCAACTTCCATTTTTCTTCCCTACCAAAACTACTAGTGAGGCATAAGGACTAGCTCTGTTGTATCACCCCTTGATCTATCATCTCCTGTACCAATCTTTCTATAATGTCCTTCTTAACCACTGGTATCTGTAATGCCTTCTACTGACTGGATTAGCAGACTCTAGCAAGGGTATTCTGTGATCATATGCGCCTCTATTTGGAGGTAGTATGGAGGGCATCTAAAAAATACCAGCAAACTGTTCAATCGATTCGGTTTTACTAGGAGTTATTGTACTACATTGATCAGTTTGGATATGGTGACAGTAGGCTCCATCATACTCCTCAGTTATAAGGGGCACCGTAAAGAACTGATTATCATTCCCAAAATCTTTAATCATTGCTTTAGCTTTAGCAACCCTTAACTGATTCGTAGCTCCATTCAGGACATGCTTCTTGGCTTGATATATGAAGTCGATAGTTCTATTTCTAAAATCAAACAAATCCTGCCTAGAGTTTTCAACCGCCGTACTCCAAGGACAATAGCTATATTCCCCAATGGTAGAAATAAGAAATAAGATGCAAATGTAGTGCCCTGTAACAATCACTACAAATCTCTGCTTACTGATGTTGTTCGAACCTTCCTTCCATCAGCCACACTTACTGATTGCTCCATTATGCTGCTCGATGACATCATAACTTCTTGGCCATCTCTTGATCAATGAAGTTAGGTGTGCTACCAGTATCAATCAAAACTTATAAAGGCCTCTTCTCATGATAGCCAGTCATTCTTATGGTCAAATAACCAGTTACCCCAGTAAATGCTTGTAGGGATATGGTCATCAACTCCTCGGTCTCCATTGTGACTCCTTGTCCTATATCTTGCACCTCTAATCCATCCACTGTCTCATCTTCTATTATGTCAACCAAGAAGATTTTCTTCTTAGCATTACATTTGTGTCCCACTACATATTTCTCATCACAAAAAAACACAGCTCCTAAGCCCTTTATTCATCCATTTCAGCACCTGTCAATCTTCGGCCAGTCTTATTATCACTGAACCTCGGATTGCTGTAAGGTTCTACCTCACCATGTTTCTTGAATGTTGCATAATGTAAAGGTGGTTTTGGAAGAATTGGTGTTAACTTGACGTAGAGTAGGTCGAATAGGTCACTGTGGTCTACCAGTAGGTTTCAAGCTTGTGCCTCAAATACTTCTTCCTGCAATCTTGAAACCTTGTATGCCTGCATCAGTGATCTTGGTGCCTAAATCTTTACAGACTTATTCAATTCAGGTTACAAATCCCCAAGATGATAGTATTCTCAAGTAACAGATTCATAACAGTTAACCATCTGTCAAATTCCGCTTGATACTCCTTAACACTCCCAGTCTTAGTCAATTCTTTGATGCTTCCATGAGATCTTCAAACCCTTCACCAAACCTTTCATTTAATGTTAACATATAATCAGTCCAACTAAGATCAGCATTTGAATTCCTAGATCTCATATAAGACCTATGTCATGTAATTTCCTCTCCTTACAAATGGATAGAAGTATTTAAGACCTATGCCCTGCAACTGCCTCCCCCTCGAAATGGATAGAAGCAATCTTCACTCTCTGACCAAATGGAACTTCATCCATAGGGAGCTGGTCCACCTTATACAACCAAGTTTTTTTTATGACCGTAGTGTCCGCGCCAACTTTCGCGCACCTCGACTAAATTCATGGGATATCTGCAACCTCCAACCAGCAGCAGGTACCAGGTAACTCTGTCCACCAAGGTTAGAACAGATAGGAAGAATCACCTAATGTTTTATATCTCTACTAGGATTTGAACCTGAGACATTTGGCCTCATGGTTCTTTAACACACTTCATTGACCACTAGCCACACCCTTGAGTGCAACCAAGTTCTTAATTCTTGACCAAAAAATCTAGGGAATTCAGAATCCCAATGTAGAATATGGAGTGAGGAAGTTACCATTGGATGCTACATTGTTATCAATATCCTTGTTTCTGAATCATGCTGAAAATCCTCAGAACAGGCTCTGTAAGTGGAAGATTCTGCTCTTCCCAGCTATTTATCTTTCCTTTGATTACCACACAATTCATGGCTTCTCTAATTTCACCCAGCTCTTTGTCAGCCTGGCCATTCCCTCGATTAGTTTCTGCAATTGATCTTGAATTTTGGCCCCGTCTATCGTCCATGTCCTCACTTGATTTATCTTGAATTTTGTTTCTGGTCATCATCTAATCGCGAAGGATCGATGGCTCTGATACCAATTGATGAAAAATTAGCATGAACCATCGGAGTATTTCAAGTAGCACGGCTCGAGGAAGAAGGTCACTAAGTCAGGGAGAACTTTGAGATATCAGTAATGAAAATTTGCGAGAATCAGAAGAAGAGAGAAAGTTGTATCATCATTCAATGAATCCATTGTACATAGTCTTGCATATATTAATCACGGTCGCAAGGAACCAATTCTATTACAACAAACTGTTCACTTCAACTAAAAATTCAATAGCTCCAACTAACTTCTGCACCCTAACTAACATTGTGACCATTGGAAACAGCCTCTGGCAGAAATGCAAGGAAAGATTGCATACAATAGAACCTTCTGGTCGGGCCCTTCCCCAGACCTCGTGCATAGCAGGAGTTTAGTGCATCGGGCTGTCCTTTTTTATGATATAGGCTAACTTAATTAATATGCATCTTCATATCCTTGAATCATTATCTTTATTCAAGACAACTTTAAATCTTATTTTGTGTACCAAGACACGAGCTTAGTGCATCGGGCTGCCCTTTTTTATGATATAGGCTAACTTAATTAATATGCATCTTCATATCCTTGACTCATTATCTTTATTCAAGACCACTTTAAATCTTATTTTGTGTACCAAGACACGACCTCAGAAAAAAAGGAAAACCAGCCAACAACAGGCAAAGAAAAAGGAACCAGAAACCACACAACTCAGCACCTTCAGTCATCTCTTTCGATAAATCAACAACCACCAAGAGAGGTGCACAATCCGTTCAAATTACAACATAAGTTTGTGAAAGGGTATTAGTGACATCCAAAAATGTTAAATAAAACAACTGGCATTCTAAATGAGGCCAAGAACTTCCTAAAGTTAAGGCAGTGGACTAGAGCATAGATGATTGAATGATGGAATTAAGTGCTGACACTTGGGTTTAATATTATGTTATGTGGGTTAGAGGTGAAAGAACTTATTGATTCATACCTACCCAAACAAATTACTTTATTGTTAAAGTTATTTACTCTTTATCCAACAAAGGAATCCTAATTAGCACTTAAACCTGTGTCCCCAACCCCCTCCTCTTTAAATGTTTCAATATGCAACCTCACATATAAAGAACAATCAGTCAACCAACAATGAGAGTCGAGCAAGATGGCACCAGAAATCACACAATCAAAACACTGAGTCATCAGTTTGACTAAATCAAAAACTATCAAAAAAAAGTGCATTGCACAAACCACTGAGACTCCAACATAAATCTGTAAGACAGTAATCATGAAAATCCAATTTTCCTAATATAAGAGTTTGTATTCTAAGAATCCAAGATTTGAGTAATCTAATTATGCTTAGAATATCCCAAAATTAATCAAAACTACAAATACCTGGATGAAAGAATCATACCAAAAAACAAATTGAAAGTTAGGAAGGCATTGAATTATACAAGCATTAATTTCACAGGAAAGTGGACACAACACCAAAAAAACCCCAATTAGACAACAGAAGAAATGGAAGGATTGGACAACATTTTTAAGAAATTAAACTCAGTTGTAACAACTCACACTTGACTGGATTGCAACAGATGAAGATGCTCCTTGTGGGTTTGACTTTGAACGAGTTGAAGACATTCGAAAATCTCTAAAACTGCAGTAATGACGGTGCGCCGGAAATAACAAAGAATCAGTTGTGACAATGGGTTTTCTTGAATGAATGGAAATTAACGAGAGCCCAGAATTTGGTTGAGACTTCCTTAATCTATAGGAAACAAACCCAGATGATGAACCCAGAAGCTGTATAGCTTTGAGCATTATCTTTTGTTTTCAATAAGATGAAGCTGTCTATTGGTTCTGAGTAACAGCTCCCGCATAGCAAAAACTGAGACGTGCTAAATTTTGAAATTTTGGTCTTTTTCTGCTGTATCAATTGCTTGCTGGTGGATTTTTAGTCATCAACGTCCCCCTTCACCCTATCCACAATTTATTTATTTTCAGCACAATTATAACAGGTGCGCACTGTCTAGGAGTATTGGGGTAATGGTATCATTTAAGTCTCTAACGTTTGACCAGTTAAAAATTTTATTAATTTAATTATGGATTCTGTTATAAAATAAAATACGATACAAAATCAAAATCTCTAAAAGTGGAAAATTACTATTTTTGAAAACTAATGGCTTGTAATGTCATGTGTCACCAACTATGTTGCCATGTGGCTAAACATAAGGCTTAGTCACTAAGCCTTATTTTTAGCCACATGGATATGCCC
>JBDJHY010000078.1:8129891-8143086 GCA_039654485.1 Withania somnifera
TCTCATTCATCGTTTTAGCTTCGTTTGCTTGGTCGTTCCGGAAGATATGCATTTACCTGAAATACCAACCAAACTAACGTTAGAGGTGGACATAATGATGACGAAAACACGTAATTTAACTATGCATTTAGATGTAATAAGTGGTGTTTTGACCACTCATCAATCACCACCTCATCTATCAAAGGATTCAAAAAAGAGCGGTACACATGGGGAAAACAAATAGGCCCTTGTTTAGATGCTTTCCAGGTTCATCCTCCAAGCCAACTCTAAAGATTTCCCAATCTAAACTAAAACCATCACCTTTGAGCACTTTGGTGTAGAGTTGTCTGGTGGTAAAGAGGCCACTAAAAATGATATATTTGATGCTAAGACTCTGGGTGAGTGTGATTTTCTGGTTGGGCACCCTATTTGTCCTGAACCTATACCAGATGATAATGATCAGGATGATGATAATGTTGGAGCTGAAAGTGAGAGATTGAATAAAGAGTTGAATGAGTTGAAAGAACAACTAGCCATCTCTTAAAGTCAGAATCTTCAGCTCAAGGAGGATATGCTTGCCCCATTTGGCTAGCATTCATGCCCTTACTCAGCTTATTCCTAAGCCAGCTCACTCTTCTACCTCCTCCCGAGTCCCTCCAGCCAAGACTTTCTATGCCTCAAGCTAGTTTCTTTTGTGGTTCTCCTTGTATGTTGGTTGGTTAAGACAATGACTGGATGATTTTTGTTTGAAATATCCATGGTTTATTGGCTTTAATGTTGTGCATAGTTCACTCTCTAATGCTTGTTGCACCTGTTAATATTCTAATTCTCCTGCTTGCAATTTACTTCGTTTTACCTGAATTATAATTTTAAGTTTGATTTTGTCTCTTGCATGATTAAATTTGGTCTACCTCTTAAGTGTTGTTCTTGCTCTGACTGTTTTCTTTCGTATGCAGTTTTCTAAATGATGCCAAAAGGGGGAAGAAGTGTGAGAAGTGTGTCTGATATGCAGAGCATAGTTTATGCTTAGTTGAAGGTCTTATGTTGTGCTTACATTGCTTATATTTTGTTGGAGTTTGATTGATGTTGCTAGATGTTAACAAACTAGTACTTAATGAATAATGGTAAGTTATAGTCTGGTACGTGGTCAGTATAGTAAGAAGTGTTACGTGGTCAGTTATGGTAAGTGGTGATTCTTGCCATTTGTATTTGAAGAATATATGGGAAGGGATCTGTGATGAGTGGAGCAATAAACCTAGTATTTATAGTTGAGGCTTGACGACTTGGTGGGGCGCAGAACTAATAGAGAAGTCCAATTTGTGGGTTGAAAGAATCTGAGCACTGAGTAGTGAGGTTTGTAACAAGTACAATCTGTTCTTCTTGAGAGAGTTCAGTGTGTGAGTTAGTGTTACAATAGTTTAAGTCTGATACTTGAAATTCTAACAGTTGGGTTGAATGAAGCTTCTGGTGATGGTGGTTGTTACTCCTCGAGTTTGAGGAGGTTTTCCACTTTAGATATCCGTGTTTACTTCTCTTATTTGCTTCTTGTACCTCTTATAAGAACCAGATTCTTGTTAGGTGGAGCACTATATCTTTTCATTCTTTATATTTATTATTAGAGGTCTTTTGATTGTGAAATAAGTTAAAAAATGACAGTCTGTTGCACTAAAACTTCTGCTATGCACGGAGTTTGAAAAAAGGCCAAATCGCGAGAAGTTATTTTTATAGCTTGACCCATTATTTGTTGCTCATACGACAACAACTTTGCCAGATATTTCAAGGTTTTCCTTCTGCTTTTAAAACAAGTTAAAATGATAGTCCAGTGCATTAAAATTTCCGTTATACGCGAAGTTTGTGAAAGGGTCAAATCACATGAAGTTACTTTTAAGGCTTAAACATGTATCATGCTAGTCACATGAAACAACTTTACCGAATGCTCGAAAGCTCCCCTTTTGATTGTGAAACAAGTTAAAACGACAGTTCTGTGCACTAAAGCTTCTGTAATGTGCGAGACTTATGAAAGGGCCAAATGACGAGAGGTTACTTTTAGGGATAATTTCAAATATGTACCAAAAAGTTATTAGTTTATAAAAAATATAGTCATGTGTTTATTACAAAAAAAAAATGTACTGGCTGCAAAAAAATAACGCATGCATATGCAGTGTATATAGAATGTATCGATATTATATAAAAGTTGTGTAACATATCGTTAAGTATAAATAATGCATAAACATGTATAGACATTGTATAAATAATGTGTAATTGTGTACCAATATTATATAAATAATGTATAAACATATATTAATATATATATATATAACGTATATAAACGTATATCGATATTTTATATATAAACACCGAGTAAATTTAAAAAAAAAAAAAAAAACTAAAATCCTACTTTAATTTTTTTGTATTCTGTTTGGGTCTCTGACAACCATAAGATAATAACTATATTAATTTCTAACTATTTTTGATAAAATATTTATTCAGTTCAGATAAAAGAAAAAAAGAAAAAAGATGGATAATCAATAGGATATTATCTACACACAACACTAGTGTTATTTTCATCTATACACATTCAATTTCATACTGAAAATACTCCACATGCACATCATTTTCTCCACAAAAATTTCCACCAGTTACACCTACAAAAAAAAAAAAGAAGAACAAATGACAGAATGGCTAAAGTACTTGTAATTAATTAAGCCAAGTGGCTATTATTGGTATTGGCCACCAGATTCTCTAGAAGAAATATAGAGAATTTGATGTAAATAAGTTTTGTGGGCTAATATTTTGCCTTTTTTTTATAATTTTTTTTTATAACTTTTATAGCTTAAACCAGTGATGTATTGGTCACATTGGCATAACTTTATTAATACTCGTAAACTCTCCGTTTTGATTGTGGAACAAGTTTAAATGACAGTTCAGTGTATTAAAATTTTTGTTATATATAAAGTTTGTGAAAAGTCAAATGATAAAGAAGTTATTTTTATGACTTAAACACATGATGTATTGGTCACATTGACACAATTTTATTGATACTCCTAGGCTCCCCCTTCTGATTGCGGAACAGGTTCAACTGACAGTTCAGTGCACTAAAATTTTTATTATGTGAGAAGATTGTGAAAAGACCAAATGACAAGAAGTTATTTTTAAGGCTTAAATTCGTGATCTATAAATACATAATTTTATCTGATTCTCGATGACCTTCTTCTAATAGTAAAACAAATTAAAATGTCAGTAACAAGTTAAAATAAACGTACTAAAACTTTTGTTATGCGTAAAATTTGTAATAAAAAAACCAATTAATGGCAGTCGAACAATTTCAGTGCTTTGGCTTTTTTGGTCATATATTTCACGTGGTTTTCTTATAATCAGTTTTCCTGTCTTTTTATGTTTGTCTTTTTTTTATTATTTTTTTTTTGTTTTATCAGAAAAAAAAATAAAGTGAAATTCAATATTAGAAAATAATTAACTATTTTAAAGTTTAATTAAAAAAATGATATAACTAGACTATAACAAATACTAAAAAGTACTGGCTAATAATATAAAGTGATTAATAAATAAATTAAAAATTATTTAAAAAGATGGACGAATGTCTTACTTTTTTTTATTTTTTTATTTCTTCTATCAGAGATATCATTTGGTAATATTTTTATTCTTTATTTTTTGTCCCTTTTTTTTTTCTCTTACTGTTTTTTTAAAAAAAAAATAATTTATCTTGTTTATATTTTTTTTCTCATTCAATATGTTTGTCTAAATGATGCCACGTTTCGTTTTAAGTTATTAGGTTCAATTAAACCCAAGAATGGTAGCTATACCTACTCCTATCTCGTATTAAGGTATTAATGTCTGAAATTATATAACGATTGAATGAGACAAAATATACAAACTAATATACTCATTATAACAATATAGTATGATATAATATAATATAATACGATTATTATGAAACAAATGATTTGTCTCTTTTTTCTCTTACCTTTTTTCAAATAATTTTCTTGTTTATATTTTTTTCTCATTCAATATGTTTAACTTTTTTATAAGAAAAAAATAAAAAAATACAAGATGAGTCAACATTTGTTTCATAATGTTCAAGACCAAGAATAGTACAAAGGCAATAAATAGGACAATAATAGCGGCTACTTTTTTCCACATCCACATTTACAAAGGCAATAAATAGGACAATAATAGCAGCTACTTTTTTCCACATCCACATATACATATACATAGTAGAAAGACCATAAATGTGCTAACTTTGTTTCTAAATAAATAAAACTTACTCTCAAAAAGTTATGATTTTTTTGTTCAAATCGTTTAAAAGGTACTAAAAAAAAAAAAATTATAGCTTTTCGCATGTAAACTTTGGCCGTCTTCGGGATCTTTATTAATCATCAATTTTTCCAATTTAGAGTGTATATCAGATTGATAACTTTATGAAATGAAGTTGATATGCTTTCTGTTTTAAAAGTGGTGCATATATATTCTTATCCTTATAGAAATGGCTCATATATACACTTTTCATAACAAAAAAATATTTAATAAATTTAAAATTTTATTATTTTAGATTTTAACTGGAAAAAAACAGTGTAACTTTTAAAATAATCACACTCAATAACTTTTCTTAACGAGAGATCTTAAATTTAATTTACGAAATATATAATTTATTATACAATATATTTTATTATTTCTTTTTTTTTTCTTGAGTGTGCTAATACAGTAGGTAATTAAATAATAATGGATTAAGTATACTTGAGTAGTGATATTTTTGTTTTCAGTTAGATCGGGTGTGTATAGTATTTTTTTAATTATTTTTTTTACTTTGTGTATGCTATTGAAGTAGGTGATTAAATTAAATGAGTTAACTTGAGCCGGTGAGATTTTTATTTTCAATTGAACTGAGGGTGTATGTTTTATTTATTAATTTTTTTCTTGAGTGTGCTAATGCAGCGGGTGATTAAATAAAAAATTTATTTGAGTGGTGGATTTTTGTTTTCAGTTGGTTGGACTGTATATGATGAAAAAAAAAATTAGTGAGGTTATTTTAGGCATCATGTAACATATTTTCAACTAAAAATAAAAAGGAATAAATTTTTGATTTATTAAATATATGTGAGTCATTCATTTAATAATATGGGTAATATGTAAGCCGTTTATATGAGTCACTTTTAAAACGAGGGGTATATCAGCTCCATAATGCAAAGTTGAAGGGTAAATCATAACCTTTTCCCTTTCTAAAATACTCACTTTTTGACATTATTTAAAAAAAGACAATAATTAATCAACTCAGTTTAAGTTTCGAATAATTACCTCATGTAGTCCAAATAGTTACACTTTGAAAAATATCTACACACACTTCCTCCTTCCCTTTCTAACAATTTCCTCCCTTTCTCACTCTATTTTTCCTTCCCTCCTCGATCTCTACTTTTTTTTTTTTACTTTCAGATCTGTATCTTTTTCTTAAAAAATTTATAATTTTGCATCATTTTTATTTTGTATTTTATATGACTAATTTTGTATATCATTTTTTAAAACTTCTAGTTTGTATCATTTTTATTTTGACATTTTTATTTTGACTAATTTTATATTTGTATCATTATTTTTTTAACATTTAATTTTGCATTATTTTAAAAAACTTTCAATTTTGTATCGTGTATTTTTATGTTATGTATTTTTATCTTTATGTTTTGACTAGTTTTTAGTTTATGTTTTGACTTTATCTAGTGCTCTGAAGATAGAGGAGAAGTTGTTGGATAAGGGAGCTTGGGAAAGTATGGGGATGCTGACAGTATGTGGGATAAGACATCGTAGTGTATTAGGGAGACGACGAGAGAGGTGTTGGGTGTTGCTAAAGGCCATTCTGGTAGGCGTCGGGGGATTGGTGGTGGAATGGAGAAGTTCAAGGAAAAGTGGAGGCAAAGAAGAGGACTTTTTTGAAGTTCACAGATAGCACGTCCGAAGTGGATGAATATGGCCGAGTATAAGGTGGCGAGCAGAGAGGCTAATTTGGAGGTTATGGTTGCTAAAACAACAGCTTTTGAGAGATTGTATGTTGAGTTAGATGATAAAGGCAGGGATAAAAGGTTACATAAGTTAGCTAAGTCTAGGAAGCAAAGGACACGGGACTTAGACCAAGTGAGGCGCATCAAGGTTGCGGATGATAAGGTTCTAGTGGAGGATGTACTTATTCAGAGGAGATGATATTCTTATTTTCATAGATTTTTGAATGATGCAGGAGACAATGACATTGTGTTTGGGGATTTGCAGCTCGAAGGGAGGAGTTGGGCGTATGGTTGTTGTAGGTGCATTATGGTGGAAGAGGTAAGGGTGTTATTCGTAAGATGCGTAGGGGTAGAGCAACTGGACCAGAGGAGATCCCGGTGGATTTTTGGAAGAGCTTAGGTTGGCCAGTCAAGACATGGCTCACTGAGTTATTCAATGTTATTTTTAGGTCGGCAAAGATGCCTGAAGCTTGGAGGTGAAGTACGATAGTTTCGTTGTATAAGAAAAAATGTGACATTCAGGATTGCAACAATTACAGGGGTATCAAGTTATTAAGCCACACTATGAAGATCTGGGAAAAGGTGGTGGATTTAAGGTTGAGAAGGATTGTGCCTATTTCTGAAAATCAATTTGGCTTTATGCCAGGTCACTCGACAACAGAGGTTATTCATCTTGTGAAGAGACTTGTGGAGCTATATAGAGAGGGTAAGAAGTACTGCACATGGTGTTCGTCGATCTAGAGAAGGTTTACGATAAAGTTCCTAGAGAGGTTTCATGGAGGTGTTTGGAAGCTAGAGGTGTTCATGTGGCTTACATTAGAGGGATAAAGGATATGTATGCCAGAGCCAAGACTTGCATAAGAATAGCCGGAGATTCTGAGGCCTTTCCTGTTTTAATGAGGTTGCACCAGGGTTCGACCCTTTGCCCATTCTTATTTGCCTTGGTGATGGATGTTTTGACCAGTCGAACCCAGGGTGAGGTGCCTTGGTGTTTGTTATTTGCAGATGATGTGGTTCTAATTGATGAGACTCGCGGAGGTGTCAATACTAAGTTGGAGGTGTGGAGACATACCTTAGAGTCTAAAGGGTTTCGGTTAAGTAGGACTAAGATGGAATATTTGGAGTGCAAGTTTAGCGAGGCATTGTCTGAGGATGAGGTGGTAGTGAAGCTTGACAGTCAGGTCATTCAAAAGAAAGATAGCTTCAAGTACCTTGGGTCTATGATTCAGGAAAATGGGGAAATTGATGAGGATGTCACTCATCGAATTAGTGCAGGGTGGATGAAGTGGAGGCTCGCTTCAAGGGTCTTATGTGATAAAGAGGGTGTCCTCTAAATTTAAAGATAAGTTCTACAAGGTGGCGGTTAGATCGGTTATGTTGTATATGGCGGCGTGTTGGCCTATGAAGAACTCCCACATCCAAAGGATCAAAGTGATAGAGATGAGAATATTGTGATGGATGTATGGAGTCACTAAGAGCGATATGATTAGAAATGAGGTTATACGTGACAAGGTATGGGTGAGTTTGGTGGAAGATAAGATGCGAGAAGTAAGGTTGAGATGGTTTGGGCATGTGATGAGGAGGGATTCGGATGCTCCAGTGTGCAGGTGTGAAAGGGTGTCGCTGGATGGTTTCAAGCGAGGTAGAGATAGACCGAGGAAGTAGTGGAAGAAGGCGATTAGACATGAGATAGAGTTGTTACAGCTTACCGAGGACAAGACCTAGGATAGAAAGTCATGGAAGACGCGAATTAGGGTGGTACGTTAGGGGGTAGTTGTAAGTTCCTGCTGGTAAGGGTGTTCCTCGTGCTGGTAGTAAGGTAGTATCCTGTCTTTACTGTTTAGATTGCTTTTTGTGTTATTTTTTACGTGACACTGTTTTTGTTATTTGCTTGCCAGTTCCAAAACTTTATATTGTTTATTGTTGTGTTGGATTGTTGTGTGTGTCGTAAACCGAGGGTCTTTCAGAAACAACATCTCTACCTCACCTATGGGATAGTGGTATGGACTGTGTACACTTCACCCTCCCCAAACACCACTTTGTGGGAAATTACTGTGTATGTTGTTGTTGGATGTTTATTTTATTTATTTTTTTAAATTAAAAGGTGAGACTTAAAGCCTCTTTATTGTAAAGAGAAATTTTATACAAGCTAATTATGGTGGTCCAATAACTGGACCTGATCCAATAGAAAGTAAGAAAAAATAAAATCTAACTAAAAAGAGAAAACACAAAGCAAAATGTAATCGTTTTTATTTTTTTTAACTTATAAGTTTTGTATCGTTTGTATTTTAACTAATTTTGTATCATTTTAATTTTAATTTTTTAACTTTCAGTTTTATATTTTGTATCAGTATTTTTATATTTGTTAATACAAATACAATGATATAGCTGCCCAACTAAAAACAATAGTGAATTCAGTGGTTATTTAGCTTTTCATGGATTATGAATTGTAATTTTGAAAAGTTGAGCTATACTTACCTATAAATTAGTAAGATCGAGCTATTTTCAATAAATTGCTCTTTATTGAATTACTCACCCATTTTTTCCCATCAAGAACCCGACCCAAATAAAAAAATAATTTATTTCCTATTCAATCATAAAATTGATTCAAGTCTGGTATAAATAAAATAGAAGAAAATCACACCACATAGAGATTTAACGCTCTTTATTACAATTCATAAATATACTCTTTGAGAATTATAAAACTAATAACTAATTACAAATCATAACGGATTTGATTTTTTTAAATAATTATCTTTATTTTAATAATAAAAATAATATTAAGAAGAGTCCTTCAAATAATGCTTATATGGCTAAAATATTAGCACCATTAATTACCACGTTTCGTTTTTCACCCCGGTGGGATGGGTAGGGTCGGGTTGAAATTTTGCGGGTTGAGGCAAAACTTGTCCCACCCCGTTATCATCCCTACTATTATTAGTGGCAAAATAGATATCGAATTTATTAATTATCAAAATCTGAATCATTAATAGACAAGTTCCCCCTTGACGAGAGGTTTCAATTTTGATATCAGGGTATGAAAAAAATTCTTGATAAGAAATGCTTCTCGATGCAAATATAGATTTATCAGACTTTTATGTAGGTATCAAATACCGGATGAAGAATTAAAAAAAAAATGGCCAACTAGTGAATTTGTTTGGTAAGTCTAATTTTTAGTTTTAATTTTAATTTTAAATAATATTGATTGATTTGAGTTTAGTGAAGTAGGCTTCTACTAGAGGTCATGTGACAAGCATAACTTTGTACAACCACCGTTAAAATAATGGCACAAATAAATCTTTTTGTAATGACAATGGCAAAAATGAGCCAAACTTTTAACATTAGTAGCATAAATGAGTCAAACGTTTAACGATGTAGCATACATGAGTCATTTCTAATAATTCGACGGTATATTTGAGCCTTTTTTCCTTTAAATTAATTCCAAATTAATTATTTTTTTCTGACAAATTGTCTAAACATGAGTTGGAATTGTAACACCACCATTTTCACTAGCAAAATGTAACTATAAGGTTCAAACATACTTTGAGTTTAGCTTAGTTTGACATGATTTAGTAACACAAAATATTAAACAGATGATTGAAGCCCAATAACACCTGCAAAAGAATCAAATCGATATATTAGTGTCAAAGAGAAAAAAAGTGAAGCCTCGTGTACTTAAACTCCCGCTATGCACGAGGTCTGAGGAAGGAGAAACGCAATTACCGCAGCCGACTCTTGCGCCTGCATTCCCGGTTGTCTTGCTAAGTTCATGTCCACCTGTTCAAGAGTTATTCAGCTCAAAGACTCGTAAAGAACGACACACCTCAAAATGGTTTTGATTTTTTACGTTATAACATATAGAAGATATGGATAGTAGAGTAGGTCTCGAAAAGGATTACACAAGTAACAATCACGGAAATTAGCATGTCATCACAACTACAGAGTCGCGATAAAACCAAAATATTGTAGCATTGGTTGAATGTGTGATGGGAGAGAATTCATCTTAATGTGAGTTGATTTGAAGCAGAAAGCCCTTCAAGTGAACAAGCTTTCCACGAATCCTCGATCTCTTTCTTGATGGGAATAATAGACACACCACACAACATAGTTAGGTCTAATATCTACTCTGTAGAACTTGCCTTTAAAGTTGCAAATTAACTCGAATCACAGAAGCTAGCAAAGAAGAAAGAAAAAACACTGATGGGAAAACAGTATGAGATTAGTCTGATTACCCCGGCCAAAATAGGGAACCCTCAGTTTGTTTTTCTCTTCAAATATTTGGCTCACTTGACAGCCATCAAAGACAATTTCTGACAGAGCCGATAACACCAGTCTAATAGACATCCTCGAGGTTGTACTTTGTTCGTTGGACTAGCTAAATAGGATTAATAGTTCATGTCGTTTTTCCATGTCATTAAGCCCTGTTATGCTCTGATGGGCTTACAGAAATAAACTTAAAGCCACTAAATGGTGCAGTGAACTAATCACTGCAGAATAGGATTAATAGTCACACCTTCATGTCGTTCTTCCATGTCATTAGCCCTCTGTGGCGTGTGCTCTCATAATCAGAGCACACATGGGCCAGGGCTTAATAAAAGAAACTTAAAGCCACAAAGTTGGTGCTGTGAACTAACTACATATTCTTTTAGAGAAGATGGATGTAGAACCATGGTAATTTGTACTACACGTAATTTTGAAACCACAAAAAGGAGGGTCGGTGCTCAGCAGCTTGAAATATTTGACTCAGTGCAACAACATTCATCAGAACATTGCCCAAAAACCATACCTCTTCCCAGATCGTCAGGATCAGCATGCACAACTACTGCTCTTCCCAAGATGGAGTGTACTCCACTAAGTGGAATCTACACGCGTGAAAAAGTTCTCAGAAGCAATTCCAACAAATCAAATATATAGCAACATAAAAAGTGGTACTAGTACTACCTGCATATCTGAAATTGATATCTCAGCCACCCCTTGAGTGAAGAAACGATTGTAAATTAAAGGGGAACAATCTAATTATTGAAGTTGTTAAACATGGATAATAATAAACTAATGTCACAATACATAAATACGCTCAAACTTGGCCTTAGCTGGCAAGTAAACACTTCTAACTTTAAGTATACACATCTAGACACCTCAACTCCTCTCCGTTGTGTCAGTTGAACACTCCAATTTACAAAATGATCATATATATACACTCCAAAATTTATGTGCCACGTCAAAGTTAGAGAGCTTACTTTCCAACTGAGGTTTGAGTGTTTCTTTATATATTATGCTATAAACTAACCATCAGGACCAGCAACAATGTTGCCTAAATCACCCGCATGACGTACTTCATCAGTTGGAGCTCCATGATCTTTCTTAAGTGGATTAAAATGAGGTCCTAAAAACAGTACACAAGCAAACAATCACATTACACTGTTAGGGAATCAGCATAAGGTGTTGTGATTCAAATTTCTTTCCAATTGCTTCATTTGGCACATAACTTTTTAATTTGTACCAAACTACAAAATTAAATGAATCAGTAAAAGAGATTGAAGGAGAATGCACAGTGCCACCTCATACTAATCAATTGTTCAGACCTTAGCAAACAAGTCTCATACATAACTGAAAGAGATAATGGTCATTAACACACATGAAATTATTACTTTTTTGCGAGTTTGTTTTTCCTACCTGAACTATCAGGTGCTTGTTTTTTGTACTTGAATAATCAGGTGTTCGTTTTTCCTAACTGAACTATAACAACTATTTGTCAAAACACACCTAACTCTAACCAAGTTTGGGACTCGACCCCAAGACCTGACCCTGGGGTCCCAACGCGGTATGTTGACTCCGATCCAGGACCCGACCTAAGAACCGATCTTGATTCGAAACCCGACTGCCAATCCGAGACTCAGAATTCATATTCGACCCAAGACCCAACTCCCGATCTCGAGGCCGGGTCCAAGGGTCAAGGTCAGATCGAGTCTTGGTGAATTGAACTTTGACTTCGAAAGTAATACAGATAAAAAGTAATGTGGAATATTTCTTGCAGAAACCGATTATCAGGTTACTGAAGTTATACCCGGATACTAAATTCTAAAGTAGAGTACCATTTACTCATGAAAAATATGAATAAATACTGGACAATCTATCTTTTAACCAACTCATTTTGTCACCCACTTTTACACAAATGAAATATACACAGGTCAGATTATTACCCATTTTATGTTTCTTTAATCCACCCATTTTTGACCCAACCGCCCATTTATATATCCATACAAGAGACAACTCTGTACAAAAACAAAATCTTAAAGAAAAGACAGCCTGCACATAGAAAGGTGGAAAAGTTCACCAGTGGAATTGCAGCCATTAGTGGTATCACCTAAAGCATGGATATGGAAACCATGAAGACCTGGAACTAGACCATTTATTCTTCCTTTCACTTGAGTAGCACCTGTATTGACCCAAATCCATGATTACAATCAAGGGTGTTCCAACAAAATTAGTGGCCTAAAACCAAAATTCAACACAAACCTTAAAATTTCCAAAAACATTATTATATTGTTTTATAAAATTTAGAGATAAGGTACAATTACCGCCCCAAACTATACTGAAATGTCAGCAATATACCTATGAGAATCCTATCCCAACTCATTTTTTCCGCATTATGTACTCCTTCTGTGCTTACATGGCATCATTAACTGACATGACATGACACCTCTATCGTTTACCTGGACAATGGTGCTATGCTAGCACAAAAGGAGTTAATAGGATACTCATAATATCTGGTGTGTCGCTGATATTTCGAGTACAATTGGGGTGCTAATTATGCTTATCCCTAAAATCTATTTTTCTAATTTCTTGAAATGCAAAATTGTAAATAATTTCTTTTATAATCATTCATAATTCTATTTTTTTTTTTTTAACTTCTTCTACAAATAGTAACTCAATATGCCCATCAAAATTTGGAGGCCTAAAGCACATGCTTTCTTTATGGATTACAATATGAGAAAAGAAAGTACCATTGGGTCGCTGGAGGAATTGTAAAGAGCCTTTGATACTATTGTTGTTCCCAGTGATTACAGCCACTGCTTTCAAATTCCCCATTTTTTTCCCTATCAATCTACAAACAATAGACAAAACTCTTTTTCTTCATTTTTAAAAAGGGGGGCCAAGCAATTATCTTTTTCTTTTAGTATACTTAGGTCCTTTATGTATGTAAATTGTCTATT
>JBDJHY010000078.1:8151357-8162980 GCA_039654485.1 Withania somnifera
TATGTATGATTTCTTTCTGGCTTCCGTTATTATGTATTGCTTATGCTTTCCTTTGCTACATTGGTTGTTCTGAGAGTTTATACCCCCTTTGTGCGTAGCTCCGGGATGTAAGGTTAGGCTTGTCATAGGGTTGTAGATGTCATCATGACCTAAGATTTTGGGTCGCGACATTGTAGGTTAGATGTCTTAGAGTGTATAATACTCTTTGGTTGCTAATCACCCACTAATTATGTTTCATTATGTATTCCTTGGATCAGTAATCTTATATGTTGCATGAAAAGGGAGGTCTTTAGCTTTAATATAACTTTAGTTGCCTTTGATTCATTACTTACATTATCTTCCCTATTTATCCTTTATTTACTTCCATATATGTATGCTTGATTTTGTGTATACGAGGTCAAGAATGCATCATAGTACCATTAACCCAATAAGATAATTATCAGTTAGGATTACTGGTTTGACCTAAAAATTGCACAATTCTACTCTAAACAGTGACGTATGTCATCTTCTTCATTAAGGATCCGACTCCTACTAGTTCAGTTATCTTCTGGATGAAGAGTTACAATTCCTTTCTCATGAGTTCGATCCTCAATTAAAAGTCCCTTGTGTTTATTGCATGAAACCTGATCATTGTTCCTCCAATCTGACGCATATACCTTGTATGATCTTCTGATTCCTCCAATTGTCAAGTTAAGATTTTGTTGACCTTCAAGTCTAAATTTTGTCAACTCCAATTTTTGTTGACTTATATAATAGTAAACTAGGGTCTAATATTCTTGTTGACCGAGTGTAACCACATAATTTCACCAACATCAAAACTTGTTAATATAGTTTAATAAAATAATATAAAATTAATCAATAAAAAAGTAAATTGGTCAGCCATAGATATTTTACATTACTGATAAATAGATAAAAGTAATTGTTACAAAGAAATTAAAATAACAGAAGAATGTGTAATATCATAAACTATAAAGAAATTTTATTGTTACGAAATTAAAGTTGGAGGGATGTTTATTGAAATTATATCATTATTTAATTAGTCATGTTTTATGTTTAGTTGGTGTTACTTTATGTTTAATTAGTCATGGTTTATGTTTAGTAGTTTAATCAACTAGGGCAACTGTCTATGTGAAGGGTGCATCTGGAAATGTCAGCTCGACATATCATAGCCCCAAAAGGGGGAGCGGTACGTGAAAAAAATTAGTTCTACTCAAGTCTTAGGTTTACAAATATAACGTCCACTTTTTTTTTTCAATTTATTTATTTATGGAGCGCACTTCTCTTATATGGTCGCCGCCGAACTATCCTCTGTTTACACTCATGACTTCATTCTTCATTCACTGGTAAACTATCCCAGCCTCAGTTCCCACCCTATATATTCTATCATCTTTATGGCTTAATTTTCTCTACTTCTCTCTTGTTTTTCTTTCTTCTTGAATTTGCATCGCTTTGGTGCAAATTAGGACTCCTTTTGCTTTTGGTTGTTTTACGTTAGGTGAGGAATTTGAGTTTTCCAGTACGTCCTATTAGAAAACTGATATGGGTAGATTTGAAAAGAAAGGTTTTGATCCAACCGAAAAAGATCGATAGAATTTTTTTGTAGGATGTGACATTTTGATTTTTTTGATATTTTGTGTTTTTTATAGTTAGGTACAATATGCGTGTTTAAACTCCTGCTTTCTGTAATTTATAAGTTCAAAATTATAATGCAAATCTGTAATTTATAAGTTCAAAATTATAATGCAAATATTTCTTTGTATTTGATACCAGAAATGAAGGTTTCATACGTTATACACAAAATGTTCTGTTAGTTTCCAGCACTTTCCCCTTGTTTTTCATTTTATTTATATGAATTAAGAGAGTTTATATGCTCCTTTTCATGCAAGATTTAAATTTGTAGATTGCAATTATTTATTGGGTTTTGTCATTGGTAAGCTATACAAAAGAAAAATAGTGAGTTTCTCTTGCAATTAGTCTGCTGGACTTGGTGAATTCAATGATTTCTTCCTATATTTTAGCTTTAACTTAATGTTCAATTATGATGGGGCAAGCGCAGTAAAAGAATTTAATTGGAGTTTGCTTACTTTTATCAAATATGTTCAGGTTGGCTTTCTCAGCCGACTCTTCTTATTTTTTTCTTTTTTCCTTTTTGTCTGTGTGATGATACAGATGGTTTGGAGTTTTGGTCAAGATTTTCCTTTTTGGTGGTTTGCGAGATGAGCTTAATTTGGTTGTATATGTAGCATGGCACCTACTCAACATACAACAGAGACAGCTTTTGATAGGAAACCAGAATTTTCTGTTAAGATAGCTGCTACTGGTAGTACAAACACTATACTGTCTAATTCTGAGAGGAAAGGTTTCAACTGTAGAAGTAACTATATACATAACATTGTTCAAATGGAAAATACCTTGAATGCACGAACTACTAGATCTTCAAACAGTTACATGGATGTGGCTGTCGATGTAACTGGGTTTGCAAGAAGCAGCGACATCAGATTAGCTACAAAGGTAGATCCTGATGAAACTGAATACTCAAGCTCATTTGTTGACACTACATCGGGAAATGATAATGGTTTTGGGCCTAGTGATGCTGAAGTGGAGTCACGGTTCTATGATGATAGTGGCTTGGGATCTTCATTTGATGGGTTTAGCAGCTTGTTTCCGATAAGGTGTGGTTCTCTTGCTTGAGGCATGTTTTGTTCTTATCTTTTACTTTGAGAAAGGAAGGTTTTTGATTGTTTTGTTTGTCCTTAGTCTAAATGACTGGTTCCTCCTTGGACTGACCCTCGTAACAGTCTCAATATTTTCTTCTTTTCTGATTTCCTGTGTTCAATTATTAGATTCCAATTGGAATAAAAGGTGCAACAACTAGCATGGGTTTTTTCCTTTTTTGAGATATTAACTGAAGTTGTTACCTGTTACTTGCCTAATCCTTTTAATCAAATCTAAAATTAGAATATTTGTATTGATGACCATGAAATGTATTCTAAGTAAGAGCCTCATGTCCCAATCCATCCAGGATGGTGATTATCAACAATAACTGAACTGGTCCTAGCACCCGTGTTTACAACATTAGGTTTTAGTTGGAATGAGTTCCGATGCTTCTGTCTAGTTCTCATTGGTATGATATAGGTCCAGCAATTAGCCTGGAGCCCTATTTTTTGGTCTTAAGTTCTATTTTTCAGTATCCAAGATTGTCATTTCTTGAAAATTTGCTATCTTATGGATTATAACATCTAATAATGAAATCGTTTAAGTATTGAAGTACCATATACTTAACTAAAGTATAAAAACTTGAAGTGCGATTGGTCTTCTGATTCAGCTATTACTCTTATCCTATATATTATTCTTTAACTTTTCACATAACTCGTCAGTGTCCCTTTCCTAAACCTGCAGGGATATCTTTAAATGTGGTTTTTTTGTATTACTTGCCTAATTTTTCTTGCAGGTGTATCTTGATCCTAAGCTTCCCCAGGTTAAGAAATGAAGCAGATTTTCCTCTTTCATTTCTTGGAGTCTGTTCCTATAAACTATGGCTGGAATTTAATATGAAGAAGTAACATCATTCTTTCTGATTAAATTGTAGTGCTGGAATGTTCAGTAACGTTCCATAAAATAGGGAAAGCCTGCATTAAATTTTCTCTTGTAAATCTACTTATGATCCTTACTCCTCTCCGAACACATCAATCACAGTGCTTTCTTAGAAATACTTGTCAAGTGCAAACACAATCAGCATTGGCTTCTAGCTAACACCTGTTTCAGGCTTGTTGTGTACTTTAGGCTTGTCAGGAGTCCCTTGAGATCTCAGTTTTTTATACATTTAGAGTCTTAAATTATGTAAAAGAATTGTTTGGAGCTGTAGAAGATGCAATCAATCTGAATGGGATGCAACTAGCTTTTGTTTACTGTTAAATTCTCTTTAGAGACTTCTTTGTTATACATTCGAAGCTTAATTCTGCTTGATTGAACTGAAGGCCATACAGCAAGTAACTTCAGCATGCATGAGTTAAAATACAGTCTAACAGAGTAAATCATCTGACTGCTTACATATTTCAGGAAGAAAAAGTTAACTTCTCACTGGAGAGACTTTATACGTCCCATAATGTGGCGGTGTAAATGGGCAGAGCTCAAGATGAAAGAGCTTCAGTTGCAGGCAGCAAAGTACAACAGGGAGATATCAGCACATGATAGGAAAAAACATAGGGAGTTAGATCAAGCTTCTTTGGAAAAGTCAGGCTCGAAGTCATTGCCATTTATTCATCCAAGGCACAGGAGAAAGACCATGAAGAGGAGAAAGAGGAAGAGAGTTGAGGACAGAACAGATATTGCAACACACATGTCTACTCATAACCTTTTCTCTTATTTTGGTACGACCTTTTTTATCATTCTTTTGAATGGGCACCGATGTTTCTGGTTACCATGATATATTCCAGTTTGGCATGTAACATCTTGCAGAAAATAAAAGGCTGGATTTGGATGGGATGCCACTTGGAGATGATATTGGTAATGCAGGTATATACTAATGTTCATGGTTTCCCATCATTGTTCACCACCTTTTGATACAGCTCCTTGATTATTATGATGTTCACACCATATTTCCACCGCTTTCCTCTTTACAAGAGAGTTTGGATCACTGGGTTTTCTTCTGCCTTTGGTTTGTGTTTTCACCGACCTAGGTATCTGTGCCTTACAGTGTCCTCTTATCATTGAAAAGGAACCAAATAAAACCTTTTCATTGTTTCCCTCTCTTTTTTTAATGTTGATGGACAAGGAAATGATAATATTTTAGGGGACGGAGAAAATGAAATGCTGATACTTTTAATGCACTTTTATCTCTCCTATAATGTTTCCATCATTTTCCTGAAAAGACCATGCCTCATATTTCTCATCAGACAACATATCTTAATCTCTTCCCATATTATTATTTCGGTTCTTTTATATTCATGCATTTTGAAGCAACACTGCACCAAATTTTCTTTATAACTTTATTGTCAAAACTTGTGGCATGTCTTAAGTCAGCATGTCACTCCAAATAGAGTAACATACTTTGAATTAAGTGTTACATACCCAAGTATTGTCCATAGGCAATTGAACAACAAATATGTACCTATGTTAATTTTTGTTATTGCTATATATTGAACTGGGGGATAAGGGCAAAGATAAGAAATTGTACTTGCTTGCGAAGACGATAGAGAGGAAGGCCTCAAACCTAGATCAATTGAGGTGCATCGATGGTGGAGATGGCGAGGTGTTGGTGGAAGAAACCCTCTAGCAAACATACTTCCACAAGCTATTGAATGAAAAAGGATAAAAACATTGTGCTTGGTGATCGGGAGCACTTTGAGAGACATCAGGATTTTGGGTATTGTAGGTGTTTTAAGGTGAAGGAGAGTAAGTGTCATGGCCTGAGTCTACACCTTAGGTGGTACATGGAACATAGTACCTCCGAAGGCCCCAAATGAACCCTTGGATCTAGCATGCACTATGACATAATGAGAATACTAGATTGAAGCATAATTGAATTGATAAACGGTATGCAATCAGTACTTTGAATATACATCATAAGACAATGCAACGGTATGCAATCAGTACTTTGAATATACTAAGCATGTAAGCTATGCAATAACTTAAATCAAATATAATGAAATCATGACAAAGAAAAGTCAAGTAAATCCAACTTAACTGAAGCATTAACATGTAGATTTGTAAAATAGAAAACCCTTTAGTCTTTGCATAAGCATATTCTGAGGAGAAATAATTGTAAGAATGCATAAAATGCATTAACCTTGAAGGCTAATACTGTAAGACTTCATGTAGGAGTTTTTTCTAACCGACATAAATCATGTGACCGAACATGGATTCCAACATCTTGCCCACGTTGAGGAGGAAAATTCTATACTTGCCAAGATATAAAACTAAACTTTAGGTGGATGAGGTAGATTAGCCCTATGTTGAGGTTAAAGACCCTTATCTTACTGTGGCACGTAGTTTGCAAGGTATGAGATCTTGGACTAATACCCGTCTCGATGCTAGATAATCCTCCCAAAACATATATACTTAACTCGTAATACTTGAAACTTCTTGTGAAAAAATAAAGTGTGACAATTATTTAAATTCTTCTTCTTTACTCAAACCCTTAGATCTATAGAACTTGGTCATGCTATGTTTCAATAAATTTTTGAAGATCATGAATCAGTATCTTTAAACTTTGGAATAATAATATGCTTGAAATAATATCATGAAATTCATGCATAAATGGTGATATTAAGGATAAAAATCATGAACTTGCATAATAAACTTGACTTCAATTCTTTACATGAACTTTGGGCATACACCCTAAATTAAATTATGAAAATATAACTCAAATTGGAACTTCGTTCTTGAAACTAGGGTATGAGAGCGAAAGGAAACTCTCATTGAAAACCAACATACCTTGTTCGTGGAGATTTTTGCACAAATATTGGCTGGGAGTTTGGGTAGAGGAACCCTAGGTCTGGACTGCTTGGAGGGGACTAACTAACTCTGATTTTGAGAGAAAACTATCGTAGAATGAAGAAGACTAAGCCCAAAACCTATTTAAACCCCCTCATGAAGTACATGAAATGATGTAGTATAGGGTGAAAATAATTGGGGATTGACCAAAATGCCTTGGGAGAAATGAAATTAAAAACTAAAATTTCACTTTCCACAGACAGGTTGATGACCCCGTCAACTCATTTGTCGGATTGTGGAATGATACCACGGCTCCTCTTATCAATCGTAGTTTGAAGGGGCTAAAAAGGGACTTTGGGACTTCGATTCCACGATGCACAGTACGATTGTATCCAGAACACTGTTGGGCTGAGTTCCACGCCTCGTGGACTGCTCGTGGTCCTGAATGGAGTCAAAATTTTTTATTTGCTTCCAAGTGTTAAGGTAGGAATGAGTTTTTAAGCATAAGGCATGTACATGGAGTTACATTAAGAGTGTTATTAGTAGGATAGGCAGGGGAAGAGCGACCGGTCTCGATGAGTCTCTGATAGAATTTTGGAAGCGGCCGAATAGGGTAGTTCTGGAGTGGTTGATTGGCTTATTTATTGCCATTTTCAAGATAGCAAAGATTCCCGTTAAATGTAGGTGGAATACAATGGTTCCATTCTAAAAGAGCAAGGGTGATATCCTAAGCTGTAACAATAACAAGGGTATCAAGTTACAAAGCCACACTATGAAAGTTTTGGAGAAAACGTTGGAGATGAGGGTGAGAAGGGTTGTGTGCATTTTCGAGAACCAGTTTGGATTCATGGCGGGCGATCAACCATAAAAGCCATTTACCTTGTGAGGAGATTGGTAGAGAAATATTAGGATAAGAATAGGGACTTAATATGGTGTTCATTAAAGTCCTGGGGAAAGTCCACCGGAGATACTTGGAGGCTAAAGGTGTTCAAATGAATTACATTAGGCGATAAAGAACATATATAATGTAGCCAAAATGGGGGTCATGACGGTAGACGACTCGGAACATTTTTCGGTGGAGATAGGGTTGCATCAAGGATCAACTCTTAGTCTGTTCCTACTTGCCTTAGTGATGGATGAATTGACGAGTACACTCAAGATTAGGTGCCTTGGTGTATGCTATTTGCATATGACATTGTTCTCTGTAGATAGGACACATAGGCGGGTTAATGCTCAGTTAGAGTTGTGGAGACAAACTGGAGTCCAAAGGATTCAGGTTGAGTAGGACCAAAACACATAATAGTTGGAGTGAAGATTCAGTGATAGAATGAATGAGACGGACGTGGAAGTGAGGCTTGACTCACAACTTATCCCAAGAGTGATAGTTTCAAGTATGTTGAGTCTATAATCTAGGAAAATAGGGACATCGATGAAGATATGACATATTGTATTGGTGCGACATGAATGAAATGGACGCTTGCCTCTAGAGTCTTGTGTGATAAAAAGGTATTACTGGAACTTCAAGGTAAGATATATACAGTGGTGGTTAGGTCGACTCTATTATAAGGGCAAAATGTTGGCCAGTTATGAACTCTGATGTTCAGAAGATGCATGTGGCGGAGATGAGGATGCTTAGGTCGATGTGTGGACATATTAGGAATGATGGAATTAGGAATGAGGATATTTGAAACAAGATGAGGGAAGCAAGTTTGAACATGTGAAGATGAGATATGCAGACACACCAGTAAAGAGATGCGGGAGGTTGGATATAGTAGATATGAGGAGAGGTAGAGGTAGACTGCGAAAGTATTGGGGAGAGGTGTTTAGGCAGGATATAGCGCAACTTTAGGTTCGATGACATGACCTAAGATAGGAGGGTGTAGAAGACTCATTAAGGTAGAAGATTAATAGGAAGTGGAGTGTTGGCATGCTTTTTGAGGGTTTAGACTTGTTAGTGTTTGTAGTTGTCCTAACCGTACTATGGTAATTCTTGCTTTATTGTCTATCATACCTGGTGTTTATTGTGTTTTGACTATCGTATTATTTTGTTGTAGTTTTTGGTACTTTTCATGTAACCTTTTTAATTGCTATGTTTGCTTTATCATTTTACTATTCTTCGTACTTGGATATACTGCATTTGAGCTGGGGGTCTTTGGAAACAACTTCTCTACCTCCATGAGGTGTAAGGTCTGCGTTATCCTGTAGACCTCACTTGTGGGATTTCACTAGGTATATTGTTGTTGTTGTTGCTGCTGCTGTTACCTAAAAGAGCATTTAACCTGTCATGACAAAGCTTCAATGACTTTCTGATGTGTGTGATTTCATTGAAGAGCGTCTGCAGTCATGTAATGAATGGTGCACCATGGGCTCACTTTACAACTTGTGTTTTCTTTTTTGCACCAAGTAAAATTCACCTTTTTGAAAGACATTGACCCAAGATTTTGCAGACCTAAATTGTGCGATTAATCTTTCAGACTTGAAGGTCATTATCTTGATCCATTTAGTGCTTAACAGTGGGCTTATGACTAGTTGCAAAATGTCTGCAGGATACTTATGGACCTTTTCACAGCCATGCCTGCTTGGTTGTGGTATACCTTTCAGTGACTCATATTATGGATTTTCCTCCTGCTCAAATTGTGTGAAATTCACACTCGAGAACAATGACTCGATACATGCTCAAATGTCTGTATGAACATTGTTTGTTGACAGATTTAAGGTTCTCTAATTTTAGTATGGACTGCGTACACTTTACCCTCCCCAGACCCCACTTGGTGGGAAATACTGGGTATGTTGTTGTAATTTTAGAATTGCAAATAATTTGTTCACCGCCTGTGTCTGTCTGCTAGAAAAAAACTGTGTTCTGTCTTCTTTATCTACTTGTTCTGAATGAGAAGTGAGATAAAATTGTCAAGTTAACATTTTCCCAAGTTTAAATTCAAAATTTCAAATTTTGAACAAATTCACTATAGTTATGCTCAAAAGTATGTCAGTCATGGAGTTGCGATTCAAGTGTCTTGTCTTTGTTTGAAGAGAAAAGTTGTGCAAACTCACCAATTTATTAAGTCACAGATCCATTCAGTGGGAAAAAGATGGGGTTTAGGGGTCAGGTGATGCACACTTGCCTAGTTTTGCAGAACAAGTATAACCTTTGTTGTTGAATAAAAATTATCCTTTATCCTTGTTCATTCTTTCACATTTATTCTATTCTCGCACAAAGTTTCGCATATTTGCTGAAGACATTAATAAGTTTACAAATTGTTTATGTGATGTAATTCCACTCATTGTTCCTTACTTTAAATTCTTTTTATGGTAGCATTGGCAGAACGTAAAACCAATGGCAAGGATGAGTTTGATATTGATGATGATTTGTCAATTCTCGTAAGCAGCAATGGTTATCTAGAGGAGATCCTTCGGAAAATTGAACTAGTACATAGTCGGGTTCATAAGCTGAAAGACCAACTTGATACGGTACTGACCAAAAATGCGATAAAGTTCTCTTCCTCTGAGAATTTAATGTCATTTGATGGACAGGCTAGCTCTATTCGTAGCCCTACATTCTCGGCATGCAATGGAGATACAACATCAGCTGGAGGTTTATACGGTACATCTCAGCATGCGGTAGATTATGATCTCGGAGATTTCATGATGCCTGACAGCGCAGTGTCAAGCTATGGAGAGGCTATTCCTATTCCTGACATAATAGAAAGTACTGTAGGACTTCTGTCCTCTGTGGATGTCACACAGCAGCAGATGCAAGTTGGAGATTCAAGCGAAAGAGTAAGACATTGTCCTTTCCAATGAAATAAGAGAGAATAATTATGGTTGTTATCTGTTTATAGTAAGTTAATGAATCGATCCACTGGCTGGTTCTAATGAGGGGGACCTATGCCACCTAATCCTAGGACTAAAAATGGGACTTGCTTTTCTGTTAAATACTTGGTGCCTGGGATTCGTTCAATAGTATGAGTACAAGAGATGATGCTTTTTGCATTCACATTTAGGCTTGGCTTAGCGGATGTGATTAAATGTTCTTGGAAAGTAGTATTTGGCCCTTATTTCTCAAATATTTTCAAATTTGCAGTTAGTAAATGGGTAGAACATTTTGCTTATTAATAAGCTCCTAATGTAGATGAATTCGGCAGAATTAGGGAAGCAGGAATTCATAATATTGTGTGTGGGGGGTGGGGTGGGTGGGGGGAGGACCTGATTAGGGGATGGAGGATGTGGGAGCCCCTTAAATAAATGAGATTGATTCTCTTATTCCCCCATCTAATTGCCACACTA
Organism: Withania somnifera; assembly: GCA_039654485.1. Taxonomy (NCBI): domain Eukaryota; kingdom Viridiplantae; phylum Streptophyta; class Magnoliopsida; order Solanales; family Solanaceae; genus Withania; species Withania somnifera. The sequence continues at coordinate 8,162,077 of JBDJHY010000078.1, forward strand.
TTTCCCCATCTAATTCACTTCCCATATATCTATGAACCAAAGGACCAAAGTTTTCTCAAATAAGCTGGTTGTCCCATCTTTGTCCTCTGTCCTCTTCAATCATCTAAAGACGTCTCAATGCTTATTATTTTCAATTACATTTCAGTGCATGGACTGTTTTTATGTGTTGCTTATTGCAGATCGTTGATAACATTCTCATACACAATGAAGTATCTGAAGTAGGAGAACACATTTTGACGATGAATCATGACCAATCCTTTGAGAAGCATCAAGACATGGGAAATAATGTGGAAGAAGAAAGCTTTAATCCAACACACCCTGCATCAGAACCTAATGCAGCAGGTAAAGTGTCCACATCTCAGGTACAGTCAACATTGAAATCGTGCTTAGCCTCGGAGATTCATTTTCCCAAAAACAAAAGAAAGAGAGGAGAGCGTAAAGCCAGTTCAGGTAGTTGGAATCGTAAGAAGCCAGGTGAGCCTGATAGCCAGTGACTTATATAAAGTAGATGTCTTGACTTGTCCAAACATTGTCAAGAAAGGGAACCTCATAATAATGGTTGATGACCCGGAAAAAGGTGGTACCCCACACTTCTCATGCAGCTTAACTGCTCAAAGCAGGCTGCTTATTTGAGATGATCCCTGAATTCCATAGGGGTTCTTATGGCATTAGTTATGTTTTTTATTTGAGGATTCCATACTCCTATTTAGTAGTCAGGTAGAGCTGAAGTAGTTTGAATATATCACAATTGGTAGTGTAACCTTGTAGCTCGCGTAGTGTTTCTTTTTAGCCTTGGTATTTGCTAATCTACCGATCAGCTGTTTTAAGCCTTGTGAAATTGAATAACCTTTATAAATTATGGAAGTAAAAGTTAGTGTAGCAATTTGTTTCTTTTGTGTTTCTC
>JBDJHY010000078.1:8170809-8190040 GCA_039654485.1 Withania somnifera
TGTGCGTTTCTTCTTTTGTACGTTTGAGTCGACAAAAATTTCACTCTTCCACAAAGTATAAGTATCCTTATGAGGTGATTGGTTAAGTTACTTCCTTATCAATCGTGGAAGGACACCTTAGGTATGTTGAGTGAAATTCAAATACGAGAGACGTGAGGTTTTACAAACTAACTTATTTTGTTGAGTTTTGCAGGTTCCCTAAAGTTAAAATGTCCTCCATGGATTCCGATTACGCTTGCGATGACTGCATGAGTAGTTATGGCAGAACTCATGAGGACGAATTTATTGAGGAAGAAATTCAAGAGGTTGGATCCTATGATGAGGAACATGGTTTGAATTACTATGGTGTCGACCAAGAAGGGGAGTGTGTAGGAAGTTGTGAGGTTGAATTCTCACCTTCGTCTTGTGCTTCTTCTTACCAACACAAGGAAGGCAAGTCCCGGAAAGAGACATGTTTATAACCAAAGTGAGTGTGGGTAGTTGTGAAGGCTTATTACTTGAATTCGATGATTATGCCGTGAACAACTATATCACGCCTAATGCGGCTGCCCGGTTGGGATTGCTTTGGAAATTGAAACAAAGCCCTTATCCATTTCAAGGATATTGGGTAGATAGGGAAGTGAGGGTACCCCTTTCTCTCGGGGATTTTCAAGAGTTGGTATGGTGTGACATTGTTCCAATGGAGGGTTGCCAAATACTTTTGGGAAGTCCTTGGTTCCTAAACCATCGAATTCCTTATGTGCAAGATGGTACAACTGTATACTGGAGTTTCAAGGGCATCCTTCTTTCTTACCATTGCCTATTCAATTTGAGGATGCAAACTAACCATGTTCAATTGAGACTTCCAAATTGAATACAAACACAAGCGAGTCATTTGAGAAATTTCGCAACAACATTCTCAAATTGATTGCTAAGTTGAAGGCCGAAGGGAACAAGAACCTATGAAGGCTCCTTGTAAGGGTGTAATTGAGGAGTCTTTAGTAGAAGCCCTATTTATAGCATAGTTGGCTGCCCATTTTCTCCAAAAGTAGTAGAATTTGGACAAGTTTTCCTTCATCAAAACTGAGTAGAATTAGGATAAATTCATGAAGCTTCTGGCCAACCTTTTTCTTCTATTTTGAGTCCAATTTGTTCTCCTTAATTGAGTAGAATTGGATCTCCCATAATGAGTAGGATTTGGTTTTCCAAGGTGAGTAAAAGTAGACAAGTTGAAATCTTAGTTTGAGTAGGATTGGAACAACTTCTTTGGGCCGGAATCTTCCATTGTTTCTTGGCTCTTCTGTGGCCGTTCACTTAATCCCTTGGGCCATCCACTTTGCTCTAATTTTGGAGCTTCTTTGGGCTTTGTACTTTATTCCTCAAGCTGTCAAATGTTGTAAATCTTCAATTCCTTAACTTGCCTCTTTGTGAAGGGTCTTGAAGAGTGGCTGCCAACTGTGCTCGTATCAATTCCCCGCAGACTGTTTTGCTCCAACCTTTGCGTTTTTGTTTCAATAACCGTAGCTTCATGGTGAGCTTGTAATCAGGTCACCCCTCCACTTTAAATTCATTCCACAAGTTGTGAACTAAGTCCCTGCCGTCCAACTTTAGCCACTAATTTTCGAATTTGAAGTAGGATTTCTTTTGTTCCCAGTCTCCACATTGTAGCATAATGAGACAGTGATCAGATGTCACTCTAGACATGATCATTTGCCTAATATTATTGAAAGCTTCCTCCCATTCCGCTGAGTAGAGGAACCTATCCAGTCTGGCAACACTATGGTGGTTTACTCCTCTGAACCATGTGAAAGTCTCTCCATTTAAGTGAGGGTCAAGTAACTCCATCTCTTCTATCCCGTTAGAGAAGTCGTCCATTACATTGTGATCCTATTGCAACCTCTCCTCTCTGTCATGACTCTTGACTGTACTGAAATCACCACATGTATCCCGAGGTCCTTCAAATAGTTCATTTAGTGCTGCCACTTCTTCCCAGCACTGCAATTTCTCACTTCCGGTGTGATACACTCTAGTGAGAAACCAGCAAAAAGAGGTTTCTACTGCTTCAAAATTGTAGGTAATTGAATATAGACCTATCTCAACGATGCTTCCTTTTCAAACTCGCGAATCCCACATAATTAGAATCCCATCCCTACTACCATCAGCTTCAACCTAGCCACACCTCATCCATCTGCTAGACCACAATTGTTTGGCAATAGTCTCCACTTCCTTAGTCACCTTAACCTCTTGAAAGCAATATACATCCGCCTTCCATTTTAACAAAGAACTCTTAACAAGCTTCCTAGTGGAAATATTGTTAATCCTCCTTACATTCCATTAAAGTAGTTTTACTTTCATTTAAAAGTCAAATTCGAAACTCTTCCCTTTGTTCTGAAACCCTCCACTTCCGGATTCAGACTAGATTGCGGATTCTTCAATTTATTTTTCTCAGTCCCTCTTTGTCTAGGTGTTGTAGTTGTGCTATCTGATTTCTTTACCTCCATTGGCACCTTTCTTTCATCCAATCTCATCATTAGGGAATGAGTTTCCTCTCTAAAACCTTCGAGTGCGACTCTGTAACTGCTACTTAATTCCAAAATATGAGAGCTAACCCAGCTGGACGCTTCGACCTCATCGTTATATCGATTCCCAGGGATATTGGTAATTACCAGTTCAACATCATATATTTCTTGCATCTGCATATTCAGCTCTGAATTTATGGCCTCCAACACCTTTGAGCAGTCCCCTATCTCTTGCGTCTGATCTCCCTTGTTTTTTTCTTCACTATGCTATTTCCCCCTGTTTTATGTTGGAGATTTCTCTCTGCAAAGAAGTTAGAGTTGGTTCAACAATTTTTCCCATGGAGGAAGACTCCCAGTTGTTGTACGCTTCTAAGAACTCTGTTGCCAAAGTCTGAAGGCCACTTAGCCCCTCATTAAAACCCATGTGCTCCTCATCTGAAGTCCACTCAGCCCCTCATTAAAACCCATGTGCCACTCCCTTAAGCTTTAATGAAGCAGGTGGGTTATTTTTATTGTGGCCCAAACTAATTTCTGGGTTTGATTCAAATCACTTGAAGCCTCCTGGTCCAAAAAGGGCATTTGAATTTCTGCAGACTTCCCCATGCATATATGTGTAGACACGTGGCTCGACAATTGTGTTGACCCCCCGTTGCTCAAAACACAGTTTGCCTTAAAAACCCTTGGGTCTTAACTCTCTACCTGCTGGTCATTGACCTTCTTATAGGAAGTTCTATTGTTTATTCTTCTCCAATGTCCACCCTTATCGGAGCTTCACTCCAAATTTGCATAGTGTAGCAGAGACTGCCTTCTTTGATTGTTACTTCTCTTAGTACATTAGAACTCTGACTCTGATTCTCGCCTATTTGAGGTGGTTTTGCAGCTGTGTTTCTTCTGTTTCGATTCAACCTCCACGATAGTCTCTAATGGCCTTGTAGGTTCTTTGAGCCCAAAGATGTAATGGAAGGCTTACAATCGTAACCCAAGTTGATTCAGGTCTGTCCATCTCTGTCGATGTGCCTATTGTTGGGTTCCACCATAGGAGTGTCATCGGTGAGTTCTTCGAGCTGCAAAACCCTTCCACTGCTTGCTCTACTTTAATTTTGGAAGCAAATTCGAAAAGGAAGTAATCATTCCCCATCTCATATATGTTCAAACCATGGATTTGTTTCCATAAACTGCTGGCCCATCGTCTAATTTATGGTAAGATTGGTGTTTTGCCTGTTCTAATTGCAAATTTCCCCACCAAACTAGCCATGCGCAAATACCAAAGTAATCCAGGATCACCTCACCAAAGAAAGAAGACTTCCCAAGGATAAACGACCTAATAGAAATGCTAACGAACCACAAATCCCCGAGGAACCCAACCTAAGGCAAGTCACTACCCAAACTTAAGCGTACTTCCAAGGTTAATTCCAAGACTACCACTAAGCCCAACAGGGAAACATCTACCTAAACTAACAACATAACGCTACTCTAAGGCCACTAAGCAAGTGAATAAAGTCATAATTACCTAAATAAAGGGTATCCGAACTTCAATATCCCACTGACAATTAGCAAATCATTATATTCCTTAAAAGAGTCAAGTCTAAAAGTGGGTAAGCCGTAACCTATCTGGAGGCCGAACAACGAGCTCCCGATCACAGTATCGGAGCTTTTCCCTTTCAAGAAGCTTTCGGCAGCTGCCTCGCTACCAAGAAAAGAATCTATACATCAACACGAGAATAATAATAATACCCATATTGGAATTTAACACTCCACGTAAAAAGAGGGTCAAAATTCGGCCCGTTGGACCTGCTAACAGAATTTGAAAATTGAACTCGTCACTAGGTCCTTTGCTGAACCAGGGCCATATGCTCATAAACTTGAGCATAATTGTAGTCCAAATTGGGGTCCAAACAACCTAAAGAGTTAAAGGAAACAACAAGCAATTAACTAGCGAATTAATCGAAAATTGAGCCGGAAACTTATGTAATTGTAAGAGGAAATCAAACAAGGACCAAGAACTGAACACCCCTAAGTTTCAACTGATAATCCAATAATGATTTTCTACCTTAAAGTTCACCAATGGAGAAAAAACTTAGAAGAATGGGTTTAAAATTGTGAAGAGGGGCTTATATATTGCCATATTGCCAGACCCTTCTTAGCAAACCTGGAGGCTGACCGCAAATGTGGAAAGACCCGAGCCCGACCCACCGCAAATGCAGAGAAAGAACCTAGTCGGGTCCTGCCAGAGCCTTCTTTACGAATGTAGAGGGCCCACGACGAACTCGAAGAAAGGTACTTTAGACCCTCGCGAATGCGGCGCACTACCACGAATGCGAAGAAGGCATGAGGCCTGCACCAGCGCCAACAAAAATACAAGGAATCCAAAGTCCCTGACAACCCCTCGGATCACATTTGAACTTGATGAGGAACTAGATATGTTACCCCATTGAAAACGACATTCGGAGTTAACGAAATTGATGAAATGACCATTCGAGGTCGTTTCGTTAGAATGTAGACCCAAGTCAACACTTCTCAAACTTAAACTAAGAATCCAACTAGGTGTCCAAAATGAGCCCAGACACCTCGAGATCCAAAGAACCTACTAACCGAAACTCAATGTTCTGTAGCTGATAAAATTGTCAGAATTCAATTCGACACTTCTATCTCCTAAAGTTGACCAAAGTCAAACTTCCGGCTTCCAACTCACTGCTAGCTCATCTAATGGTCCAAAACTCAACAAAAAACTCCGGGACCCGAACCAAGGGTCTACTACATCAATACTATAGAGCTAATGAAACTGTCGGAATTCGATTCTGAGCGCGTCTTCTATGTATGTTGACTAAAGTCATCTATTTTCAAATGTAAGACTCTAAAACAGGGAAATCAGCATAAAACTCAAAACGAACTGCTCGGAAGCCAAACACTGGCTCCAGCAAGTCATAAATGACTTAGTGCAGCTATAGGAAAGTTCTGAAACACACGAAAATAACTTGGAGGGTCATTATATTTCTACGATTTCTTTGATCGGTTTCTTTCTTTTTTGCACTTGTGACAAATAGCAACTCATGCTCTAACTTAAGTTGCATTCTATGCAGGTTGTTTTTGATCATGACGGTAAGAGTTGTTATTGTACCATTTTTTTCTCTTTGACCAGTCTCAGTTTGTCTCTGTCATTATGTTCTTTAGCTTCTGTGACAAATTCTTTGTTTTTGTGCAAATGTCCAACACTTGCAACCTTTTGATAGAGTTTCTCTTATTGAATTGCCATCGCTTCAAGCATGTGAGTTTTTGATTAGACATAGCATATGTAATTTTGATCACGTGTTTCCTTGCTTTTATCTTATTTTATTATGACAATTCTTTCTTGTTGCTTCACTTGTTAAAGCGTTTGGTATATTTAGAACTATTGTAAATTTTTAGTTATTCGAAGTAGTATGTTATTCAGAATGTGCGACGAAGTAGGTGTTTCGACATGAATTTGCTTATATTTAGAAAAAGTAACATTTGAATTTAAATTGAAATGGGGTATTTGGAAATTTAAGTTGTGTTTTGGACATTAATTTCACTTGAAAATATGTTGGAACCTTTTGCGAGGGAAAAATTCTTTTTACTTTACAATGTGTTTGGAACTAGGTTTTCAAACTCAAAAAACTTAATTTGAAGTAGAAGTTAGAAATTGACTGCTACATATAACAAAATAAGAGAAAAAAGTTGGAAAAAACAAAAGATATATACGTGCAAACGAGCCTTAAATTCAGATCAAATTTTCATTCTTGTCATTCCTTATATTGGGATGAAGGCAAGACATGATTTTCCCTTCTTTACTTGTTATTTTTGTTTTTCTAATATTGAGCTTATTAAATGGAAAGCAAAGCACTTCAAGCCGCTGTTGAAATTGTTGCCTCTATTTTCCCTTTATATTTGTTTTCTTAAAGTTCTCTTTGCAAGATTCATATGAATTGTTGAGACAAGTTAACACATTTTTATGTCATTGCATGTTGATTGATTAGCTGAACAATAGATGCCTAGAATTTTTGTTCTAATTTATTTATTGCAATTATTCTCTTTTTTTTTATTTCGGTGTCATTTGGTAGAGTATATAAGAATAGTGCTAAATATGCTACATTAGTAATGCATTAGCAATGCTTCTATTAGTTATGTTTTCTTTAGTTATGGTGAGATTATTTCTTATGTAGTATTTGATTTGGTGTATTAAAAATAACATGCATTTTGCATAATTTTTTTTTAAAAGTAACTTGTTTACAAATATTTCCCTCCACGAATATGGTGGAAAGGACGTGAAAAAGGTTAGAGGGACAATTGTGACTCTAATGATACTAATGCATGCATTAAAGCCCCTTGCATTACTAATTCCATGGATTTTCCTTGTATTAGTTATACATACCTTAATACCAGAGAAAGTGTATAATTAATGCAAGCCTTACTTTTACCTAGGTTGAAAAAATATACTACATAAGGTACTTGTAATACCCAAAGCTAATGCATGCATTATTTTTCCTAATGTACTCTACCAAACGATCCCTTTGTCACTTGACTCATTGTATAAGTATCTAGCTCATGGGATGTAGAAATATAATATATTTTGAAATACGAAGAAGAATTTTCTTTCCAAATCTTGTAGTATTAGAGCCATTGTTACCTTTTGAGGTGAGTTTTTCTCCCTCGCAATACTATGGTTCTTTTTCTTAAAAGAGAGGTCGAGTTTCCTCCCTCACTTGAAGTTGTCTGCGATTGTACGCAGTTTTACCATCCATTTCTGCAAGAGTCTGTTTCCAAGGCTTGAACCCATGACCTCCTGGTCACCCGACATCAACTTTATTGGTTATTCCAAGGCCCCCCTTCTAGTTCTATCATTGTTGTGAAAAAAATAATACCACCACAAGCTCCAACTGAAAACAACGATCAAATGCCTACCAACCACTATTGAAAACAAGCCCGGACGTGCTGTCATGCTCCACCAGAAGATCCGGCTCTAGCGATGAATAACTATCATCTGTAGATGTGTGAAGCCACTTCCAATTTATTATTCATTCTTGTTTAGGGTTTGCCGATCAATTGCTGAGCCTATCCATCCAGTCTCACCATATTTAGAGCATTGGAGGTCATTTTTTCTGTCACGTTAGACCATTTCTAGTGATTATATTGGCTTTCTGGTGATGTTTTTCTACAAATTATTTCTATGTGTTTCTCCAAAAATAATTAAATATTTTTTGGATGTCTCAATTTTTTAGTCACACTTGGTTCGAGATTTTGTTTTACCTCCTTTTGTAGAATTAAAGAATGATTGTTTATAATATGATTAAATTCTTACAATTTCTTTGATTAGGTAAATGGTATTATTAATTGCAACGCTAACATTGGCCATATCAAGAAGTATACCAAGAAGTAAAGGCTGAAATAGCCTAGGATACCCTGATACTTGGCTTGATTTGAAAAATGGACCGTTGTTCATGAGGTTTTATATACTCTTGAACATGTTCAAAATAGATATTCTAAACCTCTCCGACTGTTGACCAAGGTTATATGGCATTAATATAGCTGGAGTTGTATAAAGTGTGTAATTGCACGGGTTTAGAAGATATTAAAATTGTATGAGAAAAATTGAAAAAAAGAAGAAAAAAAAAAGAATTCATGTCCTATCTTCTTTTACAGCCCCCTTTACTCATATTCTTTGGAAACCCACCCACTCACCACACTCTGTTCTTTTTCACCCCCATCTCACTCTCCCATTCTTCTTTAAGCACCCCCTTCTGTCGCCAAACCAAAACCAACTGTTTGTCTCCTTCTCACAACTCCCAAACCAACCAAGCATTGTCTTCTTCTTTGATTTCCCCCTTGAGACTCCTTCCTTCCTTTTTCTAGCAAATCACACTCACAACCCAAAGATCTTCTCATTCCTTCTCTTCTTTTGGTCAAAATTTGAACTTGAACCAAAACCACCAGAATTAATTTTTGAAACTACAACCTTTTGATGGAATTGGATTTGAACCAAAAACCATCGGAATTTTTTTAGTATAGGATTGAAAATGGGTGATAATGGGTATTGAAAGATTAAATAACTCCATTGATAAGCTTGAGGAGGCTTGATGGTTTTTAGTCTAGTGATATTCTTAGTCCTCCAAGTCTCCCTACTTGTGTGCCATAATTTTCCGTTATTTCCATCTCCAAAGTACCTATACTTCGATCCAAATTTCCATATTTACTTTTGTAATAGGGATATTTAACAAGATATCACATTAAATTAATGTTCGCCAAAAATATTATTATTAAAATAAAAAGAATATTTTGAGATGTATAGGGTAGGAAATGTGAAGGGGACGTTCTTGAGGTGTACGAGGTGAAAAGAAAAAATATAAAGTGAGCACAAGCTAAACATCCCATTAATCTTGGAGTTAGTTGCATGAGATTTAGGTCCCTGTTTCAACTTGGTGCATTTTAAGAGGCTACTTCAACCGGGGAAAATCCTTGAGTTAGATACATTCTAACCTTGATAATTACTGTTTTTACAATAATTTAAGCCATACTAAGAAGTCTTGGAGAGGGTGGTCACCATGAGGATGAGGAGAGTTGTGTCTATCTTTGAGAACCAATTCAGATTGATATCGGGGGATTAGCTACAGAAGCTATCCATCTTGTAAGGAGCTTGTTGGAGCAATATAGGGACAAGAAGAGGGAATTATGCATGGTGTTTATTGGCCTAAAGAGACATTATAAAGTTCGTTGGGAGATTCTTTGGAGATGTTTGGAGTTTAAAGGTGTACCTTAAGGCAATTAATGACATGTATGATGTAGCCAAAGCCCAACATAGGACAATAGGAGATGACTCAAAACACTTCTCAATCGTGATGGGGTTACATCAGGGATCAATATGTAGCCCGTTCATATTTTCCTTTGTGATAGATGAATTCACACGACATATTTCTAGGAGAGATGCCGTGGTGTATGTTATTCTTAGATAACATAGTATTGCTTGATGAGACAAAAAGTAGTGTTAAGATATGGTGGAAATTTGGAGATAGGCCTTAGAGTCTAAATGTTATAGGTTAAGCAGGACTAAGACAGAGTACTTGGAGTGCAAGTTTAGTGACATAATGCATGTGGATTTAGGAGGTGGAGGTGATGATCGATACACTAGCTATACCCAAGAGAGAATGAAGTATCTTGCGTCCTTAACCCAAGGAGACTGGAAGATTGACGATGATGTCGCACACCATATTCAAGCAGATGGGTGAAATAAATTCCTTCAAAATATAATGCGATAAACTATATGCAGCTAAGGCTTAAAGGTAAGTTCTACATAGTAGTGGTTAGACCAACATTGTTGAATGGAGCTGAATGTCGGTTAATTAAGACTGCCACGTTCAGAAGATAAAGGTAGAGATATAAGGATGTTTAGATAAATATATGAGCATACTAGGAGAAATGGGATCACGAACGAAGTTATATAAGGTAAGGTGGATTGGCCTCTGTGAAAGAGACGAGGGAAGCGAGCCTGAAATAGTTCGGGCATGTAAAGAGGAAGTGTGAGAATGATGTGCCAATGAGGAGGTGTGGAGTTAGGAGGTGGAGGTGATGATCGATGCACTAGCTATACCCAAAAGAGAAAGAAGTATCTTGCATCCTTAATCCAAGGAGACGGGAAGATTGACAATGATGTTGCACACTGTGTGAAAGCAGATCGGTGAAATAAAGTCTTTCTTTCAAAATATGATGCGATAAAATATGAGTGGCTAAGGGTTAAAGGTAAGTTCTTCATAGTGGTGGTTAGATTAACATCATTAAATGGAGTTGAGTGTCGGTTAGTTAAGACTGCCACGATCAGAAGATAAAGGTAGAGAGAGAAGGATGTTTAGATGAATATATGGACATACTGGGAGAATAGGATTACGAATGAAGTTATATGAGGTAAGGTGGGATTAGCCTCCGTGGACGAGATGAGAGAAGCGAGCTTGAAATAGTTCGGGCATGTAAAAATGAAGTGTGAGGATGTGCCAGTGAGGAGGTGTGAGGGATTGGTTGTGGTAGGAGTTAGAAGAGGTAGAGATATGTCGAAGAAGAATTAACAAAGGTGGTTAAGCAGGACATGACAGAACTTCAGTTGATTGAGGATATGACCTTTATAAGAAGGTAAGGAGGTCAAGGATTCGGGTATAAGGTTAGTAAGTAGCTAAATGTTATTATAATTTGTGTGGGAGAGGCAGGGAGCTAGCCTCTTCCTATCCTCTTTGGTAACATTGTTTAGTTATCACGTATTTTTTTACTATTCAATGTGTACTACTATTGGTTGCTGCATTTGTTTTGTATCTTGCTATTTTATTGTTTTATTTTTCTTACAATCTTGTATTGGATATATTTCTTGTGAGCCCCTTGGGTCTATCAAAACAACTTCTCTATCCCACAATGGTAGGGGTAAGGTCTGCCTACATCCTACGCTCCTTACATCTCACTTTGGGGCACTTGGGTTGTTGTTGTTGTTGTTGTAAGATCTTTTTGTTTGGCTTTCAAATCAATTAGCTCCCGTACTTGCTTTTATTTTTGAAAGAGGTTGATGATAACACTTAAATATGCTTTGAAATGATTGATAATGATGATAAGGTGCGATGACTTTCACAGTTCACATACAAAGTGGAACTACAGAAATAAATAACATGTAATATCTTCTTTCTTATTTCTTAAAGGTAAAGGTGGAAGTTTTGTCTTGAACAATTAATCTTTTATTGGTATGCAATTGCTGAAATTTATGTTGATTCTTTTCTGAAGTGGTTTTTTTGGATAACACACGATTTTTAGATACAATATTTCTAGCAATACCATTGATCTAAACAAATACTGGTAATTCGAGACAAGTTGGGCATTACCTTGGTGGAAGGTAAAATATGGGGAACGAGGTTGAGATGGTTCAAACATGTGATCAGGAGGGGTACTGATGATCCGGTGCGGAGGTGTGAGAGGCTGGTTATGGATGGTTTCAGGAAAGGTAGAGGTAGATCGAAGAAATATTGGAGAGAGGTGATTAGACACGATATGGAACAGTTACAACTTATTGAGGACATAGCCCTAGATAGAAAATTAGTGAAGTACGCATATTAGAGTAGAAGGTTAGTAGGTAGGACTATTTTCTTGCTAGTTGATAGGCATGCTTTGTTTTGATTGCAGTACTAGACGTCGTAGGGTTTTGCTTGTGGTGTTTGTTTTGTTCGATTTTGATGAGGTGTATTGGGTCGGTTTGTAGCGTGGTTCTGTGGTAGCCTGAGTTTGACACTTTTTGTTGTTTTCTGTTTTATCTGTTGATATTATATTATGTCCATTTTGGATTTTTTTTATCTTCGAAAACAACCTCTCTACCTCACACCTGAGGTAGTGGTATGAATTGCGTACATTCTACTCTCCCCGGACCCCACTTTGTGGGAATATACCGGGTATTTTGTTGTTGATAAAAGTTTTTAAAAAGTAGCTGGGACTAAGCAAGTTTCTCTTAATAATGCTTGTCAAACCAAACCCTTACAGGATTTCCCTTTGGTCATACGTCTCTTTCAACCAAACAAAATTTTGTTGCAAAAGGTATGTTTCACTATTTTTCTTCTTTTGTCCTTTTTCATCAGCTTACTACACAGAGAGCCAAGTTGGAGTGTTTCTTTGGTACTGATGCAGCTAGAGTTTTTGTATGAGATTAACACTTGTTACAAGCCTATTCCAGTGGGACACTGTCCCTAGCATAAACTGCTTGGATTTTACTACCTTGTCAGGCAAATGAAAAAAAAAAAACAGATACTGCAATGAAATATATTAATTTCTTATGGAATCTTCATGATGATTGCTTCATGTCATGTTATTGTGCTGCACCGTAGTGTCATTTTTTCCTCTCTTGTTAATTTGATCCCAGTAAATTTATTCTTTCACTTCCTTTTGTTTTGGAAGGAGAGGGAGGATGTAACCTCTAATTTGGAAGTGGCTTGGTTGAGCATTTACCTATAACAGTGAGAGTTTGATGTTAGTATATTAACTTAAGTCTTCAAGTTGGTAAAAGGTCTTTATGGAAACAATAGGGTAATAAGAGGTTATTTCAGTTCTGCAAATGAAGTTCTTCTGAAGATATTTGTTCTCTAGCAGGTTTTTCTTCTGGTTTTCTAGTTGATGTGTTTTATTACATATGAACTTCATTATTGCAAGATAATAGAAAGTGCATGGCTTGTAATGAGAAGAAAATTACATGTACATTGGCAGTATTGGTAATTTTTCTGGATAAATGAAAGTAGTAACTGTTGAGTAATACATATAGTAGATATTACTTCCAGGTGTGCCGATGTTGCCTTTAATAAATCAATCTTTTCTTTTTTTAATAAGGCCACTTACGAATGCCTAAAACATTGTAGACTACGTCAATAATTTAGATGTTACGTTAAAGCCAAAATCATTTGAAGTTTTATTCTCTTGTCAATATCATTCTTAATATTCTAGATTAATTTTCATAGGCCTAAATTTTCGTCACAATATGTACCCCTCTTACAAAAGCAATCGTTCTCCTACACCTGATACAATTGTTCAAGGACTTCAATTTCTGAAAGCTTCGCTCAAGGCCATGTCTGTCAAGGTGATTGAGGTGAGTTTTGTCGAGCGCTGGGTCAAAGATCAATATTCTAAGATTGCGAGATACTAGGTTCATTAGTTTCTTGAGCAGGTGCCAGGTGTTGAAGCAGATGATGTTATTGGAACCTGGGCTGTTAGGAGTGTTGATGCCGGATTCAAGGTAAATGACGAATCTTTGTAAATTGTTAATTACCTGACATAAAGAATGTCATACACATTTTTGCCTTTTCATCATATGTCAATTCTAACTGTTAGAATCCAAGAAGTTACTTTAGAGTTTCTCTGACTAGTTTTGCTGAATTAATACTTTACCTAATCTTATAGTATTTTCATTTTCCTTCATCAAGCTTGTCTTGTCCTTGAAACATTAGAAAGCAGTTAATTACTTTTTAAGAGACAACTGATGAAATCCGGAGGAAAAGTGAACAGAGATATGAAAGTTGGTTGGGAGTGGAGCAAATGTGGCAACGTATCCATTGCAAACGCTCCTCTTGCAATCCATCTCCACCATGGTTGCTCAGTGTCTCTTTGCACACACCGATTCATTGGCATGTATTGCTGAGATAGCATATATGTACAGCAATTTCTTTTTGGGGATGTTATGTAAATCCTAATCTTACTATAGAGAAGAAATATTCTTAGCTCTTCGAGATTAAAGTAAAAACTGCAGTGGTGATAAGTGAAGCTCCATTGAAGGCCAAAAATGAATTTGAAATATAATTTTAACGTGAAAAGGGTATGTGGGGTGGCCATTGTAATACATTCCACAATTCAACACCTGCGGTTGAAGAAAGAAAGGGAAATAGGACATCATTAGTAGTTGAATTTAGTGGTTTTGGAAGGGTGGACTTGTCTTTGAATAAATGAGGAAGCAACTATCTTTTAGCTTGTATGCTGAAACTTAGGTTTCCATATAATTGTCAAATGAAGTCTCTTTTTTTCTTTTGCTAACCCATGGTGCCTGACCAGCTTGCGCACACCTCGGCTAATTCTATGGGGTGCCTGCTACCTCCCACCATGACAACTCTATCCTACAAGGTTTGTGGGCTCTTCCGCCTTTGGGATTTGAATTTGAGATCTCGTGTTTCTCAACCCACTTGATTGACCATTAGGCCACATCCTTGGGTGCAATAATCAAATTTAAATCTTGTTTGTATGTGTGCATGAAGTTATTCTGGAGTAACATTCGACAATTCTACTTAGACAACATTTTTTACAATCTGGTTTTATTTCCCACCTTTTCAGTTAACTGTTCAAATACCAGATCTGGTGTTTTTTAGGTACTATGGTTGTTAGGGAAACTGGTCTTATTGGGTGTTGGGGCCTCATTTTGATCGAATTATTGTCAAGCAGTTCCAATGCATTGTTTATTCCGGACACTGCACTTGGTTTCCAAATAAGCTACAATACCAAGTATAGGGTCTTGATGGATGTTAGTGAAAAATGAATATTTGTATGTTAAGTACAGCTATGCAGTTTGATATCTCTGCTGTCCAGTGAATAGAAATAGTGCTTACCATAGTCATTAATAGTTCTTGGAAAAGGATCAGTTGGAAATCTGACCTTTGGCATCTGCACTACCTAGCTGGAGATGTAGCTGATAGTGCCAGTAAAAAGTTTTCTCGTAGTCAAAGTATTTGTGGGCTAAAAGGTTCTTTCATTAAGAGAGTCTGAAAAGGATTATCCTAAACATAACACCCTTTTATGAATTGATCTCCTTATAAGGTTTAATTTTACCAACATCATTTTGTCTTTAATAATGAAAATTACTGTCATCTGTACTTTGGACGTACATATTGAATTTTCACATGATTATCCTGTATTTTGTTGTGTCTTTAACTTGAATCTCTCAGCATTGACATGTCTTGGTTTTCATAATCTCTACATGGATTAGCACATCTGTTTATATACCCGAAATTTCTGCTGCCAAATTCCATCAGCTTACATATACTCCATTTCTGAAATTTTAGAGAATGATGTGGTCAATTTTTGTTAATTACACTCCCTCATGAAAAAGAAAAGAAAAGCTGTAAACAAGTGTTTCATATAAGATATAAAGTTACATACCTTAAGAACTCTGATTTGTTATCTAGCTGATATTTTGTTGCTTGCTCTATTATTAATACAGGTGCGGATTGTTTCCCCAGATAAAGATTTTTTCCAGATTCTATCTCCATCGTTACGCCTTCTACGAATAGCTCCTCGTGGATTTGAGTCAGTTCACTTCACTTGAGCATGCTGATTAAGTTATGCTGGTTGAGACTTTGAATCAGTTGATATTATTTTGCTTCTTAATGGATATCAAAGCACTACATCCTTTTATTTTACCTTTGGGATAGTATAGGATCAAACTGAAGTAGATGCTGTAGTTAATTAAACTGCTGAAGCTATGATACTGAATTTGAGGTGTCATGAGATAATGTCACACCCCGAACCTTGGCCTGGGAACATAGGCACTTGGCACCTTTAATTTACCCAAGTAAACCAGCTCTACATGACATAAGACTTGAGACTTACATAAAGTAGATGAAACAAATTCATAATATAAAGCCGTTAAAAGAATTCCATTAATAAATGCTTGCTTTAAACTCGAACATTTAAGTCATAAAAATTGAAAAACTGACCATGTGCATAACTGAACTTCTAGACTTGTTTATCTATGAAGCCTTGAAACATAAACGTGAATGACAAAGTTTACCAGGACAAGGTCCCAGCATGCCTACAAGCTAATAATGCTGAATAAATGAAGACTACGCTCCAAGATCAAGTGGGGCTCACCAATAACTGAATGTGCAGAAACCTACAGAGTAGCGTTATAGTCTTGAGTGTCTGAATCTGGATTGTTAAATACAGCCCTCGACAAAAGTGACTTAAGTACATGTGGAATAGTATTTGTATGTAAAACATTACTGAGGAAACATAAAAGATACATGAAGGGTAAAAGGACAACCCAAAGCGTAGTGAATAAAATGTGAGGGGAACCAAGGAACACAAGTATTAGAAGAAAATTACCGTTTTCATATTTTACATGAAGATGCTTTCTACGGGAATTTCACAAATAACCGACATATGAGCAAATGGAATTTGATTTTTGTCTGATCTCTTAAACTATCCCATTACCTTCATGTTCAGTGTTTTAGATGGTGAAACGCGACAAGGGTCTGCCTCGCCTCGAGGCGAGGCTTTTGCCTTTTTATAGTGAGGCACCATTCAATACCAAAAATCTAAAAATTTTAATTGCATATGTAAATAATCAAAATCTCAATAGCAATAACATAAACATATTAACAAATATTTCAATCAAAAACTAAAAGTATATAGCAGATACTAAAAATCTAGAATTTCAATGACTTAATAATTCATAAGACAAGCAATATTAAAACTCTAAAAGTCTATTCTTCTTCAAAATTTTCAAATTCGTGAAGTTGAAAATCCATTTCAATATTGCTCCTCATCTACTTCCTCCTCGAGTTCTTCATCAATTATGGTTCGAGTCTGACGTTAACTTGTAGATTTTACTCCGTTGCGCTTGTTGACTGACCTTGAACTTGAAGAACTTCCCTAAGACAATAGATATTCTCATCAGCTCCAATAGTTGTAGCAACAATATCCCAATCAAGATATCCTCCCTCGTATATTAGTTCATCTTCTTGATCTTCGGTTCATCCAACTAACCGTTCATTTGCCTCATCATTATTATCCAATGCAATTGCATTAATGGTTTCACGAGCATCATAATGATGTTTCACTGTTTTATTGTACTTAAGGTACACTAGATTTTTGAGACGCTATAGCACAGGACTATTACTGGTTACTGTAGTACTGCACTGCCTACTGGTTAGGAGTTGCGAAAGAAGTGCACTACTACTGGTTAAGAGCCGCGAAGGAAGAAGAGAAGAAGAAGAAGAAAGTGTCGGAAGCAAAGTAGAAAGAAGAAGAGAGAAGATGTACCTTTGCTGAAGCCTGAAGTATGAACTTTGAAGAAGAGAGTCGCAGTTTCTGGCTTTGTGCAAATAAACCCTAATACTGCCTTTTGACTTTCAAATTGATACATTTTTTTTAAAGGTGATGCCTTTGTCACCTTTTCTCACCTTTGCAAGATTGCCTTGTCTTGCCAATAATAGACCATAGAGCCTTGCCTTGCCTCTGGCCAAAGGCGATGAGGCAAGCGCCTTTCACAACACTGTTCCTGAAATAATGAAAAATACATATAATAAGCTAGCATTTGGATCCACATAATATCCTCATTGGGGTAACATAGAGGAATCACCAAATTAGTTTACGACTCTTATCTTATGTTTTCATATTAGTGTTACTAAAGACGCTCGCCTTAGTGCCTTAGGCGAGAGGGAAGGCAATGCGTTTGAGTGTCTCCCTTTCTTTTGCCAGGGAGAGATATCAAAAAGGCCAGGAGAAGGCCGGGAAGGGGCTGAGACTTAGGATTCGAAGACCAAGTCAGAGACTACTAGACGTCTCGCAGAGTGACTCTCAACCTGAGGCGAGGCGTTGCATTTCTTAAAAATAGAAGACATCTTTTAAAACTTAAAATGTAATTTTAGGGTTCTTTTTCCATTTATATCTTTTGGGTTGGCTACACGGCATAGTTCGACTGAGTTCTCCATCTTTGTCTTCAGACTTTAGCTGCGCACGAAGGTACCTTTCTTCGTTTTACGCTATTCCTGTATTCTTTCTCCTCTGTTTTCTTATTTCTTTTTCTTCTTTCTTCTTCTTTTTCTCTCTTCTCTGTTACCACCTCTTTCTTTTTCTTTTTTCTTGAACAACTTCTTCTTCCCTATGTTTTTCTTTTGTCTTCTGTTTTCTATTTTTGCTAATCTATCCAGTTTTCTTCTTTTCATTTCTAGCATATTTTATTTTTATTTTCTACCCAGTTGAATTTATTTATATACTAATTAATAGATTAATTTTTTGCCTATAGGCAGTAATACATTATTGCTATTGAGATTTTGATTATTTATTTATGCCATTAAATATTTTACTTTTTTGGTATTAATTGTCAACTCACTTCAAAATGGTGAGGCATCTCGCCTCTCGCTTCATTGAGACAGGCCCTTGTCGCCTCACGCCATAAAAAACATTGTGTTGTACGTAGTTTTGGGCACTTTTCTTAAGAACTTATGCTTTCTCGGTTAACAATAATTCTCCCAAAATATTTCGCGATAAAAGTTAGCTCTATAATCATAATTCTTATTCATCATCGTATGTGAATCATAACATAAGTCACTATGTTTATTCTTTTTGTTTGCGAAAAATTATATGTTCATCCTTTTATAATTATCACGGTGAAATCAATAGCATTCATAGGGCGTGAATATCATAAGAATCTAGGAAGTTTAAGGATTTCATGACGTTCGTAATGAAATACATGAACAATATGTAATGTTTCGACATTTAAATCCTTACTTATCTCATAAAGGAGATATTCATGGGATATGAAGAATGTGACGTGGGGAAGAACAATAACGCTTCCGCACAAAGAGAGTTCGTCTTGTATATGTTAATTGCCCGAAATTACTCTTAAGGAAAATCTCAACTTTTGACGAAGAATTCAAAAAAATTACGTTCAATTTTTTGAGAGGGTTCTCTTGAAAACCCTATGATTTGAGAGATGATCTTCGTAAATGTTCCATATACTAACAATAGAATAGCTTGAAGTACCCAGAATAGACTTACCTTGATATGGAAGTATGAGGAGATACGGAATACATTGCAGAAAAAATAGGAAGGACTCCTCGAAGAACGAAACTTTACGACAGCAACACAACAAAGACGAATTTTATAAGGCTTTCTCGATCAACTAGTAGACTTGCATGTGTTAAGCATATAACAAGCGTTCCTTCGTTGCCAGGACCAAATGTTTCTTTTGGTTATGATTAGGCCCTGCAGTGGTAGAACCTGGTGAACCGGGCATACTGTTTCCCAACCTTCTGTGAAATTTTCTTCTCTTATGATATTTATGATATTGACTTGCTTTTCTTCTCTTATGATATTTATGATACTGATAAGTTGAGAGAGAATCTATTTTGGGTTCTGGAGAAATGAAGTACGAAGTAAATTCTTTAAAAAACTATCACTAGTCCATATTTTTAAGTTGATGACTTGGACGGGTTTGATACATTGCA
>JBDJHY010000078.1:8254111-8268765 GCA_039654485.1 Withania somnifera
CAAAGTTTCCCAAATCCGCTCAATGCTAAAAATACTCTCAAAATTGACCATAAACTGAATACGAACATATGTTGTCTGTCTTGACCACATAAGGGCCCAAGAACATATGAACTTACCGTCTCTGTCATATTGTTGTCCATTCTCATATTTTACCTTTATTTTAGTTAAACTGACCCATGAACCAGACTTAGACTCTAATATACAAAATCCTTAGTTTATGATTCATAAAGCTGACTATGACCATGAACCGTGATTTATAACCCTATACTAATCATACCATGAAACTTGAACCTTTATTATGGTAATATCACCCTAAAACATGAATAAAAAATTATAGACTTCACATAAGGACCTTGAACTTATGAACTAGACCACTTTTTTTAATTATTAGCAATTTATTAAGATGATTTATGATAAAGAGTATATAAGATACACCATTTTCAACATGAACACAATTATGGGAATTCACCTTGGGCACAAGGATGAAAGAGAACCTTGTGCATTCCACATTCCTGAATTGGAGAGAAACTATGGAGAAATTTATGGAGAAAGTGTTGCACAATGATCCCTTGTTGTAAACCCTGGGCCTTGTTCTTGAGGGAAACCCTTAAAGACTCATCTTAATTTGTTAATGGAATAATAAAACAAAGAAAATAGAGTTTGAGTATTTATATTTATCCTAAAATTGAGTCAAAACGACTTTGGACTAATCATTTAATAAATGGATATTGTCTAAAAAGTCCTTAGCAAAACTGATTGAACATAAAACTAAGAACCTTTCACGATTTGATCGAAGGTCTATCAACCAGGTTGATAATCCATCAATTGAACCATCAATCATACCCAATCATGTATCCCTCACTGGAAGGGTTCAACAGTTCATCCCACGAACCGTCGACTTATTCTACTGTTCGTGATGCAATTCATGGGGTCAATCTACACTTAGAAGTATTTTAGGGATTTAGGGCCCATACCACGAATAGAATGATGGATCGTGGGACGATACCATGGTCTATCCCATGATTTATCAAATGGAGGCAAAGCATGGGCACCACTGGTCCAATTTGATAGATCATTCCATAGATCGTCCAATGATCTGCGATACATACCTAGTGCCAAATTTTTGTAAAATTTCACCTACACATTTTATGTAACCCATACAACCTCTAGCACAAGTTTCATGATGTTATATTTTTTATCAAGGTTCTCAGTTTAATTTACATTTCTAGGGGTCCAGTAATGTGAGTTGGGTAGTAAGTTGAATTTAAGTATAGATTTTCATCTTACATAGACGGTCATTCAGAGAACTATTCAGGTGTTGGAGGACATTCTTCAAGTTTGCGTGATTGAATTTGGTGGCCATTGAGACCAGTCCTTTTAAGATTCTTACTTTCAGAAGGAAGTTTAAGATTATCCTGAGAATAATTAGTCCTTTCAAGATTCTTCAACGTGTTAGAGAGGTAGCCTATAAGTTGTGATTACTTCTAGGACTTTAAGTTGTGCATATTGTGTTTTATGTTTCAATATTGAAGAAATATCAAGCAAACGATTCTCATGCAATTCAATGGGATTCTGTATTTGGATCAGAATTTGACCTTTGAGGAAGACCTTGTAGGCATTTCGAATAGAAAACTTCTAAAGTTGAGGTCCAAGGATACAACTTCTATGAAGGTTCAATGGAAGCACCATCTTGTAAAGGAGGCCACTTAGGAGTCAGATTCTAACATGTGGAGTAGATATCTCCACCTTTTTGAGCTTTTCGGTATGTTTTATCTCTTCGTGTTTGAGGATGAATGTCTGTTTTAGTAGTGGCTAACGTAACAACTTTGTAGTTGATTTTTTTTATTTTTATGTTAAATAATTATTTTACCACTCCATGTGGTTTTTTATGTATTTGTAAGTTGTTGTTATGGTTGGTTCGGTCATCGGGGCGATAGGTTGAGAATTAGGTTCATTTTCTCATTTTAAAGATTTAAATCTTAAGAAATTTGACCAAAGTAAATATCAATTGATAACAAACTCAAAATGGGATTTTGATAGTTCTGCTAGCTCAGGAATGTGATTTTGGGATAACCATACCTTTCGTTTGGTCTCCAAAGTGCGTTTATGGGTTTTGGGTCACTAGATGAGATGTTGAAAAAGTTAAGGTTAAACCTTGGCATAATTTGGGGTTGAAAAGGTAGGATTTGAATTCTGAAGAATTTATTAATTTCAAAAGGTGATTTTTAATTTAGAAGAATATTTGGTTCAATTCCCAAGGCTTTCGGGGCTTTTTGGTCTTTTGGTTGAATTTTCTTATTTTCTTAAATGTTGAGTTGACTCCCTCGAATATATGATCTAAACGACCTTGGATGGGAGGTTTGTCGATTCCAATTGGTTTAGAATATACGGTAAAACTAATTTTTATATTTGTTTTCTGGTTCTTTCGGGTGAGTTCCGATGGACATTTCAAAGTTTAGGATGTTGTTGATGTACCGACTGTTAGTTTCCTTCTTCACTATCGGGAAGGTATGTCTGGTTTGGTCAGAGTAACTGCGATGTGTCATTCCATTGTTGCTATCAAGAAGGCCCCTTTGTGATTGCAATGGTATTTTGATACCTGAACAGATTAATTCTATTTTTCGAACTTGCCTTATTTTTCATTTTCGAGAGTTAGAGCTCGGTTTAAGATGATTTTTGAAGTATTTTTAAAGATTTTTCATGGGACTTAATTTTTAACCTTTATTTTGTTAATTCCTCACTAATTTTCGGTTAATTTCATTGAGTAATTTCGATTTTAAATTAGATTTTTTAGATTTTTTTCTTCAAAACTTAAGAAAGTGTAAATTGATGATTCGAGGTCCAACTTGAGCTCTCTTTTTATGAATTTTCATATTTAAGTTTCTTCTCTTAAGGGTAAAAAGATTTCGAAAGAATATTTCAGTTTCATCGATGGATTTCGAGGGTTGGATTTTTGGTCCCGTGTTTGATCAAAACTTTTTTTCAACATGATTATTATTAGACTCATATATACATATCGATCATGTTTTGACTTATTAAGAGTGTTTTGAGGCCATTCAAAAGGAAAGGCCGTTGTTTTATTTGTTGGTGGCTTCAAGATAGTTTATGCTTACTTTTCAGACTTAGTTTAGGGAGGGACTTATCGTGTAAAGCATGTCATGGGTTGGGTGAAGAATTTCGTTAGAATGATTATTGGGATTTATTTCATATTAGAGTGTTTTGAGGCCATTCAAAAGGAAAGGTCGTTTTATTTGTTGGTGGCTTCAAGATAGTTTATGCTTACTTTTCAGGCTTAGTTTAGGGAGGGACTTATCGTGTAAAGCATGTCATGGGTTGGGTGAAGAATTTCGTTAGAATGATTATTGAGATTTATTTCATATTATAATATCCATGTGGGGGCTTATGCCATTGAATGGATACATGAGATTACTGACTTGAGTAGTGTATTTTGAGTTGATTCGTGCATAATTTCTTATATAAGGAGGGTAAAGTTTGAAAGAAAAGACGCGGGAATAGAAATTGAGAAAGAAAGTGTAGCCTATGGGCGAGATTGAAAGACTATTGATTTTGAGGCTTATAGACGATGTTGAATTGAGGATTTTTCTTTACTGATACCAATTGCATATGTATTCAAATTATTATCATATTCGTACATAAATGTTCATTTTCATAGGCTATCTTGAGGAAAGGAAATGTGTTTTATATCATAAAAAAGGATGATTCTAATACCTATATGTATGTCTCAAAAGACTTCACTCCTTCCCCTTCAGGAAAGCAACTAAAGCTCCAAGCTCTACCTCTACCTCTTCAGCTTGAGAACCAGTTGAAACTCGGATTGTTGACTCCCCATAGATACCATCTCACAGCATACAACTGCAGAAGGGGTGTATACTAGTAGGCATTGTCCATTGCATATCATCGCATTGCATTCTTATACAATCTTTTAATATATTATTGTGTTGTGATATTATTGAAATGGTAGTACATCTATGTGAAGGTATTAGAATAGCAGCTTTTACTAGATATAGTAATTGCTAAGCTCGATCAGCCTTTAATGACTATGAGTACTAATAGTTTGTGTGCACCCTACTCTTTTGCATCGTTTTAATGCAGACTCGGGTACCAGTCATCGACCAGCCTTGATCTACTGGAGCGTAGTTGATTTTGGATTTCATGGTGAGCTCCAGCCTTTCGAGATTTACATGATTTCCCTCTTTCAATATTTACATTTACTGTTTTCGTACTCAAATAATGATGGATGAGATTCATATTTATCGAATTTTTGTATTAGCAACTCTTGCACATGTGTCAACAAGATTTTGGAAGTCTGATTTTGGGTTAAGATTTCTATGAGAAGTTATTAAAAATTTGTGGCAGTTGATGATTTCCCTTGTTTTATTTATGTTTTCCCTGTACTATAATTGTAATGTTGTTTCTGCACTTAGGCTTACCTTGAGAAAGTTAGGTTGTACATTAATCACTTTACTAATAATCACATAAGAGCAAAATATAGTAGTATGCTTCTTATGCATTAACAACTCAACATTTCATATTTAAACTTGAAACGAACATAATAACCTAGATGTGCTAAAAGGGGAGATACAAAAGCAGTCTTTTTCTTGATATGACCCAAAAAAAATTGCAGAACAAAAACAAAATTTAAGGTATCTACAGGATTCTAGAGGAGTAGTTTAACTCATGGCATCTTCCTTACAAACAGTGACTGGACAGATACCATAACCTGAAATTACTTACTAGCATTCCTATGGCGATTGGTGCTGAGAAAGTAAACATAACAACATATACCATTCAAAGCTTAATATCTCTGCCAAATACCCAGCTGAAAGGAACAGGAACTTTCTGCTTGGCTCTGGCTTGTGCCCTCTCCTCCAATTTTCTAATACGCGGAGCCAGACCACATACATAATCTTGTGCTTTATGTCCTTCACCAGAAAGACCAGTCAATTTCTCTATTTCCCATCTTCCCACCAGAAATTCAAGAATATCTGCATAATCCTTTGCAGTGTATACACCAAGGCGTTGAGCTACAGCAGAGAAGTGTTCGAAGAGGTTGTCATCCCGGCCATCATACATCAGATGAGCTGGCATCGAGATTTTTTTCCTCATCATGTCAGCGACAGCCAATACAGTGCCATCTGGGTCAACTTCAAATAGCTTCTCAACAATCTTAGTATATGCAGTCTCATGGCGCTTCTCGTCTGCAGCAATTATACCACATACCTGTGCTAGTTTCATGTCCCCATGCTCCTTAGCAAGCCGAGCTGTATTTCCATGAGAAATGAAGGTAGCCCTCTCTTGGAAGGAAGTGTAGATAAAACCCAGATACGGGTTGTTTTCCGTGCGAGGATCCTAAAAGCAAGCATCCAATGCATGGATAAAAAAGATCAACTTAAATAAGTGCAACTTAACTGAGAAAGTCAGCCAAAAACAGATGATTGTACAACAATTCAATCTCAGGTTTTCTGTATACCTGATCAACAGCTAGTAGACACATGCTGCTTAAGAAAATAAAATGCCAGCATGTTAATCATGTACCTCAAATCTCTAAAATGGAAATATTTGGCCAATATGAAACTCAGATTAATTGCAGCCCAAAGTTAGTGCCGCTGCCAACCAAGTCATCTTTGTGTCAACTCTCCATACAAAATATGGGATTTGGAGAGGGTGGTGTGCATGTAGACCTTACTCTACCTTGTGAAGGTAGAGAGGTCGTTTTAGATAGGTCCTCGTCTCAAGTATAACATTTCAAAACAGGTATGAAAAGGGAATATGGTAGTGAGAATCATGATGAAAATAATGGAGAAAAGAAAAGTAGCAACAGAAAGTAGTATGATAACCGAAGCAAGGTAATAATAAGAATTGAAGAATAAGATATAGGAGAGATAATAATAATAATACCAATAGTAATAAATGCCAGTGATGAGGAAAACTAGACAACACTCTACTACCTTGGTTAGACTAGTGTGCAGAAGGAGGAGATTTCAGGACACAGACAAATCTATTCTTCAAGTTCTAGAGATACATAAGTGCGTAATGCATAATAAATCAATCATATCTGTGTTCACAAGTCTTTGAGGTGGGGAAATGCATAAGAATAGGGGGAGGAAGAGAATAAAATACCCTCCTTGAGTAAGACAAGAATGACAAGCAGTATCTAGATAGAAAACACATTCAAATACATAAAGAGAAGCACTCTCATGAATATCAACAGATTCAACTCATGTAAAATATTGAGCTCTGTATGCCTAATAGAATATGAAAAAAAGGAATAGCAACTTGAGAGCACAAAGCTTAACAATAGCTTGTCAAATGTACTATCACAGAACCTCTTTTCCCTATACAACATAGCTAATTCTATAATATCAATAGTCTTACCAAATATGAGAAGTTTTTAACTGCATGAGATACAGCACATCTATGTGCAGGCTCATTCAGTCAGACAGACAAACTTAACAGAGATAACACACACACACACTGAATGAGATCCACTATAATATCAGTTTAATGATTAAACAACTGTGCCAGAGAAGTCTGTATTAATTTTACCAATAAATCTCCAAGATGATTTGAGAACTTAAAAGTAAAAGCAGAATACGGAGAAGCGAGCTCACCATCCCTGAACCAATGAGGTACTGAATAGTCTTCTCAATTTGCCTCATATCAACTCTTCCAGAAAGATATAAAAATTTGTTGAGAAGGTCACCATGCCTGTTTTCCTCAGCAGTCCATGCCCTCGTCCAAATAGCCCAAGGACTTAGGCTGGCTCCAGTTTCATCACGAACGCCATCTAGAGTGTTAAGCATTGTCTGATAAGTTGGAAGAGCCTCCTCCGTGATCATATCTCCAACTAATACAACAAAGTAGTCATCAGGAATTTCCTTGCACCTATCCCTCAGCTCCCTGACTTGCTCATCAAATCCTTTTGAGGCAGGATCAGGAAGAAAGTCACTAGCCTGCCAACACTTCTCTACAGGCTTTAGGTGCACCAAGATATTATTCTCAGCCCAATCATGCAGGGAATCAAAGATTTCCCGCTTCTCTGGCGGCATGGAATGGGTAACTTGAACATGAACCTCTCGCGGAGGACTGAATGGCTTCTTCCCATTTCCACCTTCCCTACAATTAGGGGAGCATAATTAGGATTACTATTATGCACTTTTGAAAAGATGATGGGCTACAACAGCAAATTCATAGTCTCATTCTAGTTTATGGAAAACGATTAATTGGTCCTGAAAAGGAAAACATTAGTCAGGAACAAAGCGATGGATGAAGCCATCAGTTCTCCCTAGTACTTTTTTTTTTTTTTGGATAAAACAATTTCCCCTTATGTTGTCACTCACCCTTTTACAATTGTTTTCAAGTAGTCATTTCCACAAAGAAGGTGCCGAGGTGTGATCCTACACTCGTATATGAAGCAACGTCTCTACCCAATTCAACTTTTCCTACATGAAGAAGTATACAAAGAAATCTGTCCAACCTATTTGAAGTGCATTAACAGAACCAGTTCTAATTCTGACTGTCAATCAGTACAATGATAATCTTCTAAGCAATGTGTGAGTTATTAATTTAAATCACACAGCAGGAAAAAAACAATATGACCCCTAACAATGACTATGCTAGTGGCAAATAAATGATGACAAATAACAATCAGTAAAGTAATTTCTAGCCGGGGGCAGATGTAATTCAGAAGTTACAGGTTCCATGCGAACCCAATAGCTTTAGCTCAGATTGTGTGTATTACTGGACTCCACTATTACATAATAGATTTGAACCAAGTAAATCAAATAATCGTTTATGAAGGTGGTGACCGAGTTATCTTGCATGCAACTCGATATTCCAATAGGTACTTGCAGCCTTCCACCAGCACGAGTAACTTTGCCAGCTTAGGCCTCATTTATTTGCATTTAATGAGGCTCTGAATTGAATGGTTCAGATTTCGTCCCATTAAGTGCATTTGATTTTTACATTTTAAAATCCCTTATTAGGTCTTAATGAGCCTGAATCGCTCGTATCGTGATAAAGTCTGAACGGTATTTAGATACCACGGACTCTCCCTCGCCTACACTTGCCGTTTTATTTCCGAAATCTGCCTCGCCTAATGTCCTACTGCCTGCATTCTCTTTTTCCAACTACAGTCCAGTGTAACCTTTTATTTTTAACAAAGATCTTCCCAACTTCTTTTGTAAAGCTGTGTGTGTTTTGTCGTAGTCGTAAATTAAAATATGATATCTTTTGTAGTTTGTTTATTGAATTTTTGGTTGCAATGGAATGGTGGCTCAAAGCTTCTTTTTGAAATTGGTAACTATGTATTATATCAAACCAAAAATAGTACTTGAGTAGTACTGACACCATATTTACATGAGAATTTTATCTTTCTACTACCTTTATCTATAATGAATCTAAAACATCAATGATAGACAGTATTATTAGAGTAAATTTGATTACACTACAAACACAACAGTAAGATAAACTTCAACTTAATCTTCTGCACTTCATTCTCTATCCCTCATAGCATCTAGAGTTTCTCTCCTTCCAAACTGTCCGCCATATGCAGGCTGGAACTACTCTCTATCTGTTTTTGTCCTTTGCAAGGATGCCTAATTCCTCCACCTTTCAAGGGCTTTTGTAACCCTTCCTGGCATAGTCCATGAAATACCTTTGATGTTCAGTGAAACTCTCCGCAACTGGCTTGTGAATTTTCAGTGGAGAGATGGTTGACTGTCTCTGTTGCTTCCTTGCACATGAAGCATCTTGAGCACAGGCGCAATCCTCTTCTCATCAGGTTGTCCAGTGTGAGAGCAGATTCTCTTGCTAGTAGTCACACAAAACAAGAAACTTTATGGGGTGTTCTAATCTTCCAGATATGTTTCCATGGACAGCTTGAGATATGATGATCCGACTGGCTCATGAATTGATAAGCTGCATTGACCCTGAATAGTCCTTTGGTATTTGCTTGCCACCACAGAGTATCCTCCCCCAGTTTGGAGCCCATAAAATTGATTCAGGGGGCTGTAAAGATCAGCCACCCTTTGTAATTCCCAGTCATCGATTTGTCCTCTGAAATTGATGTTCCAACCTAGTGGTGACCACATCTCTGCAACAGATCTATGTTGAAGGACTGGGTTGTAGATATCTGGGAAAGCGCTTTCCAGATTCCCAACCTCAAGGCTCTTCTCCTGCCAGAAGCTAGTTTTGCTCCCGTCTAGCATTTTAATCTTGGACTGAGCTTTTAGATCACTCCACGGAGCTCTAATAGATCTCCAAAGGCTGACCCCATAAGGTGTAGTGATCTCTCTGGTCATCCAGTTATCCTCTTGTTCATATTTAGCTTTAATAACTCGCCCCCAGTGTAGGTGGTGCTCACTTGTGTACTTCCAGAGTCATTTCATTATGAGGGCTTTGCTGTGAGCCTTCAATTTTTTTATACCCAAACCTCCAAACTTCTTGCCACATATAACTTTCTTTCCACTTAACCATATGGTATTTTTTTCCTTTTTGAGTTTCCATGCCGTTGGAAGTCCCTCCTAAAGCTATCCAATCAACTGATGACCCCCACTGGGATAGGGAACAAGGGCGTCATGTACGTTGGAAGAGCATCAAGAGTTGAGTTAATAAGAGTCAATCTACCTCCCAAGGACAGATATTGAGTCTTCCACCATGCCAGCGTTTTCTCACAACTTTCAATCACATTGTTCCAATCCTCAATAGATTTTGACTTGGCTCGCTACAGCATTCCCAAATAGATATTAGGAAGTTCCCAACCTCTAGCTAGAAACTCTATATTTACACTTCGTTGATAGGATACAAGAAACTTTTTCTCCAATTTATGTGTAGACCTGATAGTCCTTCAAAGAGCACCAGGATCACCCTAATATATCTCGATTGTTCTTTTTCAGCATCACAAAATATGATTGTGTCATCAGCATACTGTGAGTCGCCTCTAGACTATCAGACCTAATTCTGGCTATTTCAAAACCTCTAATTCAACCATTCAACTTAGTTGACCTAATAATATTAGGAAGTCCTTCCATGGAAATCACAAATAGGAAAGAGGACAAGGATCCCCTTGTCTGAGACCCCTTTGAGCCTTAAATAAACCAGTTGGTGATCCATTGATAAGTATGGAGAAATACACTGTTGATATACAAAACTTAATCCAGTGAAGCCATTTCTGTCCAAGTCCCATCTTCTTCAACAAATTAAGGAGGAAGCTCCAACTTACATGATCATAAGCTTTTTCAATATCCAATCTGCATATGATATGGGTTTCTTCTCTTTTTGTCTAGAATCAACAGCTTCATTAGCACACCCTCAAGTCATTCTGTTAGCGCTTTGGAGAATAGCTTGTAAATACTAACTATCTAACTAATAGTTCTGAAGTCTGTTAGTTCCTTGGAACCTTTATTCTTAGGAAAAAGAGGAAATAAAGTTGCATTAAAGCTCTTTTCAAAGACTTCTTGATCATGGAAGTTGTGGAAAGATTTCATGATGTCATGGTTCACTATCTCCCAACACTTGATGAAGAAGCCCATAGTAAATCCAACATGCCCAGGGGGCCTTGTCTGCTGCACATAATTTAAACACTTCATCCTCCTCAAAATTCCTTTGTAGAGTCACCTTTTCCTCCTCATTTAGAGTTGGGCAATATGAAAAGAGACTGGTAGGCCTCCAATACTATTTTCAGTATAAGTGTCTGATAAAACTCAATCATAGCATCTTTTATTCTTGCTGGCTCCTCAGTTCACCCTGAATCATCAGTTGATCAATGTTGTTGAATCTTTTATGAGCATTAGCTACTTTGTGGAAGAACTTGGTGTTCCTATCCCTTTCTTTCATCCAAAAGGCTCTTGATTTTTTAACTCCAACAAATTTCTTCTTTTTTGATCCGTTCCTCAAACTCAAGGCTTATAGCTTCCTTTTTTTATTACTTCCTTCTCTAATAAGGATCTGCTTTCCACTTCCATTAATGCCAATTGTTCTAGCAAAGGCTTCCTTTGAATTTTCAGGTTGCCCTCCTCACTTTTGCTCCATTACTTGAGTTTGGATTTTAAAGCTTTCAATTTACACGCAAGGATATAATCTGGCTTCCAGAGAAGTTGAAAGAACTCCACCATTCCTTGACTGTCATTGAAACCTGTTGTGCCAAGCCCCCAGTTTTCGAATTTAAAGTATCTTTTGTTTTTGTTCCAACCACCCCCTGTAAGGCCACTGGTGTACGATCTGAAATCGATCTTTGCAATGGACTCAATTTTATATTACTGAAGATATCATCACACTCCTTAGAGATCAAAAAACTGTCTATTCTGGAAGCTATTTCTAGATTGTCCCCTTTGAACCAAGTGTATTTTCCATCTTGTAATTGCAGATCAATTAGGTTCATGTCTTCGATAAAGTCAGAAAACTCCACCATCCCTCTATTCTTCTACTGCAGTTTCTCTTTTCTCTCTTCTGAGATAAATCTAGTAATGTTGAAATCCCTGCAAACCACCCAAGGCCCGTCCATTAATCCCCTGACATCAGCAATTTCTTCCCATACTCTCCCTCCTTTCAATGTAACAATTTGGAGCATATACTCCAGTTATGTGACACTGAGAAGTTTTGAAACTGCGCCTCAAATTTGCAAGTTAAAATGTAGGCTCCAATTTCTAGAATTTCTCCCTTCCAAGCACTGCAATCCCATAATAGCATTATACCAATGGTGGCTCAAATCTGTTCATCTTCATCTCGTCAAGGCTAACATGTTCTGGGTGTCATCCATTGATAAACCCTTCTTGATATAATATAACGTAAATAATTATTCTTACACTAATTTAATACCTTCAAAAGTCAAATGGGTACTTTATTTTGCATAAAAACAACTGAGGAGTTGTTCTCCCTCCTCCTTTTCTTCTCAATTTTTCCCTGTATTTTACATGCCATCCTAAGATTTTAATATGATATTACCAGATGCCTTTTGGATGTAATTTACACCCAAGTTGAGTAGGAACACAAAAAAATTATGAAGATTAACTTCAAACCCCACAAAATAATGAGTTGATTATAGTTTATGATTTTATTTTGTTTCAATACAAACTTTTAAATATTGTATTGATATGATATTCAATTAATTTTTATTTAATTATATATTTATTATGTTTGATATTTGTTATATTGATAAATAAATAAATTATGTATATTCAGATGTTGAAAAACAAACAGTATCTTAATGATTCAGATATGCACTCAGATTTACACCTCTTAATCTTAATGAAAACAAAACGAGGCCTTATGCAAATAAGAAAAAGCCAACTATTGTAATTTTTGCCTCCACTAGGTCACGAAAAGGAGAGTTCATGGTTCTCCCCCACTTTGTTGACAAATGAGTTGTGATAGAATTTCGCACTCCAACCCATAAGTTTCAAATCCTAAATCCCCCATCCGTTTCAAGTAAAGATCACATAAGAAAATTCATGCATATGCAGATGCAGCT
Organism: Withania somnifera; assembly: GCA_039654485.1. NCBI lineage: Eukaryota > Viridiplantae > Streptophyta > Magnoliopsida > Solanales > Solanaceae > Withania > Withania somnifera. The sequence continues at coordinate 8,266,602 of JBDJHY010000078.1, forward strand.
ATCAAATTTGCATCAGATTTCAGTCTCTCTTTTTCTTTTTCTTTTTAGTGGCAGTGGTGCCTGGGCGCTTTTAAACGCCTCCATTAATCCACCTGGCAGCATGTTATATCCCACAAAGATATGTGTAAGTGAGATCATTCTAAATCAGTGCCGGTCAAAGGGTAAAGCTGCTGAGGCAGCTGCCTTAGGCCCCTACATTATTGGAGGCCCCAAATTTTCCTCCGTGTACTATAAGTAATTCTTTTAAAATATATATATATTTAGTGTTTTAAAAGATAAATATAATTTTTCATACTTTTTTATTTCAATTTGTGTAGAAGACTTGTTTTTTAGTCTGTTAAGAAAATTGATAGCTATTCAGAGTAATTTAACTTCTATTTTTCCGTGTATCCTTGATGAGATTTCTAATAACCAAAATGTCTTAAGACTTGTTTTAATAACCATTAAGTTTCAATATCTTTTAAACATGTGCCTAGTTAACCCTACCCCATATATTGTAATGGAGGAAGTAATAACTTTGCTAACAAAACGCTGAAGAAATAAATTTAAGATGATACATATGATTTTTTGTGGTAATATTTTCACAAAAAAGCTTAGGCCTTGCCGTGAAATTTTGCTATAGGCCACAATGTTGATTGAGTCGCCCCTGTTTTTAAGTGTTGTAGCTGGGATTCCATCCTGGAACCTCAGGTAGTTAGTCCGATGTAGATATGCCTCAACCGCTTAGCTCTCCACTTGGTGTCACATTACCTTGTTATCTAAACATGCACAAGGAGAAGAGAAAATCTACTGTAGCAACACATTAAATCAATGCACACCAAGGACAAGAGAAATATAAATATACAGGAAAAATGATGATCATCATTCATTCAGGAAAAAGACAAATATGTATATATATACATATAAAGAGGAAAGATCACAGCTTGCAAAATACGCCATGCATAGCTTCAACTACCATAAATACAAACAGAAATACGATTACGATCAGAGAATAACAACAAATATCCAATATTTCAGAAACACTAAATAGGAGTCCAAAAGAAAAGGAAAGAAATCATATTTGGGTAACCCATTTTCATAAATTTGACAAAATACAAACACAAAATGAAACTCACATAGAAGGGGGACGAAGTGTTGAAGCCATGAAAACTCTATGAGATCTGAGTGGGGAACATGGAAGCGTTGTCATTTCAATGGATTGAAATGTCGGCGGCTTGAGTTTCAGAGTCATTTTTCCGATGGTTTTTCAAGGTACCTCGATTGGTCCGCCTAAAGAGAGGGAAGAGAGAGAGAGAGAGAGAGAGAGAGAGGCGCGTCTAGACTCGAGAGACAGATGCACCAAAATAAAGCAAATTGTGAAGAGTACAAGGACGAAAACCGTGGGTTATTTTTTTTTTTTTTTAATTAAGGGCAAGTGAAAATGAAAAATAGGTTAAGCAACTTAATAATTGCCTTATTATTTCTAGTAAATTACGTCAACAACCACTGTTTTCCGTCTCCATACGTTCAACGGTACGTGCGTGTGCCTTTTGAAATTTCCATTCCGTCATTATTTTTTTTCCCGTCCAACTAAATGTTAAAAATTATTATAACTATATCATATTTATATCAAAATTACAGCCGAAATGAGTTATTTTGAATCATAAATGATAGATTCCAAAAGATTATCAGCAATGTTGCTGGAAAATTCCCGTCTGGTAACCACAATTTATTAAAGAGTTCCTGCAAAACAAAGCTCAGCGTGGTTCCCGGGGTAGTTCTCCGATGCTTAAGTCATTAAACAAGCAATAAGAGAATTTCAAGAATATTTAGTGAAGAATATTGAGAGCGTACCTTTGCTTCTGATTTCCTGGGCTTTTATAGATGTCTTTGATACCCAAGTGACTAAACATGGTCCATTACTCTACCACTTATAAATGGTATTGCGATCTTTATATGATATTCTTCCCATTAGGAGTCCTCTTCTAATTAAGGTAAATATCAATTATTATTATACCGTTATTTTATAGATTGTGTGGCCATATCTTTTTCTTTGGTGGACTGCTATTACTAGGCCCATATTCTTTTAGTGGGCTACTTGCCACTTTTTAGTCCTGCTCCTATAATAGTCCCCCCTGAAGTCGACGTGTGTGTTTACGCCAATCGACACGTGCCTTAGATTTAA
>JBDJHY010000078.1:8270003-8280047 GCA_039654485.1 Withania somnifera
TCGCCAGGGATCCGAAATATCGGTCCCAGCAAGTCATAAATGACTTGGGGCAACTACTAAAATGCTCTAAGATGTAAAACACTGTATATTTATCATAAATGACCGTAAGGGTCATTACACATTGATGATAGGAGTAGTGTGAATATTGTTAGTCACCACTAGTTGGAGGTTTTGAAACTCCCCACTCAACCTCATCCCAATCCCTACAAACTCAAATGGTATCCTTGGCTCAATAATGGTTGTAAAGTTGAAGTAATCAAGCAAGTGAGCTTGAAGTTGAGCATTAAAAAATATTAAGAGGAGATGCGTATACCAATGCAATCTTTTCATGAGTTGTTTGGGTTACCGTTGTTGGTAGAGGTCTGTCAATTGTCATGATACGCTCAACAAATACTCTTTTGTATTTGAAGGGCGCAAGATTAAAATTGCATCCTTGACACCTAATGCTGTGAAGGAGGACTATGCTATCATGAGGAGGCTATGAGAAGAACAAATGGAGCAAATTGTGAGGGAGGAGATAAGGAGTCGTTTTTTGTGAGAACTAAGGAAGAGTTGGTTCCAAATCATAAAATGTTGTTGGATAATGGAACCAACATGCATTGCAAACCCTTGATGCGCACTAACCGGGAGACTAGCACTTTGCCTAGTTCTTATTTTCCTATTTTTCAGGGTAATGAAGAGTTGAATATTAAAGGTGAGATCAAAGAGATTCTTCTCCAACATGAAATGGAAAGTCCAACAATGATCTTATCTAAGGAGTCTCAACTTGAAGAGAATGAGGTACCTCTATGCATGGAGAACCATGGGGTGCATGAAAACAACAAGTTCTTCAAAAAAGATGTTCAACACCAAGGATTTTCATATGAGCTTGAAGGTAAAATAGACACACCTAACATTCTTAATGCATTTAGAGCGTATGATAATGTTTGGGATGTGAGTAGTAGTTTTCAATATGTAAAACTTTCCTTGTGTTGTGATGTTGAGCCTATATGTTGTGGTGACGATGATAGCACTTGGTTGCTAGTGGATCATATCGATTTTGCGAGTGCACAAACATTAATTGATCCTATAGATGACTGGGTTGACTCTTTTAGATTTGATTTGTGTCTACCTAATGTTAGCACTTGGAAATTATATGGGTCAGCATCACGTGTCGATTCAAATGGCTCTTTGGTTATGATAGATAATGTTCCTTTTGATCGTGATGGCACACTAGTTGATCCTAATGATAACCAGATTGTATCTTTTCCCAAGATCGATTTGAGTACGCCTAGTGTTCATACCTATGCTTTGAAAAGTAGCAATTTTCTAGTGAGTGTATGAGTTCATGAGGTGCACTTGGTACCTAATTCTTCATCCATACTCCTTGTCACACTCTTGTGGATGGACAAGTTGAGTTCCAAAATGGACTCTTAACATGGACGCAATGAGTATGTTTCTCTATTATCTATATGCGTATGATGACATTGCCAAAATATTTTTGCTTGTATGCGACAATCAATGCAAGGGTCAAAATGTTCATGTGGGAATTAACACACCCATCACTTCCTTATTTGAGACCCTTATGCCTAAGATGTTTGAACCCTAATAGTGGTTGTCACTTTGGTTTTGTGTTATGGGGTGGAATTCCCTTGCCATACTTATATGGATAAGAAAGATATAAGGTGCTTAGAGTATGCACACAAGTTGTTGATTCATTCATGTTACTCCTTACTTGTGATGGCATATTCGGCATGCACCTATATTACCTCTTGGCATTGGTTCATGTCTCTACTGATTATTGCCATAAGGGTATAGTATTATTGCTTTCATTTGATTTGCATGCTCTAATGGGAGGATACTTTTACCATTTTGACCCCGTAATCTATTGTGAGCAAGATGTTTATGTTTTATGGGGAACTCCATTCATTGGATTTTGGGATAGAGATTCCACTTGCCACATGTATATGGTTAGGCAAGGTGTTGAGGTCTGAGTGTGCCGACAAGTCTTTACTCTATTGATAGTATTGGTTACTTGTGAAGGCATACTCATTGTTCATTGGTATTACCTCTTTCCATGCATTGTTGTTCATGCCTATAAGTGTTATTGCCATAGGGGTATATTAATATTAAATTTGAATGCACCAATGGAGTGGTACTCTTGCCCATTTGACTCGGGCATATTTTGTGTGCATCATTTATTTTTTACTAGTGGGTTCTATTCATAAGGTGTTATTACATTCCATTTGCTTGGACCTTTTAATGCTTCTCAACTTGGTTACAAAATCAATCATCGAGTTGTCACTATTGTGGGAGTCTTAATAGTTTTGATTTGTTGGTTGATAATTCCTGATTCTTCGATTTTTCCCGAATTCAAAGAATTCACATATTTTTTGTCTCCACTTTTTCGTTTAATGTTACGAATTGATATCTCTCGGATCGCGGGCCATATCATCTTTTTACCCCCCCTGAGATACCACCCAAAGTCCATGAATTAGGATCAGTCCCTGATAGGCTTTTGCCCCTAAGCTACCACTCATATATAATCAAATTTGTTTACATCACTTCTTTAGTCTTTGAAATTGTTCTTTTGGTAGTCGTTGTAGCTTTTGGAAAATAAATCATAGCAGAAGACATATGAATATGGACTTAAGAAAGTAACAATGACATGGGAAGCAATTGTAGAGAACGTGATACTTAGGAACTTATGTGACACAATAAGCATTTTGACAACTCAACTTGAAGGACATATCAAGTAAAGACATTTAACTCATCAATCTAAGAGTATGTACCTTATACAGCGATGCACTAGCTTATACTTGCTAAATATATCAACTAAAAAGAGGTACATGAACATGGATCTAATGAAGCACAAAGACAGATTTAATTTAGGATCAAGTGCCCATTCCAAGTAAGGACATATAAACTGTACAATGGAACATGTAATGATCCTATGGGCTAACATTATAGACTAACAAAATGGGGGTGATATACTATGAAGGGATTATGTGAATATGGGACAAACAAAGTACACAATCAAAAATACAATTGGAGAAAGTTGGCATCATATGGGCAGATTGTGTACCCAATATATGAACACACTTACTATTTGTAATCTAGGGTTTTATTGATTCATATAAGATAAACATGTGACAAGGGTTTGACTTGGAAGAGTAAACGCCCACTAGTATTTAACACATATAGAGGTACTTTGATGCATTTGTGAGCTTTTAAGAATAATGGAAAGGTCGTTTTCTATAGTGAAAGTATATATCATTTTTATGTGTCCTTTAATGGGAGGAACACTTCTACATCTCACCTTATTAATAGTGAAACAAGTATGCAATTTCATGCCAAAGAATAGGGAATCAAATAACCTTACATACCTTATTTTTCGACCAATGTAATTATAATGATTTAGTCTTTTCTTCAAGGTGTTAATCTACAACATAAGTACATAATGAGGCTAATATTAGCAGCTATCCAAAGGGCTCACTTCATATACATATCTCTAAAATAGTAGCCAAGTGACAAGCTAGAAAATCTTTCAATTCATGTTATTCCCACACATATTTTGCACTCTATAGTTAATTGCAAGAAATGGCCTTCTCGTGAGGTCTCTCAACACTTCCCAAACTTAACAATATATACATAACATTATCCAATCATGGGACAGGCAACTAGCTTACACAACTTTAGATTTAATGGTGTATCTCCACACCCCATATTTTTCCCATTATAACTTTACCCGATCATCTCCTAAGGAAATCCACGACCTCCGGTACTTCACACAAAAATAATACAACCCCAACACATATCAACATAATAGAAAAAGTTGAACTTATGATTTTCAATCACTATTCCACAAGTTCCAACTAGCAAGTATGTCTAGAGTGCTCAAATCGACTTATAATTTGAGGTGAGGTATCACCATACCTAGGTTGTCTTAATAAGCTATTTTTTTCCTCAATTACTTTCGTTGTAACCTCCTCCAACACACTAAAATAAGAGAAAAATCAGCACGAGAATCACATGAAAATAGGACACGGACCTAAGCTTATAAATAAGATTTTTACCTTAATCTTTGGAAGAGAATGGCAGCACCTTGGCTGCCACCATCTATATATATTCATTCACCTTGAATAACTCTCTAGTATACTAGAAATTATGGAGGAGAGAGTTGATTTTTGGGCTGGTTTTCAAGAAATAAATTGAGAAACTTTTAGAACCCTAAGGGAAAAAAAAGGTGGATGTTCTTAGTGTAGAGAGATCTTGAAAATATAGAAGAAAAATTTGTATTTCTGGATTGTGAATATAATGAATTAAAATGAGTAAAAATGACCTTTAAATAGACTCTCTAAAACCATCTCTTCTAGCCCCATTTTCAGCCACAAATTGGTCACAATGATCTAAGTAGGTGATGTACCTATTTAAAGAGCTCAAGCAGTTCAAAAGGTCAAAGTAGGTGATCACACACTTGCTGCATTTACACCTAAGATAAGCCTTTAACTTATTGGGCTATGGGACAAATTTGTAATATTGGGCTCCTTACTCCATTTTCTTTTTATTCTACTTAGTTTGAAACTTAAATGAGCCTATTAGCTTAAGCCCCAATATGACCCATTAACTAAAGTTAGTTGATATACCTAATTGGTCTACTTAACTTGGTCCATTTAACTCAAATAGGTGACTCACCTAGTGGCTTAATTAAGTCAAGCAAACACCTCAATATTTTATTCCATTTGTAAGTCTTAGTCTCCTTAATTTAACTTAAAACTTATGTACACTAGGTAACTCTAAACCCTAGACACAAATAACACCTTACGATCCCAAATTTAAATACTTTCAAAATCGACATTAACTTTAATGTGCCGCATCAAAATGTACAGGAAGTTCCTTCAAACATATTTTACTGCCACTAGTCGTAACCTATACCACGAGGCTATATCAAGTGCAATATAAGTTGAACAAGTATACATAGAATACGGGGTGTTTCAATTTTTCCTTTTTTGATGCAGTATTTAGTACCCTTGCAAAACAGTCATCATTCAAATATGACCCTAACACTTCATTCAACAACAGAAGAAGAGATTTCTTGATAGAAATTACAGATTGAAGCGTAGATTTCATAGAAGTGACTTACTGCACACAATTGTTAATGTGTAACCCTTCATCTTCAATTTAAATCTTCTTGGACATCATCTCTTGACAGCATCGACTGCAAGCCAAAGGAAAAAATAACATCATCTAGAAATTACCGTTATTTAAGAACCGTATATTTTATTTAGAACATTGAATGTCCAATGAGCTGGAGAAAGCTAAGAGTTGCTCCTGGAAGAGCAGACTCATTTACCAATAAGGCCTCCCAATATGATTGGTGCTAACCCAAATGGACATGCGCATGTTTTCCTATTCAAAACTAAAAACAGTAAAAGAGACCCCGATACAAACTTATGTCCCCAAAAAGAAGTCACTCTGACAACAATTCAATAATCAGGCGACCAGTTAAAAGGTTACAGAAATTAAAAAAGAAGGGATTTAGTGGCACAACACTTAGAAAGCATAAAGTACATGATTTTCATACTATTTCAGACATAATTACCTCTGATTAGATTCTACAATGAGAATTAAAGTTAGTCCAACAATCTAAGAAAACAATGGTTACATATTCCACAAAGTCATAACTGATCAACTTTTATTCTTGGTCACTCAAAAAAATCAAGAGTAACATGATCAATGTATATTAAATAAAGAAATTAACCTAAATGTTCCCTACCTATCGCCAGCTTTATTTACTGGTAATATGTGAATGCAGCCTTATAACAGTAAAGAATGTGTCGAACTTATGCACCAGAGTTCAGGTTGGGGACTCAGTACAGGGGCACTGCAACTGATACATCTGGTGATCAAAAGCTGTATCCATATGTGCCTGCTCTTCTCTTCCTCTTCTGTATCTCATATTCCTAAACCTGTCTAGTTCTCAGAGGTGCATGTTTTCAATTGCACAGCAGCTTGTTTCAGTAATCTTAACTACGATGCTGATTTTTTCCTTATAAAAGCATGTAAACTTCTTGGTTTCATTCTTCACTAAGTCCATGATTGACCCGGATGTTTTATAGCTTCTCTTTCCTGCATCAAACTCCTCAATTTTGATGCTTCATCCCAATTTTCATGCTCTGAACAAGTATTTGACAACAGAACATAAGAGCTGTGTTCACTTGGCTGAAGTTCTAGCAATTTCTCAGAAACATGCCTTGCCATCTTTACATTTTTGTGCACCACGCAAGAAGATAAGAGTACCTTCCAAACTTCAGATATGTTAGAGATGCCTTTCTCATGAATGAAATCATAAGCCTCCTCTAAACAACCTGCTCGGCCAAAAAGATCAACCATACAAGAGAAATGTTCAACACCAGGCTTGATGCCATAAACTTGTTCCATCAACCTAAAATACTTGCATCCTTCTTTCACCAAACCTGCATGACCACATGCAATGAAAACACTAATAAAACTTACTTCATTTGGTGCAGTCCTCTGATTCAGCATAAACTCAAATAGCTGAACAGCATCCAATCCTTTTCCATGTATAGCATAACTGTTTATCATAGTAGTCCATACCACAATATTCCGAGTTTGGGTTTGATCAAAAAACAACCGAGCAGAATCTAACTTCCCACATTTTGCATACATGTCAATAATTGCTGAAATCAAAAATATGTCACATAAGTGTCCAAGTTTTTGGACATAGCCATGAATCTGCCAACCAAGTTCCACAAGTCCATTACTTGCAGAAGCACTAAGAATGCTTGACAGTGTAAACACATCGACTTCCAATTGATCATGGACCATGGAGCTAAAAACTTCTAAAGCATCTTTCAGCTTGCTATTGTGAATATATCCTGATATAATTGTACTCCAGGGAACAGAATGTGAATGTTGTACTTCAACAAAACATTGACGAAATTCTTGGAAAATCCTAGAAGCCTTCTCCATTTTACCACATTTGCAATACATATCAATTAATGAGGCCCTTACAAGCGTGTCTTTGTATATTGACAACCTCCTCACTTTACCATGGATTTGTCTCCCTAATTCGAGATTTCTGCATGGAGACATCAACGCTAATGATATGGAAAATGTAACTTCATTAAAAGAAGGCCCAACTAAGATCATTTGACGTAGGAGCTTAAGGGCATTCCTATCAGATCCATGTTGCAAAAGTCCATCGATGATTGTATTCCAACTCGAAACATCCTTTACTGGCATTATTTTAAAGAGTTTGACACTTTTCTCCATATTTTCTGTACCCAGATATCCCGCAAGCATTATATTCCAAGACACCACGTTTTTGTCGGTCATCAGTTCAAAGAATCGTTTAGTATAATCCAGAGCCTCAAATTTGACATAAAGGTCAAGTATAGCATTCTCCAAAGCAACATCCAAATCAACTGCAGCAGTAATCATCCAGCCATGTATGGACTTACCCAATCTAAGCCCGTTATTTACATTACAACAACACTTGACAACACTTGATAAAGTGAACTCATTAGGAATAACAATGCCTTCTTTTTGCATCTTAATAAACAACCATAATGCATTTCCATTACGCCCAAATAGAGCAAAACCTGATATGAGTATCGTCCACGTTCGAACATCTTTTTGAGGAATTTCATCAAACATCTTCTGAGCAGAGCCTAAATGGTTAGTTTTTGTGTAAAGATTCAAAACATAGTTACTGATAGATGAGTACTGAGAAGACCCATCTTTGATTTTCTTGGCATGGATGACTTCGACGTTCATTTGCGACACTGGTAGCAAAGGTGAGGAAGAATGATGTGCATTAAGATGATGAAGCTTTATGGAAACTGGATATATATTATTACTTAAAACTGCAGGTCTAGAAAGAGGGAGGAAAGTTTTTAGAAGCCGATCAGAGCAAAGGAACGCAAGACCTCCAAGTTTCTTCCATATCATTGTGACTGTAGAACTTCTGAAGATTGTATCCTCATTGATAACTCCTCTGTCAGGAACACTTTAAGCATTAGACCTATGAAGATTTCCAAGATTTTGCTTGTGACAGTTTCTGAATAGTCTTTTGGAACACAGAAAAATTTGGACACTAGTAAAGATAATCTATATATTAATTTATATATTATTAAAAAGAGTATGCTTTAACTTATAGTTAAAATATTTAAAACTAGTCACTTGCTATTATTTGACATTTTTTTTTATTCTACTTGTATTATTAATTATAATTTAAATATTATTAAATAAAAAATAATATTATATAATAATTTTTGTATATATAATATTATGCCTTATATAGATATCAATATGTCTACACATCAAATATTATCATACAAGGGATACTACATAAATCAGAAAGTATTTTAAAGCTAATCAATAAATCAAGAATCAAGAAATAAGATTAAAAATAGTTAATAATTAACTTATAATAAGAAATATTTTAAAATGATACTTTAAATTCAATCAAATTAAGATTAGATCTTATCTTGACAAAACAATCACTTAACACTATTTATTCAACTTTGAAAAAAAATATTAATATCTTTTAATAATTAAAACTCTATTTATCTTATAAAGAAAATTATAATATTTGTAGTTCAAATACTACAATATAAGAGTCCATATTATATAATAGATGATAAAGAATATTCATGATTTAGTGTAAATTAAATAAATCAAATTTATAAGGTAATCAACTAGCAATCAAGAAACATATTTGTGAAAAAAAATATTTGAATTGATATGTGAAAATATTAATTTTTATGAAAAATGTAAATTTATTTAATTAGCCACTTGGCATTTTAGGAAATCTATTTATTGGATTTTATTTATATTAATTTTAAGCGAAACATATGAAATATATAAGACAAAAATTAAAATATTTGAAAACATTATTAGTCGTGAACAAAATTCCAAATTTAAAGTAAGTAATTTTAGTCCTGAATATCTTTGAACAAGATCCCACATTTAATAACGTTTCATCTCTTTTAAATTTTTGTTTCAATAATTTCACTATTTTAAAGTTTTATATGTATTTCTTTTACGTACTATATTAAAAAGAGGGTATTTAAATTTGACATTAAGTGAATGACGTACAGATGTGTGATAATATTTACATTTCAAATATTATCAAATAAGAAAATTATAATTGCATGTTACCAAGAAATAAGAATATTTACACTTTTATCATATTAATTTTGATATTATACGAAAAATATGATTTCATTGTATTGAAAAAATCAAGAAAGTATCACAAAAAAATCAATTAAAACATAATTAATTAGCAACATTATATAAATCTAATGAAGAACTGTATACAACAAATTTTATTAAATATAAATCCGTACGAGATTCGGATTATATTATATTCAAAATATGTTAGTCCAAATAAATATGGTGGACTAATATAATTGGACTAAGTAATTGAGTCCAATAAATGTGAATTTAATTAATGGCCCATTGTTATTGGGCTAATCCATTGATTTAAGGTGCTAAACCCAACATGACATCTTATTCAAGAGGCCCAATTTTGTGCCACGTTAAATGATATGGCACGTCAAGTCAAACGCAAGAGCTAATGGAATGATGCTACATGTTGCATGCAAGTCAAATGCAAAGCCAATGGAGTCATATGTACAAGTGATAGTGTTTTGACCAATCAAATATGTTCACATCACTTAATTATGATTGGTTGAAAAAAGTGGGTCTTCCATAATCTGCCCTACCCTATAACTATAAATAGGGTCTCATATTTCAGGAAAAGGATCTGAATTCTAAACACCAACTAGAAGAGCTCATAGATCAAACGTCACAGATTAATCTATGAGCTATGATTTCAAGCATTTAAGCACTCAAGTTCATACACCCAAATTTTCTGCTGACGTGAAAAACATACTTGTATTACCTTCGGAAGTTTTGGACCAGTCATGAGAAGAAAGGCAAGCATACTAGGACAGCAAACGCTCAAAGCGTCATCTGCCACAACTCGTGTCTTTGAATCTTCATATAAAGGGGATTTAATCCCTCCACCAACATATT
>JBDJHY010000078.1:8313631-8330950 GCA_039654485.1 Withania somnifera
TCAGACTTGGTGGGATTCTTTTTAAGCTGCAGCCAAACCAGACTTTGTTTTAGCAAGTAAACTAAAAGCTCTGAAACTCAAGCTTAAAGAATGGAGCTCAACTACACATGGTAACCTGAGAATGAAGAAAATCAACATCCTTCATCAGATTGCAGAATTGGACATTGCTCAGCAAGAAAGAGACTTGGGGAGTGATGAAATCTCAGCAAGAAAGAGACTTGGGGAGTGATGAAATCTCAGCAAGAAAGAGACTTGGGGAGTGATGAAATAGCATTGGAGGCCAAACTATCCCATGAGTTTGAAGAGTTGGCAGTAAATGAAGAAATACATTGTAGGCAAAGATCCAGAGTCCAGTGGCTGAAGCATGGGGATAGAAATACCAAGTTTTTTCAGAGAACGGCAACTGCCCACAAAAGAAATAATAACATTGATCTTTTACTAGTTGAAGGAGTGGAACAAAAGAACCGAAAGCCATCAAGGAGGAAATAATGAATTTCTACAGAAAACTCTATTCATAAACTGAAAGATGGAGGCCAGAGTTTAACCAGATTGAAGGGCCTGGAATCACTATCCAGGAAAAATATTGTCTCGAGAGACCTTTCGAGGAACAAGAGGTGCTTGATAGCATCAAACTATGAGCTGTTGAAGCTCCCGGGCCAGATGGTTTCAACATGAAATTCTACATCCATTGTTGGGAGGTGATCGAAGTAGACATAATGTTGGCTATTCAAAATTTCCATAGTTGAGACTTCTGAGAAGAGCTTTAATGCTACCTATATTGCTTTGATCCCAAAGAAAAGTGATGCAAAGGAGTTTAGGGTTTACAGGCCAATTAGTTAAATAGCCAGTGTAAATAAGACTATATCTAAGTTATTGATAGAAAGGCTCAAGTCAATAATGCGCAAACTGGTGGACTCGCATCAAATGGCCTTCATAAAAGGCAGACAAATCATGGATGCAGCACTAATTGCAAACGAATGTCTAGATTCCAGAATCAAAGAAGAGAAGGTTGGCATTTTATGCAAGCTAGACATCGAAAAAGCTTTTGATCATGTGAATAGGGGTTTTCTTTTGAATATGCTGAAGAAGATGCGCTTTGGCTCAAAATGGATAAACTCGATCAAGTTTTGCATCAGTACTGTCAATTTTCAGTTAATCAACGGATCACCTAAAGGTTTTTTCCTTCACAAAGAAGGATTGAGGCAAGGAGATCCTCTCTCTCCTTTCCTCTTTCAGTTAACCATGGAGGGTCTAAATAACACGTTGATCACAGCTCAGAGGAACAAATGGATCAGAGTGTTTAAGGTCAACAATACGCACGGGGAATGCTTGGAAATTACTCATCTTTTGTATGCTGATGATGCAATTATCCTCTGTGATGTAGATGTGGATCAAATGAAGATTCTGATAATTATCCTCACTATCTTTGAAGGGATTTCAGGTTTACATGTTAACTGGTGGAAGAGTTTAATGTTTCCAGTCAATGATAAATAACATTTCCAGCAATGTGTGGGCATACTAGGAGGAGAAATGGGATCCTTGCTTACAACTTATCTTGGCATGTCCCTTGGAGCAAATAGCAGATCCAAAGGCATTTGGAATGAGGCTTTGGAAAAATGCAAGAAGAAGCTCAGCAGATGGAAGAGTCAATACATCTTTTTAGGTGGCAGGCTAGTTAGCGTCCTTGATGCTCTACCTACCTAGATAATGTCTCCTTTCCCAATTCACCCTCAGGTTGAAAAGGGAATGGCTATGCCAAGGAGCAACTTTCTGTGGCAAGGGAACAAGGAAAAAGGAGGTGTACACCTTGTTAAATGGAGAAAATTAACACTCAACAAACAACCAGGGGGGATCGGTATAAGGAATCTAAGAAAACATAAACAAAGTATGCTAATGATGTGGTTATGGAGATATACAAATGAAGAGCAATCACTATGGAAGAAGGTGATTAAAGAGAAATATGGAGAAGAAGATGCATGGAAGTCCAACACGGTCAACGCTGTTTATGGGGTAAATGTTTGGAGGACTATTAGAAGTCTATGGCAAATTGTTAGTATCAACACTAGTAGTCTCAAAGTTGGGAATGGCCAGAAAACTTTCTTTTGGGAAGACAACTGGTCAGGAAGTGGTCGACTCAGGGTTAAATTTCCAGCTATTTTCCTCCTGAATCAGCAACAAAGAGCTAAATTCAAGTGAAGTTTGGACTAATCAAGGTTGGGACCTCAGTTTCAGAAGGCTTCTATATGACTGAGAAATGGACAGATTCATAGAACTTCTCAACTTTCTCAATCTCTTCAAAGGAGTAGCACTAGAACATGAAAGATTGTGGTGGTTGAGAGATAATTCTGGAAACTTTTCAGTCAAGACAACAACATATCATATGAGGAATCAACTTAGCAATTTCAATGTGCGGTGGCCCTGGAAGAAATTATGGAAGACTAAGATACCATATAAAGTAGCATGTTTTGTCTGGTTAGTAGTTAAGAGGACCTGTCTGACACAAGACAGATTGCAAAAAAAGGGCACGCCTTTGCTCTATTTGCCATGGAAAAGGCACAGAAACAAATAGTCATCTTTTCCTGCATTGTAAGGTGACTTCTCAACTGTGGGATATATTTCTAGCTAAGATTGGTTTGAGTTGGACTACACCAATGAACAGACTAGAAACGCTATCTAGCTGGAGTAGAAAGGGGGGAACAGCAGTTCAAAAATATTTGGAGTATGATATTCGACTGCATTTTCCTGAATATCATACTCCAAATTGTATTCTACTTTTGCATTTTTTGTGTAAACAAGATTATATAACTGACAATGAGACTCTCATACAGTTCCTAGAGTCTCTATAAATTAGTTAGCCTTTTTGTGTAGCTTATTTTTAGAATAGCCTTGTAATTTTGGCCTTCTTAGGCCCTTTGATCTAATACAAAAATGTTACCATCTCAAAAAAATAAAAAAATCATTGTAAAATTTAGACATTAGGTGGCCACACTACATGCAAGTGCAATTTATTATGTTACATAAATCTTATAATAATCGATTAGAGATATTCGTGCAAATCTATCTATCCATATTTGTATTTATGTTATATTCAAAGCATGAAGGTCCTTAGAAATGTTAATTGAACTTTTTGCCCTTCATAAAAAAAAACTCTACAATAGGTAAACCTGTCATTTATCATTTTTATTAATATATTTAGAAATGTAAGTCTAGTATTCTAGACTTTAAAATTAACTTCCACTTTGAGTGGACTTTCAATGTAAAATAAGTTCTTAAATATAGGTTTTCCTCTTGGTAAGGAAATATAATAAATCCAAATTAATGGTCCTCCCTAGTAACAACTTTCCCGGAGTCCAACCATTCTAACTTCACTTGGAAAATAACACATGTACTTGGTTATAAAATATTTGATTATGCACCCAATTATTATTGTAGATCAGTTGGATGACATGAGGCTCATATCTGGGGTTTTGTGCGATAAAAAGGTACCCTTAAACTTAAGGTAAATTTTATAAAGTGGCAGTTAGACCAACTATGTTGTATAGGGTGGAGTATTGGTCAGTCAAGAACTCCCATGTCCAAAAGCTGAAGGTGGCAGAGATGAGGATGTTGCGCTGGATGTGTGAGATTAATAGGAGTGATAGGGTTCAAAATAAGATTATTAGAAATAAGTTAGGAATGTGGGAATTTATTGGGTATGTTGTTGTTGTTGTTCTAAAATCAACTAAAAGTTGTTGTAGATAAACTTTAAATCCTGGAATCACCTCTATATTAATTATACTATATTTGAAGTTGTTGTATCTACTCAATTATAATAATATTGGTATTGATATAACATTCTTGTATGACATCAAAAAAGATGCTATGTGTTTATCAAAATCAGAGTTAAAAGCATATGTTGTTCAAATTTATATATTTTCTCAATATTTTATCATATAGAAATCTTCGAACGAATTTATATATTATCTCAATATGTGAGATAGCTTGAAGTTTGATGGTGATGCTAGGACCCAATACGTATTACTACATGGCCAAACTCTATTATTTCACATCACAAGAGTTACACTCATTAAATGAGTAAGCACCTGAATTCAACCCATTTGTTATCCCAAATCTATCATGCACCAATGATCCAATCTCCTTATCCCCCTTTGTTTCTGGAAAGCAATAACATCAGCTCTCCGTTCATTCACTATCATCTTTTTTATTGCGTTACAGTTCAACCCCCTATATTCAAACTGATAATGTTTAGTCACATGTAACAGTTACACTGTCTCTTCCCCTACTGACTGGCCCCACCTTGCCTAGCCTGTTTAACTCACTGTTCTCCCTTGGCGTGCTGCTTTTTGGAATGCTCGGAGGAATTTTTTTTTATTGCCTTCCCTTAACAATCTTCATAATAATTTCATGCTGTCGTGTCCACGGCCCTAGAGTTCAATACTATATTGTCTGCTTAGAGAGTACAGTTTGATGAACCAATTAGGAAGTCCATTCTGCTTGCTTTCTCTGAAGCTCTTCCATTCCATGGAAGTTTTCCGTGTATAAACCTGCTCACAATCCTGTACTGAAATTGGTTTTTCCACTGTAATTGCAACTTCCCTCCCTCAATACATCGAACAAATGATTTTCATTAAATCCTCTTCATGGCTATCAATTCCCACATATTTGGATCCGGTTCCAAATTAAAATATTAGTATTGAGCCTCAAATACATTTGGATCGAGAAATTATAGCTCTTTTTCTCCTTAAAAGCATATGGGTTTTTAGTTCATGCATGTTTGACACATGGTTTCTCATTAACTAGATTCGATATTCAGATTTTGAATTTCCCCGCGAACCTATCCTGAGCCATGTATTATGTATGCTTTTAATTTTGTGCTTCACTGACAGGCTTATGTAGTTGGTGCTCAAAATTTAAAACACTAAGACCCATATGCTTCGTCTCATCCGAGTCAATAACTTATGGGTAAAACTCATCACCCATTTCTAATGTTCTCTCAGTCATAAGCTCCATAGCCAATTTCAGAATCTACTGGACTTCTTGATAGTTGTTCTCTCAATGCTCTTTTAACCTGTTCTCTGTTATGTTTGACAAGGAGTTGTGTTTCTATTCAAATGTGTATGGTAAAGATAATTCCTTTAACTTAAAGTCTCTGGTTCTGGGGATCTTTTCTAGGGTCCTTTCACTTTAATGCTTGTCCATGGAAGGTGATTTTTGAGACTAGTTACCTCATCGGTTTCAAGCCACCCACCAAGTCTACTATCATCTTCTTCAAAAATATTATCGGACCATAAGTGCAATGAATGATCGAGGAGACAAACCGATATCCACCCATAACGAAATCTTTCTAGCATACACCCAACGGTCCGGCACCACCATTAGAGCTTAAGTGTGTCATTTCTCCACTTTCATTCCCCCACCATTATGAGTTCCATCATGCTTCACAAAGGGAACTCAAACAAGAATTCAATACCTATCTTTTCGAAATTTGCACCCAACGGGTACTTTCTATTTGTTATATACCCATTTTCTAACATTGCTCCAAGTGGGTACATCTTAAATGTCACCCTCAAACACCTCAATTACTTATTAGCCCAGTAGATCGTTGTTCTAGGTTTTTGATTTTGTCCCCTGCATGCTCATACTGAAAAAATTGGGATTGTGGGTCTAATTCAACACAACAAAGTAACAAACAATTCTCCAGACAATGTAAGGAGATAACGCCACATTTCCTGAACAATGCATGACAGTTAACATCTGCGAGCCCAAGAGTGGACAGCTCGTGCATCAATAATATAACATGGGGATAAACCAAGAATAAGGATTGTTTGGCTTTGATACCAGGTTATGAAAATGAGCTTGCGGACCAAATCACACAAGCTAACTTGTAAGTGAGAAATGTCCAAGACCATAAAAAGAGACAACCCATTTCCCCATATAAGACAATAGGTAAAATAACCAATCTCCTATAAGTAGAAACAACTCATTTGAAGTTCATTTCTTCAAGCCACAATGATCTATTGAATTAAAGCAATACATATAAGAAGAAATAAAGAGCTAATCTTACTATGTACACCCTAACTACTAGCGGTACAGAATTGTGTACGCTACAAGTGTGGGAGCAATCCTGGTCGGAAGCACAAACGACATCCAACAGTAAGGAGCTAGAAGCTAGATAAAGTCGAGTGAAACAATTGACAATCAAGATTCCAAAATAAAATATCAGGAATAGTATACTACTCATAACTTAATTATCTTCGAGAGAAACAAAAGAAAAGAAAAGAAATGAAAGAAAGAAAGGAAACGGTTCCTTTTTTAATGACCGTGGTGTCCGGGGCAGCTTTCGCATACCTCGACTAAATCACGGGATACCATGTAACCCTGTCCACCAAGGCTAGAACAGATGAGAAGAATCACCTAGTATTTGTGTCTCTACTGGATTTGAACATGAGATCTCTGACCTCATGGTTCTTTAACCCACATCATTGACTACTAAGCCACACCCTTGAGTGGAAACAATTCTTTTTGAAACAAAAGAAAGGAAACAGTTCTTATTATTACAGAAATCACTCACCCCAATGAGTTCTCATATTCTGCAAGCTCTTTCTCTTTAGCTTCAGCTTCCAGTTCCTCCATCAACTGTTACAATATAAGGTTAGCTGTCCTACGAAACCTAGTTCCAGTTATATTTATTTCTTTATCCTTTATTAGCTACATTATCTTCCTTCTCCTCTAGCTTTTATTAAGGAAAAAAGGTGCCCAAAGTATCACAAAATTACTGACCTGATGCTGAGCCAAAGTCTCAACCTGCTGTCTGTATACCTCAGTTGCAAAATCAGTATCCCATGCTGACATTAATGGGAACGGAGTTCACTTAAAATACATTCTTAAGAGTGCTAATTCAGAATATTAAAAATGCTTGCAGCCTCAAAAATATAAGATCATTTTTTGTGTAACTACTAGTAGAGCATTTTTGTTCCAAATCTCAATATTGATCCAAATAAAGACTCACATCTAAGGCCAAATTTGATTAAATTCCTTGCATGTGAGTCAAGCAATAAACTATTTATTGTGAAAATTTTTCTTATTCAGTTAACTAGGTCAAACATTTACTCCAAATAAGTAGAAACACAAAATTATGAAGGGTTAAGATAAGCTTACTCTCGTAAACTAAAGGCTCTTCATCATCATCAATATCTGCTTCCATATCTTCCTTCAACTTTTCAATTCTATCCAATTCCCATTCAGTTTCTTCAAAATGACCTTGTGACTCAATAGCTGTCTTATCTATGATAGGGTCCCATAACTCTAGAAAACGTATAGCATACCGATCAATTGGACGTAACTGACTCTCAAAAGACAAAATAGCTTTTCCCGCAGCAGCTGCTGCTGCTGCCATCTGTTTGACATTGGCGAGCATGTCAATGTCATCTTCTTTACCAGCAAAAGTAATTGCTTGTTCTTGTAGTGGATCGCTAACATTTGACATTGCCACAAGTTCTTTACTTGATGTTGTAACTAGGGCTTCAGGATCAGCAGGCTCATCACCCTTCGTCTCATCATCATTACCAAGTTCATCATCTTCCAACCTGACAATTGCTTCTTCAGTGAACTCCTGATTGTCTACTGCCTCTTCCTCTTCAACTTTCTTCAGAGCCATGTAATCTGCTTCATCTTCTACATTTTGCAGAGCAGCCTCCACGTCGGCATTAGAAAGCTGAACCTCAATGACATTGCTATTCTTCTCTACTTCAATATTCTTTAAGGAAACTGTTCTGTGGCCTGAGAACAATTCCCTCGGATCCAGTTTCTTGAAGAATTCAGTGTTGTAACCTCCACTCTGTATAACCAAATCATCCAGAGCACGCTTCTGGTTTGCCTTTTTCAAAATATTCTCTTCAATAGTACTCTCACTTATCAATCGATAAATGTGTACTTCACGGGTCTGGCCTATTCTATGACAGCGATCTTGAGCTTGTTGATCCATAGCTGGGTTCCAGTCACTATCATAAAAGATGACTGTGTCTGCACCCACCAAGTTGATGCCAACTCCACCGCTACGGGTTGATAAAATAAAAAGGAAAATCTTTGGATTCGTGTTGAAACGTTGCATCAAAGTTTGTCTCTCTTCTGGTGGAGTAGAACCATCCAGACGCATGTAAGTGTAACCATACAAATTAATGAAAGCTTCTAAAACATCAAGCATCTTTGTCATTTGGGTGAAAATTAATGCACGATGACCTTCTGATTTTAATCGCCTTAACAAACCTGCAAGCTCCTGCAGCTTTCCACAGTCGAACTGTATGAGCCGCCTATCTGGAAAGTAGACTTGCCTTCTAACAATGGCTGGACGAAAAGGAGTGAGAAGAGGAGAAAGAACTTCAGAACATGTCTCCTTGAAGATTGAACTGAAAAATATGGAAGTTCCTGGTTTACTGCACCAGCAAGCAGGTGGCGGGGAACGTGCAGCAGGGATTGCAAACATGAAAGTCTCCACTTGATCAACCATTTGTTGGAATCTCTCAACTGGCGACAGTATTGATTCAGCAAGCCTAGCGGAGTACAAGAATGACAAGGGATTACTTTTTTGACAGTAAATGCCATGGACTGGATGTTTCACAGTAACAATCTCCCGGAGACTTGTAGAATATACAGGTTTCTGCTTACATTTTATGGAATTCCACCATGCAATAGCTGCTGCTTTCTCCTTAGCTTCTCTCAGTCTCTCCTCAGCAAGTGCCATTTGGATCTCTTCAAATATGTTTGTTCCATGAAACTTCTTATTCCGTTTAAGTCCTTGTGAAGTTACTTCACCATGAATCAGTGACACACGGCCCTTAATCAAGCTTGATGGGGTAGCAATGGATTGAACATCATTACTCTCCCAAGATGTCATTGAAAAATCAAGATGTGTAAACAGCAACCCCAAAGCCACAAGATTGACAGTTGAAAACATACCAGGCAAAAGCAACGAGCAAATGGAAGAGCTCAAGTGCATATCAATACCACTCATATCAAAGGAGCTCACTATTGGACGTCCTTCAAATAAGTCAGGATGATTGCACACTTTACGAAGTTGCATTATTACACTTATCATCCCAAAAAAATTTGAACTAGCTAGAGTGGCTTGTGTCTCCGA
This sequence comes from Withania somnifera, assembly GCA_039654485.1. NCBI lineage: Eukaryota > Viridiplantae > Streptophyta > Magnoliopsida > Solanales > Solanaceae > Withania > Withania somnifera. The sequence continues at coordinate 8,322,768 of JBDJHY010000078.1, forward strand.
ACTAGCAATAAAGTCTTCATACAAGTTAAGCTGCCTCCTTGAAAGCTTACAATAAATTACATGCTCATGTTTTGAAGGAAGTTGCTTCTCCACATCCCTTTTCAAACGACGGAGAATAAAGGGACGAAGGACATTATGCAAGCGATCAACAACCTCTTTATTAACCTTTTCTTGTCCCTCAGCCATTCCAGAAATAGGATTACAGAACCAATCTTTAAATTCTTGATGAGATTGAAAAATATGTGGCATCAAGAAATGCATTAGAGACCACAGCTCCATGAGATCATTCTGCAATGGCGTACCAGTCAAAAGAATACGCCGTTTGGAGTTAAAATTGAGAAGTGTCTGCCATCTTTGCGATTTCCAATTCTTTATTAGATGAGCTTCATCTAAAATCAGGTATTTCCACTTCTTACGCTTGAAAACTTTTGAGTCTTGTATAACGAGTCTGTAAGTTGTGACACATATATGAAACGAGTTTGGTTTCAGCCAGCCTTGCCTTTTAATCTTTCGCTCTTTAGCACTGCCAAAATATGTCAAGATTTTGAAAGCAGGACACCATCTAAGAAACTCAGTCTCCCAGTTTAGCATGACACTAGTTGGGACAACAATAAGATGAGGGCCCCAGAGTCCTTTTTCACATGCTAGGTGAGCAAGAAGAGCAATTGTCATGATAGTCTTCCCCAAACCCATTTCATCTGCAAGGATCCCATTAAGTTTCTTCTCATACATGGTCACTAGCCAGTCCAAACCAATATGTTGATACTCACGAAGGGGAAATTTTAGAAGGAATGGGAACTTAGTCCGCACTTTGGTTGTTGAGAAGGTGCTACCTGTTGGTTGTGCTGATCTGGCAGCAGCTGCAGCATCAGCAATTATATCCTCACTCTGCCTCTCCCCCCCTGTTTTATCAACACTTTCAACTTCCTTTTCTTCCTTCTCAGCGACTGTAGTGCGCAATTCATCATATGGTCCATCATTTACTCGACAGTGTATAGATTCATTGTGCTCTGAAGATTCCAGAAGATCATCAGAAGCAGATGCATAATCATCCCCCACATTTTCATTAGTATCAAAATCCTAACAAGGGAAAAATGAGAGTGGTAAGAATTAGATGTAACATCAAATCCCATAGAAGAGCAGAGCACCACATACCTCTGTATACCTTGCAAGCAGCTCATCTAAAGGAAGTTCGCTCTCCTTTTGCAACAGCGCAATCTGAAAATTGGGTAGTTACCTCATTGTGACAGCAAATGTAATTTTCAACCATTTTGAAACTATATTATACATGAGGAGAGAACTGCCCAGGTCTATGTATAATGGAATGCATCAGAGTTTCGGATAAGAAGGTGAAACGACCGAGCTTTTACCTCATCTGCAGCATCATATGCCTCTGCCTTTGCCAATCCCTCCTCCTCTAACAAAGTTGTTTCATCATCCTACCATACAACGCAAAGTAATTAGCTATATGAGCAATCCAAGACTAGATTAGTCAACAGATGCCATTACCTCAAACTCATCTTGGAAATAGAGAACACAATATAAATGAACTGTAAAAATGATGAGATTTTGCCTCAAACAGGTTGGCACTCGGCAACCAAAATGAATAATGTAGCAGTCATTGCCTTACCATATTGTATCCTTTATCTTCACCAACAGCAGGGACATAATCATCATCATCCTACATAAAATCGAGAAAATTCAGAGGAAGTTATGAAATACTAAATACACTCATGGTGAAGTTTACTTAGGAACCAGGGAGACACTTCTGATAGGAAAACACAACATTCCATGAAAACGCGAGATGAAATTTTTTTCTTCACAAAGGACAGAGACTCGAATTTTCCACCAAAATCTTGATATTTGATAATCAAATGTTATCTATTGGGCCAGAGCTGAAGGAAGTTCACATAAGTGCAACTCCTCTATGACAAAGCAGTAAATCATACTTGATGCTGATGGTATTGGTCATGCATCAATTTAAACTTCCAAAAAAAAAATATAGCAGACATCCATTATTGCATAATTTTTCTAATGATAAGTAATGCAAGCTGTAAATTTAATGGAACTAAGTTTCCTTGGATACTAGATAAAGAAAATTTAGCTGTAAAGTCGAAACCACCATTGCATATAATAAGCGCTTTCAATTAAAAGAAAGTTGTTAGATAAGGATCTTCACCTGTTCATCGTTGAAGTCACCCAACAAATTAACTTTGTCAAACTCCTGATACTTCTTGCCAGGACTTCTTAACTTGTCTTTCCCTAGGTCAGAATAATGATTATTTGGAACCGATAAGACGCCATTACTATCAACCTGCATGTACAAAAGCACATATATCAACTCGACCACTTACCTAGGTATAGTAGTCAAAGTAATAACACTAAACACATACAACTTACAGAACGACGACCAGAAATTGCAGGTAACCACCCTTTGTCAGCCTCAGTAACATCAATGTCTTTACCTGTACAACATGATTACTTGAATTCATGGAGAGTTTCTTGACTTTACAATTAGCAATACACAAAGAGGCTGACTGCTACTCACATTTATCGCTGCCCTTGCCAGAACAGATTGTAACATCTGCACCACTCTTCTCAGGGCTACAGTCTCTGCTAGCTGAAAATTCACAATGATTAAACTAAATTAAACACATACTTTAGATGATACTTCACCGAAATCATGTGATTGTTCCAAAAAAACAAAGAGACTTGACATAATTCATTTTCTTCATACCTTTTTGATGATACAGGAAATTGTCAAATACAAGGCAGGAAGAGGCAACAACACAAACATACCTAGTGTAATCCCACAGATGGGGTCTAGGAGGGTAGAGCGTACGCAGACCTTACCCCTACCTCTGGAAGGTAGAGAGGCTGTTTCTGAAAGACCCTCGGCTCAAGTAACGATATCAAAACAATTTGTAAAAGAAAAATACAGTAGCAATGAAGACATAGCAAACAATGGGGAAAGCATCACATAGCAATTAGGATAAGTGTAGGAACAGGCGTGAATGTGAAATACTCTACAATAACTCAGTCAACCATACAGTACCTTCCGCAACTGCGTGACGCTTGAGGAGCTCTTCAAGAGGTAGATCCATTTCATTTTGTAAAGCAGCTAACTCTTCTTCTCTTTCCTCTTTAGTTATAACAGCCTCATCTTCTTCAATAGTATGCTCATCATCTTCCTAAAGCAGTATCAACACAAATGACGACATTGTTTATAGGACAAGATTAGCATAACTGCAACAAAGTTTATATTATCCCCCTCTAACAATAATCTTTCAGAATAACCAAAAATCAGATGTCAATAAGAAAGAAAACCAATCAAATGAAGCCAAAGGAACAGATAAAGCACCGAGCAAATACTTCAGATAACTCAAATGAAATACTCCCTCGGTTTCAAAAAGAATGACCTACTTTCTATTTTAGTCAGTTTCAAAATGAACGACCTCTTTCCTCATTTGGAAAACTTAATTTGAACTTTCAACATGGCATAAGGGCATTTTGGTACATGTGGCATAACTTTATTTTATAACCACAAAATTCATAAGTCTTTTTTATTTTCTTAAACTCCGTATGAAGTCAACATAGGCCATTCATTTTGAAACGGTGGGAGTAGCTATTAAGAGCCCCCTCTCAAACCCAACCCATGAAGGAAGTGGGAACCAGATTAGTTTCATTACTACAAGACTGGTATCTTTTCAAAGACTCCTAGTCCTAGTCTACAGGCAACTCGCACATACAGCTATCAAAGCAAAATGGTTTTTACTTGACTAGTGCACTAGATAATATCCATTACACAGTATTCTCAAGTAAATGCACCCAATGGTGTGGGCCCAGGGAAACATAGGGTCAAGTCCTAGTGGAGACAAAACTTAGGTAATCTCTTCCTATTTGTCCAAGCTTTGGTGGCGAGTTACTCGGTACTTGTGATAGTGAGAGGTGAATTAATCGAGGTGCACGCAAGTTGACCTGAGCATCCAGATTGCTTAAAAAAAAAGTTCTCTAGTACATCAGTTACAGAAAATACTGATATCCAACCAATAATGATTTCACAGAGATCAGCTGCTTGCAGTTGAATCCTTATCCCAAAAAAAAATTATTTGTAGTCGAAGTCCTGTTTTGTTCTCAACCTAATAAACGCCCTAACTAGAGTGAAGTCACATAGAAGGTAGAAATGAAGGAAAAGCGTCAATATCAAATCACATCCCCATTACGTGAGTCTGCAAAACAAGAACAAGATAATGTATATTTTCACACTTGGATTCTTTATACATAAATACTCTTTCTGACCCAATTTATGACACACTGTTTGCTTATTAGTCGATCCCAAAAAGAATGACAGTTTTGTATATTTAGTAACAATTTAACTTTAAACTTCTATTTTACCCTTCATGAGAAGATTTATGATCACACAAAAATATATGTTTATTTTAAACCACAAGTTTCAAATCTTACTTTCATTCTTAAAATTCCGTGTTCAGTCAAGCACCGGCACATAAATTGGAAAAAAGGGGGAGTACCAATATCTTGCTTTGGATGTTTAAGGCTAAGAGATAGTACTCCTTCCGCTATTTTATGTAAAAAAATTGACCTCCCTTACTTTCTATTGAAGAAAGAGAAAAATAGAGAAGTTTGAATGGCACTAAGTTATGAAAGAAATGAAAACTTTTGAACTTGTGATAATATACATGTCATAACACATGTGTTGCTTTAAAACTTTTGAAACTCGTTTGTCTTGTTTTTAGAAAAGGTAATTGTATTATAACAAAAGCACCAAACGGGTGTTGAAAGATGTGCAAGAGTGCAAAAACAAAAAGATGAATCCCTTTCTAGTGTTGCAAGGATTCTAAGAGGCTAAGTATTGATTCTACTTCATTTAGAAATTCCTCCCTGCACCAAAAAGAAAACAAAAGTGCACAATTAGACTTGATTTATTGTATGGAGTTTGCTTTGTCTTCAGATGTTCCTTTCTCTCCCTGGGTCCACCGGATGCAAGCAAGCATTGAGTTGCCTTCGCTGCAAATTCTTCTTTCTCCTCTTTAGAAACTTGTAGTCTTAAGCATTCCTTAATATTTGTGTAGTTATAAAGGTGACAAAATTAGCCAATTAAATTGATCCGCTCATTTATTAGCTCAGCCCATCAAACTTTGGGTTGATATCTCGCGCAAGTTGATCCATGAGAAATCTTGTCAAAATATTTTCAAAAAAAATATTTTTTGATTTAATATGTTAATAACTAGCCATAATGAAGAATAACTTTATTGCATGCTAAAAATTATAACAGGACAAATAAATAATTATAAAAGACAATTATAATTTTATTAGGTACTAAAAAGTCATAAAAGAACAAATTATTTAGAACTTAGTAAGAATTGGGGGGTTGGGTTTTAACATGCTTTTTACCCCATTTCAGCCCAAGTGACTTTTGGGCAAATCAATAGACCGCATATTTATTAAACAACCAATTTCCACCCACCCAGATTCAGCTTAACCAGCCCACTTACCACATCTATGTAGCTATAAAAGCTTCTCATCAAGGTATAACCGGAAGTTCAAGTTAAATTGTTCAAATTTTAGAAAGTTGTCATTCTTTTTAAAATGACTAAAGAAAATGTTGCAACAAAAAGCTAGAATGGAGGGAGTACCATTAAATTTTGCACATTATGTGGAGTAGTTGGAGGTAAGCTCTTGCCATTTGAATTATGGAGCAAAAAAACTCAAATCTAATACCTAAGTAGGTTTTGTCCTTGTCAATCTTCATAAAGACAAGATCATCTATGATGAAAATAATGAATGCTTGAGATGTTTAGCATTACATTTATGATGTTGGTTATGAATCCACACAGCAGCTTCAAATTAAAGTCCTGAAACCACTGTTGCCACATAAAATTATTGACTGCCATTTGGATTAGAGGATTGCATCAACATGTATTTATTTTGTTGTACTCTGTAAAGTCATTCAAGTACATTTTAATTCGCCGTAAAGATCATATTGATTTGAAGATTTTATTTCAAATAAATCACAGCTTATTCTGGGCTTTGATATCAAACTGTGACCGCAAACCCCAGCCCTTCTTTCAGGACCTAAAAATGGGGTGGCGAGGAAAAAACTTTCCAAACTTGTTTCATCGGAAAATTTACCTCAAAGCTAGTTTCCTAGAATTAACATAATATCGAAACCACACCAAGCATTACAATCTTTATTTTAGCTCAAGTATAAGCAATTCATGCTCATCTGCGCTTTCAAGCATTTCAAGAATACCTGTCAGACCCCTTTTCAATGGAAAAAATGTGATATATAGGACTTCAAGAACCTACTAAAATAAATAAGCATGGTATCAAAATCCACCTCTCCAATTTCAAAGCTTACCATTTCATCTTCAGATCGCACGCCAAAGTCATAATCAATATCACTACCAGTTGAACGAGGTTCTGAAAATTTCAATTTAAGAAACAGAAGGAAAATTATTGTCAACAAGTTTCTCAATATAGCTCAGCTGTCTAGTTAATGTACTTACGAAGATTTTCTCCAACACAGTCACGATTGGCAACATCCCCTTCACTCCCTATTTTATGCTGGATTCTTGATGCTTCTGTTGCAGACAAAGAATTGGTTCGTTTGCAAGTACTTGGAGAACTTACAAGGTTCTCTGCGAGCATTGTTGAGTACCTAGGATAAACAAGGAAGAAAGCCCAATGGTGTTATTCATTAGGTCAATCAATCAAATACACCTCAAATAATCGCATATGTATATACATATACATATATTATATATATGTAAACATCTTTTCGTTGCAAACTAGTTGCAGGAGGCCCTTGCTGAGCCCAACCAACACTCAAGATACAAAATATAAATTTTAATTAAATAATCTGTCACATTTTTCTACTGCATAAATTAATTTAATATAGTTGCATATTGTTAATTATGTCTTGTTAAGTTATTAATAATTATTAAAGTCTCTTGGTCATGTAATTGGACGATTTTTAAAGAAAAAATTATATATGAGAAAGCAAGTTTGGCAGAATATTAGCAAATACCAGGGACATAAGCGATTCAGTAATCTATAAACCAACGTCATAAAATATGATAACTACATCTCGGCGAATATCATACATTGAAGAACATTTTTCTAATTTTATGAGTTTGTTAGCACGTGATTGTTGGTATAGATAGATTTCATTTGATATCTATTTAACTATTCACTCATTAATTTAGGGGTCAAGAATTTTTTAAAAAAAAAAAAGAAAAGGGGCAGTTCGGAGCACTAAAGCTCCTATTATACAGAGGGACTGGAAAGGACCAAACCAAAAAGGGCTATTGTGCGCAACCTTACCTTGCATTTCTGCAAGAGGATGTTTATACGACTTGAATATGTGACCTTCTGATCAAGGTTTATGCTACTTAAATGTGGTAATGTAAGCTTAGCTTTAGATGAAATTCAAGAAAAAACTAAATTTATTAAAATGTACCTCAACAAAAAAAAAAAAATTGGATCAAGTAGAAGGTTTCATTGATAAAACGAGGTCAACTTGGCCTCATACAAATATGGGTCTCTCCGAAAGACACCCAATCCTCTATACAAACAGTAACTATATCGATGCACCTAAGCGAAGCTCATCTCCATCGCTTCAAAAGTTCTCTTGTTCCTGTCTTTCTAAATGAGCCACATTAAAGCAAGAGTAACATTATAAGCCTAGTTCCATTCTTCGAACTTCCACAATTCTTTATATATATTTATGCTTAAAAAGAACAATTTTTAGTTAACCAAATAAGACACTTTAAAGACAGTTCGATCTTGGTGGGTAACACTACCTTCATTTTCAACAATGTATGGCACCATACAATAATTTCTACTTCCAGTATCTGTAATGCATCATATATATTTCAAAGGGAACGAATAAAATTGTTCATAAAAGATTTATATTTAGTTTAGGAAAAATAAGTTTGGAAAAAAGAACTAATTACATGGAAATCATACATGGTCATTTTCTTGCTTTCTGCGTTTTTCCGTGTTTAGAACCACATGGTAGCTACCCCAACTCTTCTATGACTTGCTGGAACCGGTAGTTCGGTGCCCTGGCAGCTCAGTTGCCCGTTATCTCGATTTTCCTGTTTTGAAGTTTCATTTTGGGAACAGTGGAACTTGAGTGAATTATTAATATACGCACTCGA
>JBDJHY010000078.1:8331050-8341874 GCA_039654485.1 Withania somnifera
TCGAATTCTGATAATTCTATTAGCTTCGAAATGCCGATTTTGATCTAGAGGGAACTTTGGTTCGCTTTTCGGGGTGTCCAGACTCAGTCTGGTGCACTTGTGGGCAGTTGGATATCCTCTTTTGGTTGGTTTTGGTTGAGGGGTCTTTTTGTGCAAACGACCTCCGATGGCTTTTCAACGATTCCGTTAGGTACGGAATGTCGTTTTCATGCTGTGTGCATATTTGGTTTGTTGAAATCCGTGTCCAATTTCATTTCAGGCCCCAGTTGGATCTTTTGAATTTTGCAAAAAAACAGTTGGGTTGCTGTCTAATTGCAAGCACAGTTCACTCTGCTCGATCGGGTGGCTTTTGGTCACGATCGCATAGTTTTGTTTAGCGCAATCACGGTGGTTTTGGTCATGATTACGCCCTCTCCCCAAGAACTGATCAAAAGGATGAAAATTGGGAGAGAAACGAGTTTGAAATGAATGAGGAATGCTAGAACCTGGTATTTATAGGACTCGACGCCTTCATCACGATCGTGTCCAAGTGGCATGCGCCACGTGATCGCGACCTGCCAGGGTCAAACACGGGACGTTCACGCAACCATGCAACGCGATCGCGATGAAGGCGTCCACTACCTATAAATACCAAGTACCAGTATTCCTCATTCACTTCAAACTCATTTTTCTCTCCCAATTTTCATCCTTTTGATCAGTTCTTGGTGCTCGTTCTTGGGGAGTTGCCGAGAGTTGTTAGTAGTTGCTCGAGGAGGATTTGGGTGTTTGTTTTACCGCGTTTTAAGGTCGATTTTTCTGGGGAGGGGATAAAGGATAATAAACCGGTGATTTTTTGTACTACCATTAAAAGCAAGAGTTTTATAACTTGATCTCCAGCGACCACGAGATGGTACGGGCTATTTCGTAAATATATAGCCGGATCTTGGTTTTCATATATTATGTACATTACGGGGCTATATCATGGTTATTTAGCACTGAGGGTCGGGAACTCCATTGGTTGGCACTAAGGGTTGGGGACTTCATGGTTGGCACTGAGGATCGGGGACTATTGATTGACACTAATAGGGCATGGACCTTGCATTTGATTAGGGAGCGCGAACCGCTCTGTTGGCACTAAGGAGGCACAGACCTCCGAAACGGGGCTCCCGGCAGCCGGATCCTGGTTAGTGAGTTAGTACAGTTCCAACCCTTGCATCATCCTTCCATCGCTTGTTTGTGCCTTGTAGGCTGACGGGGCGGTCAGTTTTGTATTCCTGTTTGTGCCTATCGGCGGAATAGGGCATCAGGTGGATTTTGTATGTTTTCGTTTTCTGTGTATCCAGTAGTGGGATGGGGCACCACTGGAGTTTATCTGTTAATTGCTTTCCTTTTCTTCTTATTTTCTTGTTTTCCATACTTTTTACCCGTTCTATTTATCAATTGAGTTGAACTGGATATCAAGTACGCGTATTTGGGCTTATGCCCTGTGTTAGTTATTCGTAGTTGATTTCTTTATTGTTATGTCTTATCTTCCTATATTGTTTTTACTTCCTTTCTTCTGACCTGTTTTACTTACTCGTTATTCTTACTTGTATTTAATTGAGCCCGATCAGCCGATGCTACACTTTTGTACCGTTTTCGTGGTGTAAATACTAGTGTAGGTCATCGCAGGAGACAGAGATCGTGCTGAGTAGAGGTACGTGTTGATTTCGGAGATCAAGGTAAGCTCCAGCCTTCGAGTTGAGTCTGTTCTCCAGCTGCGTTGGGTTTCAGCCTTATCCTGTTCAGGACAGACTGGTTTTACTGGTTTTGTATTTACCTCCTGATGGAGCAGTTGTATATATTATCTTTTGGTTACTTTGAAGTAGTTAGCTCCATTTTGTCAGTCACCAATCCTTGGAGGTGTTGTATATAATTTATTATTGTGGTATATGTCTTTCATCCTACTCATTATTGCTTTATTTTCTCTTGGTTAGCTGTTATCGGCCCATTGCTTGTCGCTCCAGGCCGAGGGATTGGGCTGGCCTACCGGTGGGACCGTAGGTGCCATCACGACCTAGGACAGTATTAACCTCTCCTTTTTCATCTTCGACCCTCAATGTAATTACAAACTTACAAAAAAAGATTAAAGTCACATGTCTTCTTTTTTTCAATATATGTTTAATTTCTTACTACTTCAAAATATGATGTATACTCTAGGTTAATCTGCTAAAACTCATTGCACTAACCTTTTTCGTAGGATAAACAAGATTTAATACAAGTTCCACAAAAGAAGCAAAAGTAAGTTCCAGAAAATGATTTCTGCTTGCAAACGATAAAATTCAAACCAAAATCATAAACGAAATATATGTTCTTCGGAAAAAACACTTGGCCATAATAAGATCTTGGGCTATGTCAAATGTTTTGTAACAATTATTTTTTTATTAAACCCATAGAAGAGTAGGCTTTGATCGTCTTTAAAGAAAAACATGAAGGTGCATCAACAAATTGGTAGCAGATGAGATAAATAGTACAAAAGCACGCAAAGTAACAATCTCATATTAACAACTAAAATCTCAAATAAGTAAGCTTCGAATATATATATGTGGAACTTCATTTTAAGACTTTTAACATTTTAACTCTCGTTGATAGAATTATTACTTCAAACTCACTTATGCATATCTCTAACTACTTTAAGATTTTAATAATGTACTTATTTGTGTATTAGAAAAGACCCATATTTTCATTGTCTAGAATCATCTAAAATAGTGGTAAACTTTTCAATAACTTCAACTTTGTACTAATATTTATAACTTTAGTTTAGATTGTAGACAGTAACCTAATAAATATACAAGGCTATTAATAAGCAATAATTCAAGTCCACTAATAAAGTAGAAGATTTTTAAGGCTATACCTGAAAATGATTCTAGGACAGCTCTAAGTACATATAATATCAAAAAAAAAATGGAGGTTTAAAATGAATAAAGGGAGAAGAGTAAGGAGAGGGAACATATGAAGTGAGACAGGTTTGAATGTAAAGCACGAACTAATAAATGCTTCAGTTGGAAAAAAAATTGGCTCCTTAATTCTCTAAATTTTACCAATATGTATACGACAAATAATGTAAAAGGTGAACGCAACAACAAATGATATTTCGAATAACTCTCTCTTGGTTGCCATAACCCTAAATGGTCAAAATCCTCAGGAATTTGGCCATGGGCATGGCCACAGGTAGGCAACCATCCCAAGTTGTGCCGCCTACTCCAAACCCTAACATCCCAATCAATGCCACCCTTCTTCTCAATCCAAAACAGGAAACAACCACAAAGCCCACCCCCATAAACCTTTAAACTACATCTAAGGAGAACCAGTGATTATAGGGGGTCATCAGTAGGTTAGATAGAATCAGGAGAGATTTTTTATAGAATGAGAATTCAGAAAGAAAGAAGTTCCATTTGGTCAAGCAGAAATCAGTTATTTGTGGAAGGAAGATAGGAGGTTTGGGAATCAAGAAACTAAAAGCTCCCCGCAAAGCCCTCAGGATGAAGTGGTTATGGAAATACTCATTAGAATAGAACCAGCTTTGGAAGAGTTACTAAATCCAAATATGATCAGGAGGACAAAGGGATGACCAAGGGGGTGACCACTCCTTATGGGGTTAAGCCTATGGAAATCCATCAGACTTCTGTGGAATGAACTGCAAGCCCATCCCAAGATAAGAGTGTCTAATGGGAACAAAACTAGTTTCTGGAATGATAAATGGTATGAAGTTGGTATTCTGAAATTAGCTTTCCCAGATATCAACAGCCTTACTAACCATCAGCATACACATCAATTTCAGAAGACAAATGAGCGACTGGGAAATTCAAAGAGTTACTGATTTCTCCCATACTTCAAACCAGTTCTCAAATCTAAAAACAGGGGAAGAGACTCTCAGTTTGCAAGGAAGCAATAAGGGTCAACTCCGGATTAATACTGCTAACACCTATTGAACCAGTCCAATCAGCAGACCCTTAACTGGGCCATGCAAACAAATCTGAAAAGTCAAAATTCCATAGTTTCCTGTTTTGTGTGGTTACTAACTAGATAGGCAGTTCTTACATTAGACAACCTGATGAAGAGGAGAAAGACTATGTGCTCAAGATGTTTCATGTGTAAGGAACTGTTGAGATAGTCAATCACCTATTCTTACACTGCAAAGCCACAGGCAGATTATGGAGTCTCATTTTGAACCTTAAAAGCTTAACATAGGTTATGCCAGGCAAGGTCTCAAAGTCCTGAGAAGTTGCAAAGAAGGTGGGTCAATAGCAAAAAGCAGTAGCAGATGGAGACTTGTTCCAACGTGCATCTGGTGGACAATATGGAAGGAGAGGAATTCCAGGTGCTATGAGGGTGTAGGGAATGATGCACAGAAGAGTAAGCTTAACTTTATCTTACTGCTCTGTTTTGGTGCAATCAGATGGACTCTAATGATTTTCTGTCTATTATTGATGTCCTTGATTTTGTAAATATGTTTCAGTACTACCTAAGTACGGTTTTGGATATAGTACAAAATTACCTTTCTCAACAAAAAAAAAAAAACAAATTATAGCCGATAAAAACTTAATATTTGCACATTCTCTCTTCAAAACTCTCCCAACAGCAAATGGCACCTGGCACAATTCGGTGGAGAGTGCAGGATTGCACATGGGAAAAATGAAGCTTAGAGGTGTCCTGTTGTGGCTTCGCAAAAGGTTGGGGGAGGCATCAGACACTAAAGGCAAGTCATTTAAATCTTGGAGACGCAGAAACATATCTACCTACATTTATTGCTCCTTAAAGTTCAACAAATATGGTAGGTTCATTCAATAATTACAGTTAATGGTCTTTCTAGATCAGTTATTATCTTGCTGTAAAACACGTTTAATGAGGGATGGAGGCTCTCACCGAAAAAATAGAAAATTTCATCAATAAGATGTCAGGTCTTCCTATTAAAGCGCAGGGATTCCAGAATTTGTGTCTTCTGCAGGGGGCCTAAAAGGAGGTCATTCAGAAAAGTAAATGTGGGTCCATTGCAAGAACCAGTGTGAAGACGGGACAATCAACAGAGTCCACCATGGCCAACGCACTCTTGAGCAGATGCTTGGGAGGAAGTTCTCCTGAAGTGGATGAATTCCTTCTCAAAATGAAGCTAAAAGATGGGCACAACAGAACTGGAAAGACATCATAAAGTCCAGATTTATGACATGAACGGAATCCAGTTTCTTTTTGAGTTCCAATCGGGGAAGGATGGAGAACACATAGCTACAGCGAAAAGGAGGAGAAAGAACCACTGGATAAAGCTGGAATGGGGGACACCAAAGGCAGGTTCGGTACCAGAAAACACCAAGTTAAACTGGTTTTGAGTTCGGATTCTAAGTCGCCCATTGCATCTATGGAACGTTATGGTGATGCAACAAATCGATGATCAATATGGTTGGTTGATTGAGACAGAGGAGGAAACCACCCTTAAGAATCACCTGAGGTGAGCTCGATTTATGGTGAAGGGACCGAGAGAAAAAATTCCATCGGTAGTAGAGGTAGAAGACGGCAACGATATTCTACCGGTCGGGTCTGGTGTGAAGTGTATTCCCCAAGATAGCAGATCTTAGTTTGCTTAAACAAAGAACTTCGCGGACTGGGATCTCTGCGACAAAGACAAGACGAGTTTGGGGAAAGAAGATGAAAATCCGTGTCTGAAGGTGTTGAAGATGGGTTGTTTGTACCAATGTGTAAAAGAACATACACGAATATTAATGAGGGCCACGTGTCTTCTCTTGAAAAGGTGGGCCCAGCAAGACTTTTACCTTCTTTTTCAAAAGGTAGTGGACCAGTTACAATTAGCTCTGATTTGGGCCCAAATCAAATAAGACCAATGAACTGTCCATTTATTGAGCCTTTTACCTTTTACCTGGAGAGTTTTCCCACCAAGACACCAATATTGAACCTCCCCTATTACGACTTCCTCAAAGGAGGAGTGGGAAGCGATCATGAGGGTGACGAAGATAATTCCGAGCAGCAGGTGTGCCGAAAGATTAAACGTGCAAATTTACGAGGGTCTAGTCAATCATGGAGAGGATTAGAATCTTGACATGGACCTGGAGAAGAGGGCTGACAGAGGAAAATCCCACCGAAATTTTTAGGAGAGTCGCCAAGGGGACAATTTCTGGATCTTGATGAACCTTACCCCCTTGCAAGTGACGAGCCACTAACGGAACAAGCAATCAAAGACAGCATCACTTGGATCAAATTCAGAAGATTGTTCCTTCGAGGGGTATGATAAGGTTGTCTTTGAACTTTTTTTGAGGATTAATCAAAAGAGGTGGACAAATGATTGCAGACCAATAGTGAAACCAATTTTTAATCCTATACCTGCAACACTGGTTTGGACTTTGTGGAAGAGGAAAAAAACTAGAGCATGGGAATTCCAATTTTGGAGAAATTGAAGGAAAGTCAACTCAAGGGAGGGGCAAACTCCCATGGGTTGATGCGGGAAGTTGTAACATGTGAAAACCACGGAAAACACGACTTATTTGAATAACCCGGTGACCTACCAATTGGAAAGATGGGATTTAATAGTCTAGTGCACTCAATCAACAAGAGAATTTGGCTACTGACACAGACAGTGTATCCAAAGTTAGTACATCTTCCTTCAAATCCACCGGCAGAAATCAGCTAATTGGAGAATTACAGACCCACACTTCACTATAAACTCATCAATCGGAACCACCTCCTACTGGAATCAGTAAATGCAATATTGACGGAGCAAGTAAAGGTAATCCACGGAGAAGCTCATGGGGATACTATTTGAGGAATCAACATGGAGATCTAATCGTTGCTCAGGGAATGGAGATACATGAAACCACAAATATTGAAGCTGAGGTAGTGGCTAGAAAGAAAGCTATTTACTATTGTGTTACAGAAGGATATCAAGAGATTGTGATTGAGACAGACACTCAGGTAACGAAGAATATCCTAGCAGAAAAGTGGAAGTACTTCGGCAGCTCTCCATACTGTTAGAAAACATTAGACTATGCAACAATAGTGTCATGTGCAATTCCAACATGTTCTCAGAGAAGGTAACACTTTGGTATTGCTAACCAGGCAAGGGGGAAGGATCAGTTAAATACAATTTATTTGCAAAACTACCCTCTCAAGGAAGAATCCTCAACATGGACAAACATCACTAACCAAACACTAGGATTAGAACCAGAAGGATACAAGGATATTGTAGATGCATAGGCAGAAAACATTATTTTACCGGAATCGCACTTAATATGGGCTGAAGATAGTATAACTTGGAACAAGGTGTGTAGGCAATGCAAGAAAGCTGGAGACAGAGAGCTCATATATCAGTTTTTATTCTTTGTAGCAATAGGATCAAACACATATATTTTCTTATTTTAGCCAACTCTTATTTTATACATGATGTATTACCATTTTTCGAGGCTTTTATTAGTAAGTACCACTATTCATTTTAAAAAAAGAAATGTAAAAGGTAATTTAAAAAGAGTCAGGTAGAGATACTTAAAGCTTTACACTACACACCAATTATAAAGACCCCGGCAGGAATGGTCTTAAGAAAATGAATGATGGAAAAAATGGGAATACGCCGGGAAAAGCGAATTGCAGCAGCCACATGTAAGCATCAAATAATTGGACTTCCTATATTACCCATGAGGACGACAAAACCATGTTCTCGTTTATATATATTAGTAATAAAAGGGCCTTCTTAGCAATAGAAATGACATCAACAAAACAGGAAGAAGAATGGGGAAGAAGAACTGAACCTTTCTGTTTGTCCAAGAAGAAACTCTAGCTGCTTATCAAGTGCTTTCTTCTTCTTCTCATCTAGCTCCAACTGATGCTTGTAGAGAACCTGAAATATGAAAACATGTCAATATTCTGTCAAAGCTCAAGATTACTTGGACTGGGAAAAAAAACTGGATTTGAAAGCTCTCCAGATAATGAATTTTACCAGCTTCTCTATTTTCAACCAAAACTTTTTGATGTCCTTTGAGATATTGAGTGCAACTTTACGTAGACGTTGCTCTTCTTCCTGATAAAGTATAATAGAAGAGAAATAAGTGAATTTTTAGAAAACATAATCAATAAAAAATGCAATACCTACTGAAATGTAGGCCACTAATATGAAAATATTCACTTGCAGGAAAAAGAGAACAAAATAACAACCTTAACTCGCTTTTCTCCCCGTGTCGCCTGATCAAGCATTCCCTTGCTAGCTCGTATAGCAACCTTCTTTGCTTGAGCCAACTTCCACTTCCTCTCCGATTCAAAATCCTGACAAATAAGATATTTCCTAGGAATAACTTCATTCACATTCATCTAGTAACTTACACAATTGCTCCTGAAATAGGGGAAGGACTTTATATACCTTCGACAACCAGACCATCTCCGCAAGAACATGATCCCAGTGTGTTTTAGGTCGTTGAGGTTCTTTAGGTGCTTCAAGACCCTAAATATAAACCAAGAAAATAAGAAGAGAAAAAATGTAGGACAAAAGAAAGAGACAAGGCACCCCCAGATCATTCATTCATGTAGCTATCGTAGCTTATCCCATAAGACTATGGAAGGACAATTGTTGCCTACCCATGGTTGAACAAATTCCATTAGTAGATCCTTCATCGATCTAATAATAAGGTAAAGTGTTGCCTAACCGTGATTGAACAAATTCCATCAGTATATCCTTCATCTATCAACTAATTAGGTAGATGTTTATATGGGAATATCTGTAATCTGACAAACTAACCAGGGAGCAAAACATAACATGAACTATACCACACAATTGTGAGGCCAAAAAGAAATTGGTCCAGTTTAAAACTGGTGATTTGTATTATGTTCCACATTTTTTTCCATCTTGTTTTTTGAAACGGGTAATATTGTATTCGTCAGCATTAAGGGTATTTTTGGAGACCTCCAAGAACCAGTTAGTAAATTAAATTACTTACAAAGAACCCAAAAAATCTACTAACTGGCAATGCATGTATTTTTTAACTTTCTGGATGTTGTGTATCCTATCCTCAAAAAATCTACCATTTCTCTATTTCCAGATTGTCCACCAAATACAGTGCGGAATTAGTCTCCACTATCTCTTTTGACTCTTGCTGCCCCCTCTCCAAATCCAGGAGCTTAAGAGATATGTTGTGTGCTCTGGCATTGTCCAATTGAGCTTTATTAGCTGAAAGAACAGGGACCAAGGTTGTGAAGTAAACTTGCAATGAAGGAATAGATAGTCTTTGGTCTCTCTTTTCTCACATCTGAAAAGCTATGTGAATTTCCTTTCTGTAGCACTGCGTGTGAAGCATGCCCTTCTGGCAACCAACCAAGTAAAGCATTTTAATTTTGTTGGTGCCATGTTCCCCCAAACCTACTTCCAAGGCCCATGTGCGATTTGACGTTCATGCATCTTTCTGCAAAGAAAATACCATCCATGTGATGCTTCCATCCAAGGGTATTATTTTTTCAGTAGTGACTTCCAGTCATTTAAGTGTCTCCTGAAGGTGATGCTCCAACCATGTGTCGACTAGCTATCAGCCAGGGATACATTTAGATCTAAACAAATGCTGAAAAGAACTGGCAAAGTCAGCTTCAAGGTTTCCTGGCTAATCCACCAATCAATCCAAGAAAAATATATTGCTACCATTTCCCACCTTCAGAAACATGTCATCAGAAAATTTAGACCAGGTTCCTGATGATCCTCCGCACTGAGGTCCCATAAGTGCTAGTAACATTGTTAGTGCACCAGTGATCCATCTGATTATATTTGCTGACCACCACTTCCCTCCACAAAGCCTCCTATTCCTCATTGACTCTCCACAACCATCTCATTAACAGGGCAAAACCCTACTTCCAAAACTACCATACATTTTCTCGAGCTGGACCATGCGAACCCTTACCATCCTCCTTGTTACCAATCAAGGAAAGTCCCTCCTCAACTTTTGTAGTTTCTTGATCACTTTAGCTGGAATGGAAATAGTGACATGACATATGAAGGTAAAGAGTCCAACACACTATTGATAAGAGTGACCAATGTCTCCTAGTGAAAAATACTGGATATTCCATTTTGCTAGTTTCTTCTCAGTCTTCTCCACTATGCTATCCCATATTGTCCAATCCTTGTGTCTATTTCCCAGTGGTATCCTCAAATATTTAGTTGGAAAGTTATCTGCTCTGCATCCCAGAATGTTAGCTAGCCTCTGAATGTGCTCAACATTCTAGATGGAGAAGAGACAACTTCTCTTCTAGTTGACTCTCAATCTAGATACTGCTTCAAAGACAGTTTAAATGACCCTAATGAAACATATTTGGTTTGCCTTAGCTTCACGAAATACCACAGCATCGTCTGCATAGAGCAATTGGCAAACTTCCATTTCTTCGTCTGTTCTATCACTGACTTTAAACCCTCTGATCCAACTGTTACTTATGGCTTTCCTCATCATATTACTAAGTCCCTCCGTAGCAATAATGAGTAAGAAGGGAGAAAGGGAATCACCTTGTCCAAGTCCTCTTTTAGAAGGAAAAAAAACCACAGGTTTCTCCATTGACAAGAGTATGAATGATCTGACAGTTTTGATAAAGATTAAGACCCATCTTAACCATTTGTCTCCAGACCCCATCTTCCCGAGTATACCCAATAAGAAGTCCCAATTCACATGATCAAATGCCTTTTCTAGATCCAACTTGCACATTATGCCAAGGGCATCACCTCTATGTCTGGTATCCACACATTTGCTAGCAATAAGTGTTGCATCCATGATTTGTTTCCCTTAGATGAAAGCCATTTGGTGCTTGTTTACCAGTGAGTAAATGACCCTCTTTAGTCTTCCT
>JBDJHY010000078.1:8341884-8354984 GCA_039654485.1 Withania somnifera
TTGTCAAGGTCTTTGCTATGGTTTTATACACTCCACTGATTTTATACACTCCACTGATCAGACGAATTGGTAATGAGTCCCTCAACTCTACTGCACCAGTCTTCTTAGGAATAAGAGCCACATATGTGGCATTGGAACTTTTCTCAAAAACATGATGGGAGTGGAAGTGTTGTACAATGCTCATAACATCATCCTTCAGGAACTGCCAGTAGGTTTGATAAAAGCTCATAGGAAACCCATTGGGTCTCGAGGATTTATCTCCTGCACACAACTTTACTGTATTTAAGACTTCCTCTTCTTCGAGTTTTCGAACTCCCTTTGCATCCACAGGTGCTCCTCCTCACTGGATCACTGAGGCATTGTCCATGACGAACTCAGGCCTCCAGATCTATGTTTCCTTGTAAAGCTTCAAGTAGAATTCTTGGATGTGAGCCTTGATATCTTCAGGATCATTTATAGTGTGGCCTTCTACTTGTAGGACATCAATAGCATTTAACGTCTTATGTGCAGTAGCCATTCTAGGATAATACTTGGTGTTCTTGTCCCCACATTTTGGATCCTGAATCTCTATCTCCAAGTTATCTCTTCATTCATAAAGGTCTCCTCCTCAAGCTCCATCACCAGGTGAACTTTCTGCAACATTTCTTCCTCAGTTCAACTTCTCTGATCTTGCATTGATTCTAGAGCTGACAATGTGTATATCTTCCTTTCTTTGCTTCCAGTTCCCCCCATTATCCTTACTACATTCCTTTAGTTTCTCTTTGAGCATCTTCATTTTAGAAGCCAATAAAAAAGCAGGTGTGCATGTTCCATCTTGCCCCATCCTTACATTTGGATCAAGAAAGAACCTCCTATCTTAAAGAATGTTCTTAAGCTCCCTTTCTTTTGGGCCTTTTCCTAGGAGCTCATGGACACCAAATTTAGATAGTCGTTCTCTTTTCTGAACCAGGCTCTCATGATTCCGTTCTTTCTTTCTATTTCAAAACATGAGCTTTTTCTCTAATTCTCTGTCGAGTATCACTAAAATTATATTGCATAGTATTAACTACAATTGGTTATCCATGTGACAAAAGCATGTGCAAATCACAACACTATTACGCCAGACGGCCGGTTGGTAATCATTAACATGATGCCAGACTTCAATGGTGTAACCTTTCTGATACTCAGCATGTTCCAGTAAAGAATATTAGAGAACAAGAGAAGAGAAAATACAAGAAGGTGAAATAAGTATATCAAACTAATGCAAAAAGGATCACCTTGCAACTTTGCATCAACCAATGGAGAAGTCCCAAAAAAACATAAACCAACTGCATTGACTTGAATGGTAATTTAAGATTTATATAATTCCATATTCACAGGTATCTTTATCAATCTCCAAGAATAGACCATCGGCATCATCTAGGAGGGTATCCAAATTACTTTTTTTTTTTTTTAAATAACAACCAGACATTGATAGACATTGGATCAGCAGCTAAATGTTCTACTTATTAACTCTTTCAATCAACTGCTGATACATCCAAGGTTTCAGCCTAAATAAAATTATGAACAGCCTCCATTCCAGATAAGACCCTTCTGTCCTAAAGTAGATATACACTTGATTCCCTTGTGTGGGCTTTTAATTAAGATACCACTCAACAATAAAGACTTAATAACATCTTCAGCACATGACTGATTGCCATAGAATTTCTTTTTTGTTTTAGCAAGGAAAGGTGATTCTCATGGAATTTGATCAAAATGTCATCGTGTAATAGTGTACTCTACCCGCTAGAATGATAGTCCCATTTGTGGTTGGAACTGGAATACCTATTTCAGAATCCTTAAATAGGCACATTTTGGCAACCAAGAGAATTCTGAATTATATTATGGCTGAATCACACTGCTAAGGTTTGGTCTATCATCCACCAACCACAATGCTTAGAGCACTTAGATGCTCTAGGCTCAACGCACCAACCCATTAAAATTTTATCTGTCCTTTGTTTTGATAAGTTCATTCACATTAAGCAAACTGCTATGCTATTATCATGTATACTTGCTCAGACTAAAAGGAATAATGCATAGATCAAAACAGTCCTACTTGCCAAAAGATGAAAGATCCCATCCACCTCGATACTGCTGATACAAAAGAATGTGGATTGAACATTTAAAAAAAAAATAGTACAGAAAAATCCAAACCTTAGATGATAGCTTCTAAGTGTAGGATGATTGCAACTAAGATGTAATTTATACCTTTTGACGTCGGACGCGTGTTTCATGGTCTGGCTTACACTTATACCCTTTAGAAGCCATGATTATCTCAAGATACATACACCATGATTCCAGCTTCTACACATGAAAAAAGAAAAGTCAGCACAACCACAAACTTATCTCCATAACAAGGGAGAAAATAGGAAACAAAATGAATTCAAGAATTTAGAAATCCCTAGCTTAATAGAGCAAACAAAGCACGTAGGTACAGTTTATAAACAACTTCCAAAGAGGAATATCCAACAAGGGTCATCTACCCACTGCATAAGAACTCATTGTCATTACTTTGCTTCACCTCACCCCATCCCCAAGCAGTAAGCCTCCCAAATATTTTTCAACATGCATGGACCGTCAGTTCCCTACCTGTGGATTTTGACTGGGTATGTTATTATTCTTGTTCTTCTTGTTGGAGGGACTGTCAAACACATTCAGGTCCTAGTTAATGGAGCGAGTCCTGGCTAGTAAAATGGTACATTACATTGAAAGGCATATGAAGCAATCCTCACTTGCACCCTTCAGGTGGGAATAATCTGGTATTAGATTTTATTGAGGATGAGGGATGCTAGTTGCTTTTGCCAGATGAGCAAAGCTAGGGAAGATGGCATGGATGCTTTGTCACTATTAGTTATGATTCACCAGCGAAGAAAAATCAGGTTTTGGGATGATCCTAGGCGCGGGCACTCTCCCAGACAGTTCCCCCTATTCTCTACCATTGTTCCATTTCTCAGAATGTAGATTAAGGATTGTCCATACATCCTAGAAGTAATCTCAATGATTGAGAGTTCAAGGACTACATGCAGTTGATCCTTCTCCTCAATAATTTCTTTCCACAAACATCTCTACTTGACTGCATTTCTGGAAATCCCACTCTAAAGGGCACTTCTATGCGGAAAACTGCTACAACACCTTCACTGTTTCAAACACTGGTTTAGTCCCCTGGACTTGAATAACAATTTGGAATGGCAATTTCCCTTACATAGTCAAATACTCCTCTTGGATTTGTTAGTATTAAGCCAAAATTGAATGATGATAATACTGATTAATGTATATTCATTCCTGTTCAGCACCTATTAGTAGAAAAATGCAGACGCAAATTCAATATGAAGAAGAAAACTCAGGATAAAGGTATTCAAAATGCATAAAAAGGAGACTGATGCAATCCAGAAGCCAGAAGACCAACTGAAGACCATACAGGCCCAAACTAAAAAGAAAAGACAGTAAACATGGCAGACCAAGGAAAAGAAGGAAGTCCGTGAAGATGGAAGCAACATAGTCCATAAAAACACAGGAACTATAAACTTCCACAGCCCAGGCCTCACCTACAAAAGAAATCCAGATGAAAGAAAGGCAGCAACCCAAACCAAAGAGCATAGAAGTCGAGACTAAGTGAATCACAAAGAGTAATCAGGACAGTCAAGCGTATTAAATACTCTCCGAAGATCAACACAGATCATAATTAAAACTCCCCTTGGATCACTCGTATTTAGCTCCAAGAACTATCTTGGGACTAGACAATCTTAATTGAAGGAGACGGTGCATTCAAGAATAATGAAACAGTGTCCACAAATTTGAAGATCAACACAGATTAAGGGCTATGCAGCTTGCATCTCGAGCATAGAACCACTCCCTTTTCTTTTCTATAAGCATGATAATCTTGCACTGCAAGTGCATCACAATGTCTTGGAAAGGGAGAAGCGGAAAACAGCAACGAGGGTTCGCTTAACCTGAGGATGAAGCGAACCGCGCGCTTTTTTCAACTAAACTGCAGTTTAATAGCAAAAAAATATTAAATTTGCATACATAAATAACCAAGAACTCAATAGAAATAACATATTAAGAAAATATTTCAATTTTTAAATTAAAAAGTAACTAATAGATACTAGAGCTAGAATAAAGAAGCTACCGATTTTCACTACAAGCACAAACAAAAAAATAAACTAAATATTTGTGAGCTACAGAAAACATGAAAAGCTAAAAAAAAAAAAAAAAAAGTGAAGTAACAAACCAGAGAACGGGAAGTACAGTAAAAACTAACAGAGGAGAAGACAAGAATAGAAAAAATTCGACAAAGAGAAATGAAGAATAAAAAACAGAGGAAAAAAGAAGAGAAAGAAAGAGGAGAAGAGAAAAGGAATACAAAATAGTGGACAAAGAAAAGGGGAAAAAAACGAAAAAAGGAGAAGAAAAAAGAGAAAAATCGAAAAGAAAGACGAGAAGAGAAAATCGAAGAGAAGAACTTACCTTGAAACCCTAGCATAGGAGAAGAAGAGCAGCAGGTAGAACCAAAAAATGTGCAACTGTTACAAATCTTCTCCAAATAGACTCAAAATCTCATTTTTTTTTCCATAAAAGCAACGTTTCATGCTCTCCTCGCTGCTTCTGCTGAAGCAAGCACTTTTTCATCTCGCCTGGCTTTAGTTCTCTAAGCGCTTGACCTTAGCCTTGCCTCGGTTCATGCTTTAAGCGCTCTAGTGTATCAAAGAAAGGAAAGCATGTGCTAAGTTGCTCAGACTTGAGTCCGGTTTTTCAATACGGGTGCAGATGTAGAGGTTGGATCCTTCGTGATCTAAGATCCGGGCGTACGCATACGGGTGTAGAAATTCGGCTAAAAATAATTCAAATGTCTAAAAGTAGAGTTGTATGTCTTTAAGTTACAAGACATTATGTGAAAATTTTAAAAGGTATTCCCAAGAGCAAAAATATAATCAAGAGGAGATCCTTGGAAGGTGATATAAGGACATAGAAATTTCTATATACAAGATACTTCATTTACTTCAGTTCCACCTTAGCCTTTGATTTTATGGCAAAAATCATTGTATTTTATCCCAAACTTCTCCATTAATTTTGCTCGAAGTACCAAAAATCGGTTGACCAAATTCCGTGTGGATCCCAACCCACACCCACGTCATGTCGGCACAGGTGCGGCACAAAGTGAAGAGTCCGAGAAACTTAGAGAGTGTGAGTGAAAAAATGAGATAAGTTGTGACTGGATTACAAGTTTCTTTATGATCGTGTATAGAACTAAATGGTTGGTGGTGAACAAGCAAAAACCACAAAAGGTGTAATCAACTCAAAATATGTTAACAATGGTAACCCTTATCTCGAGTGAGCTTTTCCCAACATGTCCCCTCCTTCTTCCCACTACCTTCTTGAAGACCCGAAATTAATCTTTTAAGTTCAACACCTGTTTTGTTTTTCCGTCGCTTGATGTCCCCTATTTTCTTCTTCTATTATTGAGATTGGATTTTCCTCCTCTCCTCCATTCTCAAAGTTATGTCTAAGATTTCATGTTCGAAGCCTGAGACATTCACCCTAGAGCTTTACAAGCTTTCATCATTTCCAACTTAGTCCATTCAGAAGTTTTCACCACCAAAGGTTCATCTAATGATTGCATGCTTAATTCTCCACCTGCATGCCATGGTTGTGGAATGATATTGTTGAGGGAATGGGTGGACAGTCTAGAGTCAGATCCACTGTAAAGTGAAGAACCTGTAAATTGGAAAGCTTGTGAATTGCATGGTCGACTGCTTCATCATTTACATCCAGTTGGGAGAGAGTTTCTTCTGTAGTTTCCGGTCCAATTGCTTTCCAGTATTTTGCATACTGGACGATTTCATACTAGAATCGTTAATAGCCCCCGTGGATTGACTCGGAGTTCTAAAAGATGTATCACCTCAGATGAGCCTACGATTTGGCCTTTCTTTTCTCTATATAAGCTATAGCCGTGTAGCATATGAGATGAGGCTGAGAACTGAACCAAGAATTCTCTTTCTTCATCATCAATCGAATCACTGTTCGCCTTCTAAATAGTCAGAGTGGGAACTCAAAAGCAAGAACTCTTAACCATCATTCCAACACTCTAAAGGGCGTGAATGTGTAGATCAAGGAAGAAGGGTGGGATAGCGCCCGATTGATTGAGCGTCTTACAGCCCGTCATGCAAGCTAGCAAAGCCAGCGCAGAAGCAGCCCCCGGATCCACACAGGGTACTTCAAAGGAGGTTATCTCCGGGGCCGGCGGAGGAGGGAAATTCAAATCGATAGGCGGTCGCCCCGAAGAGCTTGATGGGATGGAAGCTCCAAGAATCATCGCTTTTGGGCGCAGGCAGCCCTCTACCATCTATCCCATTGCATTCCATCGTCTCGCTTTTTTGCTTACTGTAGCATAGGCCTTCGCCACTTCAAACGAAAAATCCCTCTTTTTTTTGAATTAGAAAGAGCGGGGTCTTACTTTGTTGGGCCTTTTCTACTGATTCTAATGCAATATCGAAATGCAAATATTGAAACCCTAATTCTAAGAGCAAGAAATAGAGATAAAGGATAGAAGATGGACACAGTAAAGGAACTAATTGACAATAATGGTTACATGAAAACCGAAACCATCAATTATGACCCAAAACAAGCACCAAATCCTCAAGCACAAAATCTGACAGTAACTAACCCAAAATACTCAAGCAAGCAATCTCATCAACATCGAATAACAAGAGCCTTAGCCCCTGATCTAACAAGATTTCTCTCTTCCAATTCATAGCATATCAAAATAATCCAAGTCTTAAGGAGCTACTCTAAACTATTTATCGACTACGTAACTATTGCAAAATATTCTTAATGAAATAAGGGCTTTCTTAAGCATGACCGCTTGTGTTCGAAGAATAGAATCCCTGCATAAATAGCCCTTTTCTCCGTTAGCAAGTAGTCTTCCAAGTGGATCTTGAACTTCAACTCGTCATTCCAACCAAAAAGCCTCCAAAGCAAGACTCAATGAAAAGTCCACGAACTCCTCAGCTCGGCTTTGTATGTAATGTTTTGATGAAGCACGGCTTGCATCAATTATAAAAGAGACCTCGCACGATAAATTATGGGGATGCTTTGATCTTACGAAGGTAAATATAAATGGGCACTCATCAAAAACCTAAGCTCAAATATTTCCAAATTTGCATATCATGAAAACAAAACAAATAAAGAAAAAGAAGAGGGATGATGTGTCTACAACCCATTAAATGAGGGGGAGATGACATCCTCATCTCAAACCTCATCCGTCATTTCTTTTCTCGAACACGGTGAATCTTCTTCATATTGAGATCAATGTGGTTTACAAGAGGACCCTAGTCCTCTAATTTCTCCTACAGACACTCCCTGTCAGTTTGGGTATGGAAGCTTTCTTATGGTACTCCAGGATCATACATGCACAAAAGAAATCCTAATTCCTAGGCAGCTTCAATGCAGGGAAACCCTATCTTAGGATTGTGCAAGCTACTATGTAGTCCACAGTCAGTGGATCCAACTCTAAGGGGGAGGCCCAGTGGTTAATTCTTCTAACGTGCCTATACATTGCAGACTAGCGAGAAAATAGAGTAAATGTGGTAAATGGAGGTAGCACGCAACAAGTGGATTAGTCGAGATGGTTCTCAAGCTGCCCAAACGCATTGTCACTCAAAACAAATAAAAAGGAGGGCAGGAAATTTGTGACAGCTCATACTTTTTACTTGCATGACCGTTAGCCACTACCCCTTTTTACAACGCATATCAAAGTTTTCACAAGAACGTATGTCTTTCTTGACACTGAAGCAGAAAGAGCTTTCAGTTCCTTCTTTGACTTCCCATACCAATGTTTCGTACAGGAATTTGAAAGAAAGATAAAAGCGCAAAAAAAGGGATAATCGCCGAAAAGAAAACCAGAAGTCTAAGTTTTCGAATCCAACGTACACATGCAAAATAGAAACCTTTAAGAGGAAAGAAAGTACAAAACTAAGCCCGGCGAACGGGGAGCGAGGGTTATGGGAGAAGAGGTAATGGAGTTTTCCCACTAACCTTTGTTGTAAAAGGAAGAGGAAATAGCCGGAGAAGGCGAGCAAAGAGCGCCGGCGGAAAACAACCTCGACAGCAACGGCGGCGGAGCGAGAAAATTTCGCGACGGAGCTTCGATTAAAGGGAAAGTTGAGAATGGAACTGAAACCAGATTTACCCCTTTTCGATATTTATATGTGGGACAAAAGTGTCATTTGAATAAGCTTATAGGTGGACTCCCACTTTGTGAAAAGAAAAGAAGACTCGCTCCCTTTCGCAAAGCCAAAGTGAGGAGCCTCCGGTATAACGTGTGCTTTTCTAAGGTTTAGGGTGTGTTATTTACTTTTTTGGGGGACATGCAAGTAGAAAAAAAACTTTTAAAATTCCTTGTATATATTTAATATAAAATAATAAAATAAAGTAATAAATATTGTGACACAAGTATATACAAAATTTTATAGATCCGGGGTAAGAGGTCGATTTGAGATTGGGGTGGAGCAGAAATTTAAGAAAAAAATATTTTTAGAAAATGGGTATTTGGGAGCCAATGGCATACAAAAAATTTATATTTAAAAAAAGAAATTGGGTTGGAGAAGGGGAAATGGGGGTTGGGTGGGGTCAAGATAAGAAGAGGTAGGATAGGTTGGGCTAAGGGGTGGGACGTAAAAGAGAATTTAGAGGGTGTGGTGATGATTTTGAGAGCGGTGAGATATTGTAATATGATTTTTCTATTTTTATTTAAAAAGTTTTTTTTTATATTGAAGAAATTTGTTTTTTTAGAAAAATTATTTTAAATATTTTAGTTAAATTAACATAAAAAAACATTTTTTGAAAATGTATTCCTCCACCCCAAACACACCCATAGTGTTCATGAATTTGGTTAAAATTTGTATTTAATTCATAATTTGATAAAAAATTATATTGATGTATTAAAAATTTTGCTAAGCACAGAATTTGTTAAAAGACTTAAATCATAAGGGTTTATCACAGAAAAAATAACATCGCTTGACCATATGGATAAAATAATTATTCAATGTAACCCAATTTTTTTAAAAAATTACATAACATAGCTCAGAAATTCACTTAATAAAAGGCTCCATTTATGTCCAAAATATATAAATGATGGCTCCTTTTTTCATTTGGCATCTTTTAAATATTTATTGTTGAGGAATTTTCAAAAATGTAATTTTTCACCATAAAAATAATGAGGACATGTCAAAACTTTCATAATTACCTTTTAAGCATTAAACGCCTGAAGTAATATGTTTTGGACGTCTTTTTTTTAAAATAAAAAATGTAAATATAAATAGTTCAATTGAGTTAAACACAAAATCAATTCTAGTTTTAAAAAGAAAGGTATCTATTCATAAATGCGGTAGAATAAAAATAAGGAATCAGTTACACTATATAAAAAGAACATATCTATCCGTAAATGCAGGGATATTTTCACATCAATATCTCTCTTTATATTTTATATTTTCACCTCTCTTTCTTCTTCCTTTTTTTAATATTTTATACTTTATATCTTTTTGTATTTTATGTTTTTTGTATAAAAAATATTTTATATAAATAATCATTTTTATTTGAATGATTTAGTAGTAAATAAACTTAATATATCATTTTTATTTATATATAAATATATGTATTATTTATATTTATTTATATCGTTTGTATTTGTATGTCAACTTTATCATTTGTACTTATATATAAGCAAATATCATGTAATTTTCTTCGTTGGGGCTCCGCACACTAGTAAAAGGCATTGTAAATTATAAAATATAAATACAAAACAAGTGAAACAACAAAAAAAATAATGTAGTCAATATATAAATTCAAATACATATAATAAAAAATGAAAAAAAATAAAATACAAATGATGCAGTCTGACTACAATATAAAACAATTCTTTAAAAAGTAGTCTAACTATAAATACAAATATAAAATAAATAATATAGTCAATATATAAATTCAAATAACAAATACAAGTTCACCTAGAATACTTGCTCAAAACCCTAGTCCTAGAGTTCTTCTTTAGCACTTGTTGTTCATCATACGAAACTTCTGGAAGATTCTCAAGCCATTCTCGAGCAAGATGCACTTTACATTCGGAGGAACACACATTAATTTCTTCAAGGCAATGAGAATTCGGGTTGATACACCCCTTGTTAGTTACGCTTTGAGAAGGATTTGACCCAAGAGTCCAATATTCTCATATTTATGACCTTCAGGGTTAATAGCGAAGAGCTTGATAATCCGACCGGAGATTCTGGCAAAGCCAGAATGTGAAGATGAAGAGGCAAAGGCAAAAGATCAAATAATTGAAAGGATACAAGGATTTCGCGCGATTCGTGAGGTAGATCTCTACAGATTAGCGATAGTCATCTTCAAGTGTATGGCAATTTTGAGGTAAATGAGTGTTTTCTTCCATTGATAAAAGCTTGAAAATCTTCAATGAACAGTAAAAAAATTATAAAACTGAAAGAAGATAAAATAGAAAAAAAGTTAAATAAATATACAAAATACAAGATGGGTAAATGTATTTAAGGATTGCTATGAGATAAAACAAGAATAGCTAGTACGTGCAGCAAAAGATCAGCTACCTATGGGATAGTGGCACGTAATGTAAAATAAAAACAACATAACTACAATAATAGCTAGTAAATGCAGTGAGGATCAATTACCTGTGGGTGCAGTACCTGCTAACAAGTATAAAGGAGGGTTACTATCAAGGTATAACTCAAAGGATCTGGCGACAAGCAACCCATGACCAAACGCCAGACATACCTGGAGCTCCAACGTGACCAGCAGAAGGAAGGACCAATGAGAAAGTACAAAACCATCAACAACCTAATCTAACAGCAAATACAGTAAGTGCACGAATAGTACTAGAAAATAAAGTGCACGAATAGTACTAGAAAGTCTACTAGAAAATAAACTCAGTCGGCATCCCATTCTATCGGTAGGTA
This sequence comes from Withania somnifera, assembly GCA_039654485.1. Taxonomy (NCBI): domain Eukaryota; kingdom Viridiplantae; phylum Streptophyta; class Magnoliopsida; order Solanales; family Solanaceae; genus Withania; species Withania somnifera. The sequence goes on from JBDJHY010000078.1 coordinate 8,352,879, forward strand.
CAACCAAGAGACCAAGTAACCCAACAGGTACTCCCCTCATAAGTCCCGGAGGGTACAAATTAATGCATAGGTATGCAATGCAAAGGGGCACTAAAAAAGTAAATAGTACTGACATGCTCCCTCTCTAGGGTATTTCCGAATCAAGAGGGATCCACGGAGGACTCGAAACATATACCACTACTCTCATGTATATCCCTTCCCTGAGTTGTGCATCATGCCCTAGGCATAGCGACACAGATTGTCAGGGCCCGTGGAGCGACTCGAACCCGCATGCAAAACCTCATAACAAGCCCACCAATAGTATAGTCATCAGGTTAAGAGTGTCAAAACTCGAGCTCAGCCTGTATATCTTATCTTAGTGGAAGCCCAAGTCCAGCCATATTGGCAAAAACCCAATCTCGATAAGACTCAACTACCACCGCGTACGCAATATCCAAGAAATATATGATAGCGAGAAGATAACCTCAAATGGTGTAAGTAAATAACTTCATACTACTCATGAGCGCACTCGTGGAAGATATAAGTATATAGGAAATTAATTTCCAGTTATTACTCTGTTAAAATCAAATTACATTTTAAAACATTTTAATGCACGTTAGTTACACAAAATCAATCAAAAGGCTAAATTGGTCCAAGGCTGCTAATTGGAATCCACAAGATAGCTACCAAGTCCTAGTCACAAGGTACATCCTTTCCTAACCCAACTGTAATTTTGAGCCATACGGAATCGCACCAAAAGTTGCATAACTGCCCAGAGGCCGCCCGTTAAGGGCCAAGTACACACTTATACTGGGAAAGATATGGAGTTATCATGGCTCAGTCCAGCATAACTCATTCCAAAGCTCGCACCATCTAGGGCATGAGATCATCTTACAGGGTTGTTAACCACCCAGAAAAGCTGCATTCGGCTAGGTACAATGTCATCACATAAGGCAACTAATTATCCAACATAGTTGTACCCGAATATCTATGGCCCAAACGACCGCACATGCCCTAATCACACACGACATCTCAAGTAGAACACAGAATAATCAGCCTACGTAGATTGGCTCTAAAGCCACCTGCCTAAATAAGGGGATAGCTATTAAGCTCTAATCACCAGTATAGTCCCCTCCCCAACCTCACTACGTTCTAGAGTTAGCGTATAATAATACACACCAAAGGTGTTACTCCTTCCCCAGCCACACTACGTTATAGAGTTAGCATTGAACACACTAGCTGGGCGATATAGCCCCAGAGTAAGTAGTTAAGCTACAAGTCAATTAAGGAGGCCATAGGCCTAAAAAATAAGCATATGGGGCCTAGCTAGTAATACCATCCCCAAGTTAGCGCTTTATTATACATATACTACACTAATACTCAGTCTAAAATAAGTAGATCATAGCCTACCTAGATTTCGACGATGTCCTCAAGAAGTGTGCCTAAATATCCAAAAAATCGTGTATGAAGCTCGAATGTAAAGCTAGAAAAAATATAACCTATGTGTCAAGATAAGTAAAACAAGACTCATATTGCTATATAAATAACAAGGTCGAAATCCAAGCCAAAAAGGGGAACGTAGACCCTAATAACTCGAAAAAATAATTATACCAACACGTAGAGCGCAACTCACATATCGTATGGTACAAAATATGGCTTAAATTTATGATAGAAAATAAATACATAAGCCTTAAAAACTTTATACAACATGGAAACATCATTACAATAGCAAAAATAAAGAATTGCCTGGTAAAAATGACCGTAGAACCACCTGGATATGTTCCCACGGAGTAAAACTCAAAGAAACCTCTTTAATTCACTAATTTAGATTTGGAAGAAGGGTTTTTCCTTCGGAGTTATCGGGAAGGATTTGAAAGAATATTGATTCATACAAAATAAAGGGCTCTCTATTGATTCAAACATTGTACCTATGAGATAGGGATCGAGGAAGGGGAAAACGGAGAAAAGCTTAAACTTTCGTCAAAAAATGAAGCAAGGAAGATATATATAGGTCTGTCAGGTCTTCTACTCAATTGCAGAGAAGACCTATGCAATCGCAACCTCTAACCGCCCCAGCCTTCACGGCGCGGCCCACCACCATGCGACCGTGATAAGCAACACGCTTAG
>JBDJHY010000078.1:8355084-8370053 GCA_039654485.1 Withania somnifera
GAGGTTGTTTAAGAGAAAAGTTGTGACCTTAGATTGGTTTTTGATTGCTTTAATTCTGTCAGAGTTTCCAATTTGTTAGCTGATGTTTGAAAACATAGTGGCTAGTTTTCTTACTCAGGTCATGGTATATAGTCAACTTGTTTGAAATAGTGCAAACTGGTTTATATGTAGTTAACTCTAGGATCCTTTTCAAATGCTTGGTGAGTGGAGAGGTCCCGAACCATGATCTTTCACTCTCTTTAGTTACCTGAAAGAACATCTTCAACCTCGAATAGTACGTGGACTTGGGTTGGACTCTACAGTGGTTGAAGGAGTTTGTGCTGGAGGGAGGGATCCAAGGCGAGCTAGGATGACATAGAAATCATAGTGACTATAGTGTGGTATATAGCATTTCCTAGGCCTCACAGGAAATCCCTGCAACTCTAATCCCACTTGCTAATTGTTGCAACCAGCCGTTGAATCTTGGACATGTAATCTCCTTCGTATTTTTCTAAGCATAATCTCAATTTGTCTGAGGAGAATAAAATGTACACCGACCTTAGAAATAGAGAGGATAGACCCTTGACTCAAGGAATGGCTTAACTAATCTAGTCTCCATACATATGCCATGTGACAGTGGCCGTCAGTTGTGGTCCAATTGGTTGTCCGGTAACTTACAAGCAGATCCAAAAGTTTCCAACAGGATTTTATCCTCTTTTTCTAATCTTTAATCATCATTTGATTACTAAATTATATAGGGCACCAATTAATAGTCTTGTTTGGGAAGAAGTCTATCACCTTGGGAGCAGTTGCAACCTGCGAGTAATTGTACATAGAAGACAGTATCTTTTCTTCATCATAGCATGTTGAAAATGAGTCCCAACTTTTGGCCGTGTCGTAGCATTATGTCAAAACCTCTTTCTTTAGTTTAAATAATTAATTAAATTTAATGATGTTCAAGTATCCTGGACTAACAATGTTTCTGGATCTGCTCATTATTATCAGGAGGAAATTTGGAACCTTCACCAGAGCCAGAGGAGAATCTGTAAAATGGCTGGTTTGTTATCAGGTTACACATATGCCAAGTAATCTCGAAATCTCACTGTGAAACAAACATTCTATAGAGCTGCGTTTTTAATATTTACTTGATATGAAGCTGGAATGGGAAATTATAAAGGCTAATCCATGAGCCTAAGTCCTGGCAGCCTGAAGCATTTCAACAATAAGTGACTTCACATCCCTGCAAATATGATATAGGAAAGATTTAGACTGGAAAAACAGTAGCCATGTCCAAATATAGCAGACAACACACTTCTTTAGTACCTCAATTTATACGAAAAAGAGTATTAGAAAAAAAATGACAAATACAGATTTAGGAGAAACTCAATATGGGTCTCCTGATGATTTGAGAAAATTCCACAAACACACTTCTATTTGTCCTAACAGGTTGAAGACAAACTGAGGAAATCCTAGGCACTATGCTCATTTATGTACATCGATGTATTACAGCTCAGTCTACAAAAACTGGTTGTTTGAACACGAGGCAATTACTCCCTCTTTCCCAATAATAGTCGTCACATTTTTCTTTTGCATGTCCCTTTAAGGAATTATAAAATAAGAAAAAAAGAAATATCTTTACTCATTTACCGCACTTTATTTAAGAACAAGGCTAAGGTTATCTTATTTCAACAACATTTATATACTGATAATTTGGAACAAAAATAATTAACTTCCTCTTGATTTTGCAAATGACAAGTAAATTGGAACAAGTGTTGTTATGCGACAGAGAGTACTAATTTGTGATCATTAAGTATTATTCTGTTTCTAATAATGAGATGTTTCAGAGATTAGTTTCATTGTCCATCCATCCCAATAAAATTGAAATCATTTTGAGCCAACAATTAAAACACGAAATCTAACACATTTTTATACATTTCAAACATTTTATTCCTGATAATAGAGTTTACCAAATTAACTCTAGTTTATTGGAATAGCGGGAGTATATCTCATGGATAAGAAAACTACCCAAAAATACTTCAAAGTCAACAACCCAATTTCAGAATAACTAAATAAAAACAATGCCATGGTAAAAGGAATGCACAAAAAGAATCAAAGAATTTTCTATAGGAAGAGGAGACGCCTCAATAATAGATCGTTACTTTTTGAACTCCAAATGTAAAGGTTTATTTTACATCCATATGGAAAATCTTAAGAATCACATTACCAGCTGCTTTGGTCAGAAATATCACCGTAGTAGGTCAAAAATATTTTGCAAGCAACCTCAAAGTGCTTCCAACCTTATGGAGTCCAGCACATGATCCTATATATATCTACTCAAAAAATTCTTTTCACCCAGAACATACAAGTTAAGACATTAGATCTTACGCCAGACCCAACCCAAAAGAAAACAAGAGAAAAAAGTAACATATAATGAAACATACTGCATCAGAAAATGGGAAGAGTGAAGCAAGCAAAAAAAGGAGATCAACATGAATTGTAAACTCCCATCAAAATTTGTGATAGAACTTTGGGGACTTACTTTCTATCTACAGCACGTCTAGGGAATGGAACTCGAAGCTTGAAATTTTCCTCTTGATAGCCAGCCTGAAATTAAAATCAGTGTGCAAGTATACAGTTCATGGCATGCTTGAAAAACAAAAGCACTTATCTTAGCAAGAGAAAAAATTGTTGTACTTCCTCAGATAAGCATTTCTTGACATACTACCAAATTCCTTAAATAGAAGGTTACTAGCAATTTACATATTTAGAAATACACACACAAAATGTCGCAAACACAGATTTTCACCACTAAATAAATATAAGTAATAGAAAAAGTTAACAACAAACACGCCATCAATAACAGTGAAGATGATAATAGCAGCCTTACCTTGACATTGAAACCAAAACTGTCTACATCCAACATGTATGCGAAGTCCACCTGAACAAAAGAAAGTCACCGCAACTTATTTTGGGAGGAGATAACACTTTGCTCTCATTGTCCAGTAAATCTAAGTTAACTATAATTAAATGACAGTAATGTGCAATGTCAATGGACTGCCAGAAGCAGACAAAAAATCATGCATCACATTCAGACAACCATATCCTCAAAGGCTGCGGGGGCATACTTCATTTATGCGGCACCTAAATGTGATATTAACCAGATGCTGGAGAAACAAGTTATCAGCACCTTTTGCATCCCATGCATTTCTAATCCATTTAAAAAATGTAATATTTTGGGTGTTAGCTCTAGTCAATTGTTAAACAACAATATACCTAATATATTCCTACAAAGTGCGGTCTGGGGAGGATAAAGCGTATACAACCCATACCACTACCTTAGAGATGAGGTAGAGAGGTTGTTTCAGATAGGCCCTCATATCACGACAAAATCACAGTCTAATAAAAACAAGAAACAATAGATAGCAACAAAATGACAGCTAATAGAGAAATAACATTACCACAGAATACTATCACTATCAATCTACCCTAAACAATGAACATCATTATAATTCCAAGGATAAGACACTACTACTACTCTCAACACGAAAAAAAACAGCTACTAGTAACCTTCCGCCGAAATTCGCATCCTCCACACCTTCCAATCTAGGATCATGTTCTCGATTAGCTGTAACTGCTCCATGTCATGTCTAATTACCTCCCTCCAATACTTCTTTGTTCTAACTCTACCTTACTTGAAACCCCCAATAATCAATCTCTCACACTTGCGCACTGGAGCATCCGAGCCCCTCATTACCTGCTCGAACCATCTCAACCTCGCTTCCCGCATCTTGTCTTCCTCTGAACTCACCCCCACCTTATCACAAATAACCTTATTTCTAATCCCATCACTCCTATTAACTCCACACATCCACTGTAACATCCTCATCTTCGTAACCTTCATCTTTTGGATGTGAAAGTACTTTGACTGGTCAACACTCCGCCCCGTGTAACATAGTAGGTCTAACTTTCACCCTATAAAACTTACCTTTAAGTTTAGGGGGCACCCTGTTATCACACAAGACTCCCGAAACAAGCCTCCATTTCATCTACCCTGCACTGATATGGTGAATAACATCCTCGTCAATTTCTCTCTTTCCCTTATCATAGACCAAGACACTTGAAATTATCTTTCTTCTGAATGGCTTGGCTATTAAGTTTCACTACCACAGCAATCTCATGCATCGCCTCACTAAACTTATACTTCAAATATTTCGTCTTGGTCCTGCTCAACCTAAGCCATTTAGATTCTAAGGTCTGTCTCCGCACCTCCAACTTAGCATTAACTCCTCAGCAGGGTCTCATCAATCAAAACGTCATTCGCAAATAACATACATCATAACACCTCACCCTAAATTTGCCACATCAATACATCCATCACTAGGGCAAATAAGAACGGGCTAAGAGTCAAACCCTGGTGTAACCCCATCAAAACAGGAAAGTGCTCAGACTCACCTCCCAAAGTTCTTACATCTACCATCTCTTTAGTTTCATTTCTTCTGGAACAACCACAAAGACTTTTTTGATTATGGATCTACTACCAGAAATTCAATGCGTAATCTCAGCATTCAATGTGTATTCCTGAATAATCTCATTTTTCAATTATTCAACCATTTCATTTTACCAAGTTCATAAGTCTTCGCTCCGTTATATGTGTCCTTTATCAATCTAGTCTAAGCTACAGAAACACCCGTAGCTTCCAAGCACCTCAATAGAACCTCCCTAGGAACTTTGTTCTAGGCTTTCTCTATATTGATGAACACCATGTGTAAGTCTTTTTTCCTCTCTATATTGCTCCACGGTCTCCTAGTCGTCTCCCTAACGAAGCCTAACACCCAACACCTCTCTAGTCGTCTCCCTAATACAATTCGACGTCTTATCCCACATACTATCTGCATCCCCACTACTCTCCGATGCCCCTATATCAAAAACCTTTTTCTCTATCTCGAAAGTACTAACTAAAGTCAAGCTACCTTACTTAATCCTAGAACGGTCCTCTACAACTTCCTCATCTCTAAATCCATCACCAAAAGCTTATGTTGGGTCGAAAGATTCTCACTACAAATAGTCTTTACACAAGCCTCAGTCTCCCTTCCTAAGTAACAAAAGCTCATGTGTTTTTAGCCACCAAACTACGGAAGGTAACCAAGTGTTCCTCCTTTTTGGGAAAGCTCGAATTGCTATACAAATTCAAAAAAAAGCCCCCTCCTCCGTTCCTTTTCCCGAAACCAAAGCTTCCATGCACATCGTCATACCCCCTCCGTGACGAACCGATATGCCCATTGAAATCACCACCTATGAAAAGCTTCTTGATATTAGGCACCCTTGTCACCACCTCATCCAAAACCTCCCATAAGATGCTCTTCTTCTCCTCCTCATCCAAGCCCACATGCACGCATAAGCAATGTCTAGTCAATTGTTAATTAGGCAAAATTAGCTTGGGTTCCAAACATAATTGCTACAAAATTTCTCCTGGATCGTCAAGTGATAAATGAGTTACGTATGCGTGTGTTTTCCAAGCCATGTGAAAAATCTAACTTTCACATCTTGGTTCTATATTTAATTACCTTTACCTTTTCTAAAATTCATCATCAGTTCCTGGTAAAACAATTTCCAAGATTCATGAATGAGCATCACTCCAGATAAAATATAAAAAAGTTTCAAATTTTACCGGAATAGATGTTGAGTGCTGCACAATCAGCTTGGTATCCTCGGCATGATCTTTATTCATATGTGACTGATAAAGAAAATAAGGAAATAAAAAAATTACTCCTATTTATAAATGAAGAAAGCATAATATACATAAAGAATATCAGCATTTCTATACCGTGATTGGCTTCGAAAATTGATATATTGGATCTATTTTTGCTGTTCTAAACTCTTCTTTGCTAAATTCTGTGAGGAGTCACAAGAGACATTTAGTGCAAAAAAGAACCACAAATATTGCATCTGAGAGGAACAAAAGAATGGATACATCTAGCAGTTCATAATTGGTCATTGTCTATCATTTTCTCGAATACTATGCAGGAGGAACCCCGAAATCTAATATGATTCATCAATGGGATTTAACAATTTAGCAGCAACAAGTCAAATGCATGTTTTACCTGCTCTTGTTCAGACCGTATGGTGTAAGGGGTGAAATAAGAGTCCTAAATAAAATATCAATAGTAGGGAAGGGTAAAAATGGCAAAGTGTTATGTGAAGTAGGGGAGAGACGATAATAACAAGAGGCGGCAAATCCAGTAGCCAACACGAACCTCCAGATCCCAATATAGCAGTTGCAACACCTGATACGTAACGTACGGTTCTTGGTTCAATGCGCATGAATTGAAAGTCACCGAAGTCAACCTTCACAAAGGCTCAGTATTAAATGTGGTGGACATAAGAGGGGATATTTATTTCGAAATGCATGATGCCACTAAATAGAATGAGGTGAAAAGTTACCCAAAATGCCTTTGGATGCATAGACAAATATGTGGCTCGAATGCCTTCTTTCTCTGTTTCCGGTACCTATGACATCCATCACGAAAAAGAAAAAAACTGACATAAAATTCCTGTCAAATGAATATAGAGAGAGATGGGGGAGGAGATCACCGAAAGAAATTTCTCTCGAAGTGACTACTTACAGGAACAGCATCACCATGCACTGTAATTATTAAGTCAGTCCTATCTTCAGGATCTTTTGCAACAAGCAATGAGCTTCTAGAATTAGCTAAGAGGTCCTGCACTAATAAACAGGTTTCATATCAAAACCTAAATTCTGAAAATAAGAACGGAAAGGGGTAAAAATATTAATTCTGAAAAATACAAAGAGAAAAAGAATACCACAGCAACAACATTTTCAGTCTATTCAGCGGTATAGTGACATAAAAAGGTCAACATTGAAAAAAGTTCTGTTTTTTTTTTAACAAATGCAAACAATTTCTTCAATAGCCTTCAAATTGGAATCCGAACTTACACAAACCCAAAAATAAGAATACCAGAACTTTGTAGAACATAAGTTTCCATTGTTCCAATTTGATAAATACAGACACTTAAGCACAACTTTAACCACCAGAGATGATGAAATGAACCTTGGTGTGAAGAGCCAAATCACTAACAGCTAATATTGGAGATCCACAAGCATCGCATGCAAAATCAACCATGGAACCTGAAGGATAGCCCTCATACTTCTGCATCAAAAAACATTGTGGGAACAAGGACGTCTTGCAATAAAGAATCCATGGTTAACTCTGAAACAATGGGGCAACAAGTACATAGCATTCAGATGACAGATAAAGAAAAAATTTCAGATTATCGCCCAAATATATTCATCGCACATGCCTAACACAGTTTGATAGAAAGGAAGATGATGTAATTGGGCACATTATGGGCACCAACACTTCTGTAAAGAACTCCCTTTGAATATGAGTCTGAGGGGATGTTAAAATAGTTATTATGCTTTGTGAAGGTAGTATAGTCTTTTCCTTATTTAGTTTAGTCTAGCCTATATAAATGCTTTTTGTATTATTTTAGGGTTTAAGGCTTTTCATTCTACTATTAGCCTCCATTCTTTTGTATCCTTCACTAATTCTATTTCTCTTTTCAATCAATTGTATTTGCATTCTTTCGTTAATGTTATCATCTATCAAATTGTAACAACTCGTAGTTTCCAGATACCTGCATAATAATAGAAAGTGTAGGTATGACAAATTATCAACTGTCAGGTAGCACAATGGATGTTCCTTCATAAAATTGGGTCAATTTGAATACTCCGTCCAAATTATCTAGAACCCAAATAGATGAAAGCATATGTAAAAAAACTATAGGTATCAGGTAACACCCGGTATGTTTCTTTCATATGTTACAAGCATCATCATTTCAGTATCACAATTTTTTCCCATAAAATTAGCCCACTTTGAATAAATCTTTCCATCTAATCCATAACTCAAGAAGCTACATTTTTTGTCATATTTGATAAAGCCAAAAAAAAAAATGCTACAGCTTGGAGTCTTCTACGCCTGAACATTTCTCTCCCACATCAAATTACTACATGTGGGAAGAAGTGCGAAAGAGAAGTTTTATGCTCTACTTTGATGTAATGTGATCTCTAGCGGAGTATGGAGCCCCGACTTGGAGGTGATGGTTTAAGAATCCTATTGATATGATAAATTTTAAACAAAGGAAAACAGACATTTCCTTAGGTCTAATCATGCAATTGGAGGAAAGCACAAGTGATACTGTACGATTAACAACAATCTGTAATATAAGTACTAGTAAGAGGGAATATCTGTTATATTCAGTCCTAGCCCCACACAGCCACAGTACATACAGTAATTAAAAAAAGTTTTCCCTTCAAGTGTATTGATTATGGACTCAATGGAGCCACGATTTCATCAATCAAATGAAACAATGTCATACTTTTTTAATTGTTTGATAAAATGATATACCTGCTATGTATGACCTGATTGAACTGAGTTCTCTCTTCCATTATGCATATGTATTATAGTTTTTATTTGTCTATGTAATAGTATTAATTACTTAATCCTTTTTTCTACAAAAAAGAAGAATCCTCCTTGGGATGTTAATGGAAGCAACAAATAAGGGTGAACCTGAGAGAAAGTAGAAAGCACACCACGGCGGCTATAATTAAGAAGCGTTCGAACTTCTTCTATAGGAGATAACCTAGCAGCCTTTTCCTGCAAAATTTCAGAATCACAAATTGAACCTTGATTCCTCCATGCCTAAAACATAAACACGATTTAAAAGATAATCTTGACACCTGATGAGCTTGAATCAACTGAAAAATATTAACTTCATTGCCAGATGATAAATTCTGAAGAGAAGAAATTCAAATTAATTAAAGAGAAAATTGATGAAGACAAAGTATTTGAAAATCGATAAAAAGTGAATCACCTGAGCAGCCATGGCACGAAGAGGAAGAGTTGAGGTTAATAAAGAAAAAGACTTAGATGGAAGAAGAGAGTAGTTATGACTAGCATTATTCTTGTGATTACTATTAGAGTAAAGAAAACATGAAAATGGGGAAATGGAGGAACAGGTGCGCAGAGGTACTAGAAGACTCTTCATCTTTCTTCCACACCACAACTCAGTCGCCAAATACGAGACGTGAGGTGCACTCCGCACCTCACTCAATGGGACTTTATGTTTTTGTAGAGATAGGTTACTCTTTTAAAATGCATAGCGCATTTGTCTGCTCTATCGTCGTATTAGCAAGAACTTAATATTTGTCACTATTTTTATTTTTATTTATATGTAATATAGCTGACATTTTAAGAATTAATTAAAAAAAATTATTCGTAATTTAATAGTTTTGTTTAAAGTATTTTAAATACTCCTTTCATTTCAAAAAGAATAATCAATTTTTTTTTTAATCCGTTTCAAAAAGAATGAACCCAATCTTTTTTGGAAATATTATTATTTCAACTTTACACATGGCATGTTTAAGACCAAAAGATTAAAGAATATTTTGGTATATTTGACATAACTTTAATTTTAGAATACAAGATATAAAAAAAATTATTTTCTTAAACTTCGAATCAAGTCAAAATAAGTCTTTCTTTTTCAAACGAAGAGAATAGTTAGTTATTATCATGTATAGATATTTTAAGTTGTTAATTATTATGATCTATAGTATTATTTATGTAATTTTGAATAATATATATATTTTAAGTTGTTAATTTCTATTCCCCCGTCCCATTTAATGTGACACCTTTTCCTTTTTAGCCCGTCCCAAAATGAATGTCACTTTACTATCATTAGAAAGAATTGTACTTTAAAATTTTCAATTTTATCCTCAATAAAATGATTTACAACCACACAAAAATCTAAGAATGACTTTACCACAAGTTTCACATGAACTTTTTTTAAAATATGGTGTCAAGTCAAACGATGTCACATAAAATGAGACGAATGTAGTATCATTTGTGATACTATTCACATATTTGAAATCCCCTTTTATACGTAACGTAATTAGATTCAAATTTTTATATGTTTTATATATCCTAAAAATGTTAACTATTGTGATTTATAGTACTCTTTACATAATTTCAAATGATATCCAAGTTCTCATCATATTTCGAGATATCCAGTATCTTAAATCTCTTTGGAATGGGTCTTGTCGCAATAGTGACCGTGTAGGGCACCTTCAGTGTGAGTTTAGCCTGTTTTGGGTGTTTTCAGTTGACTAATAGTCGAATGTTTGACTTTAGTCAACACTCGAGGACCAAAGCGTCGGATCAAAAATCTGACTTTGTCATCAGCTCCGGAATGATAATTTTGGGCTAGTTGGATCATTAGTGCTATCACGACCCGATTTTTCAGATTCTGATGGCACCTACTATACCACCAGTATGAGAACCAACTCGGTAGTCCGGAGTAGAAGCGAAAGATTCTACATAAGAAACGAAAAGCACAAGTATAATAGATAATATATAAATAAAGAGAGGGTAAAAAGAATCAACAATTCCTAAAATTCGGTATCAGTATAATACAAAACCTCTAAGTACAGAACAAGGAATCAAATGTCTAATATAAATGTATCTCCAAAAATACATGGAGAACAAAATCAATATTAAAGAAAAGTAGGAAAAGATGGACACCAAGAAAATCAATAGAATCTACACGAACAACGATCTGTGAATCAAGGTCGGGTACTTGTACTTGGATCTGCACATGGAAAGTATAGTATGAGTTCTAGCTACCGAAGTAACCCGTACCAAGTAGGCTTCGAGGGCCCACTAGGCACATAACAATAATAACAACAGTAAATAACGAAAGACAATAAATATGGCCACAGAATCAAATAGTAAATCATGAAAGCTAGCTACTCAAATAAGAATCAAGTAACAAGTAGAACATATCGCTAATTAATCACATGTTAGGAATTTAGGCAATGAAGGAAGACATACCCAGAAACCTTGCAGCAGTATATGTGAGTAATAACAATAATTAATCAAGAGTTAAAAAAACAGGGAGAGAACATGGATGGTATATCGGTAACCTCAATTAATGGATGAATGAACGAACAATAATATAATGTGCAATATCCCACATAACACGAAGTATCAGGTGCCTAATAAAAATAGCTAAGCAGTAATAACAATACTAAAGTAATGTATATAAATGCTATTAAGTTCCCCAGAAAGAAGTGCAGCGTACACAGAAACACGCTCACCCATAGGCATCACCATACTACAAGGGGTACATTGAAGAAAACAAGTATAGAAAAGTAGATACACATCATGAAGTAACCAGTCCTGCATATATTTCTCCTCCGGTACCTGTAGGTCCAGCAGGCAAAATCCATAGAAGGCTACCCTAAATGTTCTCGGTATATCCCTACTCCATCCTATACCTCCCCCCTGTGTTGTCGTATCTTGGAGGCAAGGTCCATGGAGGCGTGCCACCATGTATAAGCTCTAACGTTATCACAATCTCGCATCCCAAATCATAGAGCCTCAAGGGTCTCATAGTCTAGCATCCAATGCCTCATAACAACAATATCATCAAGTCGTACTTGGCAAGTCATGGCGTCCAACGCCTCAATATAATAGTATCACCAATATCCTCAATAGAACAGGTATCATCAAGTCTCCACAATCAGTAAGTGTGATAAATGTCAAAAAATTGTACTCACTGTGGTATGACGAAGAACTCAAGTGCAAGCAACTGTACTCACTACTGAATGGAGTCGGTATCAAGTCCAAACATTATTTAGTCAAATGATATTTCCCAGTGCCAGGGTATAAAGCATAGGCTAAAACAAGTAGAAATAGTGGTTCCGGGTGCTTAATACAACACCGAGTATAAAACATTTAAAAGGTTATTTTACTTATATTATTATTAGAATATTCAAATTTATTAATTTATATCATTATTAATAAAATCCGTCTCTAGCCTCCACGGCTCAATACTCATATGGTGATATTGGCCCAGCCCCAATAGACTCTCATCGGAGAAATATCCCAACCTCTCGTATAATGAATGCACATCACATTAGCAAGTATATATATATAAACATAAGAGGACAACTAACTACGCCCTGCGCAGGTATACTAGAAAACTCCTAAGTCATAGGCACTAAACAAATCCGGATGCCAAAATAAATATCAAATAAGTAAGTGGATGAAGAAATGTTACAAGGTTATTATAACAACTTAGCTACCAACAAAAGGAATCTATTTATACATTATTAAAGCTATAAGCCCAGAGATTGTCCCATAGAGCCTATTTGTCGTCCAACGATAAAGCATTGCAAACTCGCAAATGTTACTCCGACTAATACTAAACGAACTCTAATTCCTATGGAACTTGCAAAATAGTATTCCACATATTAATACGAGTCTAATGGTATAACTTATGCTAAGTTCCAGACTCGGCCTAAAATCGAGCCTAAATTGGGCCTGTGGGGCCTGCTCGACAGAACTGAAAATAAATTTTTTGACGGGGTTTCCAACGTTACTAGGAATCCATGCTCCAAAATTGAGAACAATTCAAATAAAGGAAGACCCTTGAACAGCCCGAAGAAGATTGAGTATAAAAGAGGCTAAAGATTCGATCTTTATGGAATTGTACGTTGAATTTGGAAAAACAAGATTTTACTATGAAGTAAAATATCCCTAAAGAGCAAGGATTTGCCACACAACTTTGAATACAAATGATGGAATCAAGAATCATGATTAGGAAATTAATGGAGGAAAAACTCCAATTTCATGAAATTACTTACCGAAGGTGAGGATGACGTATGAGGTCTTCAAGGAACTTCTCTACAGAGTTTGGGGAAGTTTTCAAGATAATTAAAACCAAAATTAGAGAGAAAATGAGGTAAAAAGTTGATAAAACAATACCCCAAAATGGGTGAGAAGCTGAAACAAAAGGGCCTTAGGTACCGATTTATCAGACCAAAAGTACCAATAAATTGGCACCCCTGACAACTGACAGGCACCGATTTATCGGACAAATGTTTGATTTAGCTATTTTATTAGTTATTTAGTTGGTTTATCAGCCCAACTAATTTATTAGTCCCTACTGATATATCGACAATTTTACCGAAAAATCAATCAAGCCTTTCACTAGAAAAATAATAATTTTTTGAATTTCAACCAAGGGTTGGAGAATGAAACGGGGTCCAATTTTGACAAACCAAATATGTATTTTATGTGAAAATACATTCTGGACTCCAAGCCTAGAGAGTTATAAATGACTTAGGATAGCTATTGAAACACTCTAGAATGCAAAATGTCCCATATTCCTCATAAATGACCATGGGGGTCATTACAACATCCACTACTTAAAGGACTTTCGTTCTCTAAACTCAAGTAAAACAGGAAATAAATTGGAAGAGAAAGTACATGATGTCTCAAACAGCTGTGGATAGCTCTTTTACATCTCACTCTCGATCTCCCAAGTAGATTCCTCGATCAGACGATGCCTCCACTGCACCCTAACCACTGGAACATCCCTAGATCTCAGCTTCCTAGCATCTTTAACCAATTTTTTTGTAGGCTCCTCAATAAAGGAAAAATTCTCATCCAGTTATACTGAATCCTCTCAAATGACATGAGACTTATCAGGAATATACTGTTGCAACATCGAAACATGAAATACTAGATAAACGGCTGAAAGCATAGGAGGTAAGGCCAACCTATAGGAAATAACACCAACTCTCTCCAAGATCTCATATTGTCCAATATACCTGGGACTAAGCTTGCTCCGCCTACCGAACCTCATCATACCGTACATTAGAGATACCCTCAAAAACACTTTATCATCAACTCTAAACTCTAAGGCAAAAAGCCTATGATCAACATAGCTCTTCTGCATACTTTGTGCTACCCTTAATCTATCTTGAATCAATGGAACCTGATCAAGAGAAATATGAAACAAATTCAAAGACTAGACTCTAGCCTTAAAACCATCAAACCACCCAATAGGAGACCTACACTGCCTACATACAATGCCTCAAATAATTCCACCTCAATGGTGGAGTGATATCTATTATTATAAGATAACTCTTCTAATGGTAGGTTCTGATCCCAAGCACCACCTTAAGTCTATTACACATGCCCTCAACATATTCTCTAACACCTGAATAGTCAACTCAGGCTAACCGTAGGTCTGCAGATGAAATATCATGCTCAAATAAACCTTAGTACCCAAGTCCTGCTGAATAGATCTTTAAAACTGCAAAGTAAACTGGGCACCTGTACCCGAAATGATGGATGCATGAACAACATGCAATTGAACTACCTCACGAATATAGATTTTATCCAGATGCTCAACATTATATAAGGAGTGAGTATGAATGAAGTGCACCGACTTGGTCAATCTGTCAACAATGACCAAGATAGTATCATAACCTTTTCTAGTTTGAGGTAACCAAAAAGCAAAGTCCATAGTCACCCGCTCCCACTTCCAAGCTGGTATATGAAGTCTCTGCATCAAATCACCTGGGTGACGATGCTCATACTTAAGTTGTTGATAGTCCAAACACTTAGACATATTCTCAGCAATATTTCTCTTCATTCCATTCCACCAATAAAATTGTTGCAAATCATTGTACATCTTTGTTGCACCAGGATGGATAGAATACTTGGAGTTGTGAGCCTCACACAAGATCAACTGCACCAAATCACCAACCTGAGGTACACAAATGCGACCTTCATACCAAAAAGCCCCATCTGAATCAATAAAAGCCCTTCAAGCCTCTTCAGCTAATTCCTGATTATGGAGAGCGACCAAATGCTTATCATCAAATTGCCGCTGTCGGATCTAATCTATCAAGGAAAATCTAGCCTCAACATATGCTAACACTCATCTAGGGTCTGACATATCAAGTCTAACTAACCGACTAGCCAATGAGTAAACCTCTACTGCCAATGGCCTCTCTGAAATTGACAAGGCTGCTAGGCTACCCATACTAATTGCTTTTCTGATCAAGGCATCCGCCATAATATTTTCCTTGCCTGAATGATAGAGAATGGAAATATCAG
>JBDJHY010000078.1:8371366-8413098 GCA_039654485.1 Withania somnifera
TTGAGATTAATGATACTTCATAACAGATATGGATATAAATGGTAATTTAAGATAATAAAATAAGTAATGATTCCACTGATTTAGTCTTGACATAGTATCGAGCACCCAGTTGTATTACTTTTACTTGTTTTAGTTCAGGAATCATCCCTGGCACCGGGACTTAATCACATACATGTTTTTATTACTAAATGCTAGCAGTTGAGACCGTCTTCTATATTACAGTGAGTACAGCGCTGGGACTTAAGACCGTCTCCGATACAGCAGTGAGTACAACTTTTGACACACAGAGGTTGATGATGATATTATGTACCATAGGTGATAATCCCAGTTTGATGATTTCAGATTGCTATTGGCAAAGGATCGCCTTAGCTGTGATTTTTGGCATGAGATGCCGAGTTTTGGTTCTGATTGGTGGCATGCGATGCTATGTTCTGGTTCTTACCTGGGGATGTGAGGTTTCTCTAACGATTATGTGTTTTGTTACTTTTCTGCACTTGTTTTCTTTAGTGTACCCCTGGTAGTATGGGAGGTCTATGGGTGAGCGTGTTTTGTATGTACGCTGCTCTTATGGGGGACTTGTCAGCATTTAACTACTTTATTTTATTCTTTATTTTACTATTTTATTAATTCTTATGATTGATTGGGTTTTATGTTATGTGGGAATTTGTGCTTGTTACTTCTGTTCATTCAATTACTATTTCACATAAGGTTACCGGTATACCGACCACCTTCGATTCTTATCTTTCTTGATTCCTATTTATTGGTTATACTTTCATATATGTTGTTAGAAGGGCACCGAATTATTCTGATCTGGTATAGGTGTTCCTGTTACGTGATTAGCTAGCAGTATCTTTTTATGTGGCATTGATTCGTTTTGTACTGCTAGTTTCCTGATATGTCCTATTTGCTTCCATGACTACTTTCTTTGTTATTCCGCTATTTACTACAGTTAGTTTTGTTGTGTGCTCAGTGGGCCTCGAAACCTACTGAGTATAGGTTTCTTCGGCGACTTATACTCATACTACACTTGCACTTATGCAGATCCGAGTATAGGTCCTCGTTCATGATTCAGATCGCTGATCGTTCGTTTATCTTCAGATCAGAGTTTTAGGGTGAGCTCGGCGTGCAGCTTGATCCTGTCTCTCTTCAGCTTTATATTTTGGTTATCTCCATTGTATTTCAGAGACCTTTGGATATTCTATATATTTTTCATCCTTGTTGTTCTATATTAGTGGTTCGTTTGACATTGACATAGGGTTTTGGGTGTATTCCGCAATTCTTTATTATTTTTACTATTTCTTTTCTTATTCTTCCATATTAATTGTAGTAGTCCTCCGCTTCGGCTACAGACTACAAGGTTTGGTTATCCTACTGGTGGTATAGTAGGTGCCATTATGATCCGAGAAATTGGATCGTGACACAATGTTAATGTGGCACATCCCTAGTTAGTCGCATGTATTTTTCATTATGATTTAGTTCAGGCCAACGAGGGATTATCGGTTGTTGAGGAGTTGATCTTGGCTTTGGATGGAAAGGTGAGGAAGTTGAGGTCTTGTGAGATTTTGATCGCTAAGGTTCAGCTGAGAAATCATCTCGTGGAAAAGTCCAGTTGGGAGATCGACAGCGAGTTGATATCTCATTATCCGCATTTGTTTGATCCTTTAGGTATTGCCTTGTTCTGACTTTCAGGAACAAAAGTCCTTTTTAATAATGAATGTTGTAATGACCCTTACGGTCGTTTTCGTGTTTTAGCATTTTCTTACATCTTCAATCTTCCCTATAGCCACCCTAAGTCATTTATTACTTATCAGAACTAGTGGTTCAGTTCCTAGGTTGTTCTTTTATTCCTTATGCTTGTTTCCCTATTTTAGATCCTTTTATATTGAATCATTGACTTTGGTCAATATTTTGTGAAAACAAACTCAGAATTGAATTCCAACAGTTCCTTAGCTTCAAAATGTGGATTTTGGTCAAGATGGACTCTTGGTACAAGTCCGAGAGCTTTGGTTTTAAGTTTGAGCATTTTTTTCTTATTTTATGTGCTTTATAGTTCATAAATGGAGATGGGGTGGTCATTTGTGATCAGAGCCTCAGAGCCTCAGACTGAAGATATGACTGTGCCATCAACTCCAGAATATTGAGTTTAGGCTAAGTGAGTTATTTGATAGGGCTTTGGGCCAAGCGGTCTCATTTCGAGTACTTGGTTGAAAAATTGGTTATTTTGGCATAAAGTTGACTATGGTCAACATCTTGTTGAAATAAACATGGATCAGAATTTCTTCTACGCCGTTAAGTTTTGAATGTCATTTCTATAGAGGTAGCATATTTAGTTTGTGTTCATCGGGTTCCGAAGGTATCCGAGCATCATTTTGAAGATTTGGAATTTACTGGTTTAGTTGTCATCTGGTGCAGGTCCCAGGTCTCATTCGGGTTCGGGGGACCTAGCTGTGCTCGTGGTGAACCCTGTTGCATTGGCCTACACATTTGCAGACAATTCACCGCATTCACGGAGCATTGACTGGACTGGCCCCCCGTTCCTCCCTCTTTGCGTTTGTACCCTATCCACCGCATTCACAGTGGGTAAGCTTAGTGACCAACCGTGTTTGCACTGTCTTGTCACCTGGAAGTATAAAAATCAAAAACCCTTTAATCTATTTTCGTCATCTTTTCACTTCTAAAACCTCAATTAAAATCCTTGGGTCTTTGCATGAGCTACTGGGATGTTGGAAACTTAATTCTTTGATTCATCATCATTTATTGGTAAGTTTCCATTTTAATTTCTTCAAATTTCTCAAAGTTAGTTCTTCATTTTAATTAATTATTTCTTTCTTGTCTTAGCTCTAAATTTTAGGTTTCCTACGATATGGGAAACATTTGATACCTATAGTGTGGAGTTTCAGGTTAGCGGGCCCATAGGCCCATTTTGACCCTAATTATTTTCATATATTTATGGGTATCTTTTGACTCATATTAATCTGTAGATTATTATTTTACTAGTTTCGTGATAGCTCGAGCTCATTTTCGTATTTTTGGAGTTTTTGAGCAGTTCGAGAATTTTCTACTCATTATTTGCGAGCTTGTCTTCGGAGTTCAGGAAGGCTATGGCTTACTGATCCTAGACTAGGTTAATATGGGAAACAACTTTTATATTTATCTATCCTTGGTTTGGGATTTCTAGGTTGATACTTATGGCCCTGTCCACTCTTTTAGTCAGCTTCTTGGTTATGTATTGTTGTTGCATTCGCGATTATAGTTATCCTGTAATCTTGAGTAGTCTTAATAGACTCTGGAACATAGATGGTGGGTTATTGGGAATGTCCATGAGTCCTAGACATCTACTTGGTTAGTTATGCTTCTTGTAGATATTGAGACTATGCAGGTCCGTTAGGACTTGCTTGACCTATTGTTTATGGTTGAACATATGTTATCATAAAAACTAGTTTTCTATGCATTGTGTTTCTACCGCTTTATGGCTAATATCCCAACATCACTGATTTTGAAACACCGAATGGTCTTAATGGCTCGTTTTCAATATTATGAGATTAAAAGACTACTTTGAGATGTTTTTACTAATTTTCAATGATAAATGAGATAATGAATACATAACCACAACTTTGAGATATTACTAGACTCGGTGAGGATCGACCACTAGACATTGATGATTTATACTGGTCCCAATCAATGACCTTGAGACTTCAGTGATTTAAACCTGGGGAGGCCCGGGCACTCATTTATATTTTGATGTTATGATAGTTCTAATCCAACTGCGATGATTTTTAAGATGGTACACAGGGAGGCCCACCATAGACCCTATCGCCTAGCACTGGTATCCATATGATAGAGGGAGGGGTATATAACATATTTTATTAGGTATATGGGAAAGTCCTTCCATTAGTCTTGCCTTCCATACCTATGGATACTGGAGGAAGAGCACATATGTTAACATTTAATTAGGCATTGAGATAGTATACGGGGACTCCGTCCATGGGCCGTGCCGTCTGGCACCAGTATTCATATGACCTGGGGATAGGTATACAGCATATTCTATTTGGTATATGGGAAATTCCTCCCATAGGAACTGCCTGCCGGACTTACTGGTACCAGAGGAGGAGTATTTTTATTTAGCATGCATCATATCATTTTGCATACCATATCCTTAAGTGTTGTTTGTTGTTTATCCCTTCTAGTGGAATGAGACGTCATAGGGTTTGCATTCTTTACTTATGTGTGTACCTTGGTATTATGGGGTTTTGTGGATATTTTCCTTTACTTGCTACTGTTCTGATTTACTGCATCAAGTTAGAGTTATATCTATTTGACTTCCTTTCATGCCCCCTCCCCTCTTATTGTGATACTTGTTGCAGTTGCCTTTCGTCCTTATTCTCGTTATTTGAGGTTACAGGTATACCGTCATTTTTGTTATTTTTTGTACTTTCTATTAGTTGAGCATGGGTTTGGGTATGTTCTTTCCTTACTTTACCTGAATCTTCCTTGTTGATAGCTAGTTACCTAGGATATTCACCTTCCTTGTCTTGTTAGCTAATCTCTCTACTTGCTTTATTTGTTTAACTTCAATGCTTGTAATCTTTATCTACCTATTTACTACTCTTATTTTTTTATATTTCCCCGGACAGACTATGATGCCTATTGGATACCTTTTTCCTTGGTACTTATATTACACTTCGAAATCTTTTGGTGCAGATCCAGGTACGAGGTGGTCCACATTGATCTTCTAATTCAATCCTGATTCTATTGCTGAGGTAGATGATCTCTCCTGACGACTAGAGATACTCTTTACCTTTCATTTTCTCTTATGTTGTCCTTGGTATTGCTGAGACAGGCATTGGATTCCCCTTTAGACTTGTACTCTATTTAGTGGCTATTATACCAAATATCAAGTTTTGCGGTCTTTTATTGACTTGTTTAGATTTCTGATCATCTCCGTCCCTTTGTTTATGTATTTTCTTCTACTTTGATATTACTATTCTTTCCACGTGTACTTGTTGGGTTCTCCTACAGTGTGATGTATGTGCCCTCATAACTTGAGAGACCGGGTCGCTACACTTCACCTTTATTGTATTAGTTAGTCTTACCTGTCTAGGTGGGTTGACACAGGCAACATCATTACTAGATTTTAGGTCATGACACAATATGCAAAACTTAACTAATGAAACAAACTATAATTTTTACTATTTATAATAGTAAATCAACTAACGTAAGACAATTACAACAATACCCTTTAGATAATAACAAGGAAAACAAGTAAATTGATTTGTTTTGCTATTTGAAAATATAGTTTGTCTCTTACTTAAATTTCAACCTTAGTATGTTGTAGACCTTCATTCTCCTTACATTGATCTTCTAACGTCTTCAAAAAACTTCTTATCTAGTTGACGGTCTTCATAATTCGTCAACAAATTCATTATCCAGTTCAAGCCTTGCAACACAAAATAGGAAACAACAACTAGACAAAGAGTATCATAATTCTTCGAACTAATGCTAATTGTCACGTCTCAAGTCTACACCCTATATGGGATATGAAACATAGTCACCCAAGTGCCACCCAAGAGAACCTTTGATTTTAACACCCCTCAACATGAAAAACTTAAGCGGAAGCAATAAACATTACCAAAACGAGCTAACTTGTATAAATAGAACTGAAACTAAATAAATATGAATAATCAATATCAAACCAATATAGCTGACTACTACTAATTGTGTCTGATAAATCCTCCACTAAATACTAAATGATGAGTTAATAGGAAATCTCCTAGCTAACTCTAAAATTCTGAAATAAGAAAATGTTGAATAAATGATTGTCTGAATAACTACTAAGATCTATGACTTTCCTCCAAATGAATGAGGACTCGTCAATCACTTTTATTCTACTAGGACTAACGATATGACAATATACAAATATAACAAGGGAAGCCTTAATCTACATTATAATATAATGCAGCACAAAAAGTATGTGTCAGTACATAGAAGGTACTGAGTATGAGGGCATGCACTATGCAAATCAATATTTAAATCATGATGAATCATAACCGGCTTAAACTATAAAGGAATGACCCAAAGCCTCATAAAATATATCTGAAAAGTCGCATGTGCATACAACTTAGAAAAATACTCATAATTGGAAAATAATAAGGTGTGCATTCTTAGATATCTGAAATCATATTGAAATACCGATAGATGTAAACTCATAAAATAAATAACTCAAAACTGAATTTTAACTATAAAATGAAACTTTTAACTTTAAATTTACTTTTTTATGGGAGTCTCCCATACTAATATATTGACATAAACTATGACAGCAAATATGGCATCCAACGTTGGGGAGAGCAATCCTATATTCCAAGGTGTATAACCTTTAGCTGTGAATAGATACAAGTACTGTATTTTGTAACTGTGGGTATAGTCTTCTACTATAAGTGAGTGAACTAGGGTATTACCCTTTACTATATATGAGTGACCCTATATGTTGGCACGTAGTTTTGGGATATGGGTATGACACTCTACTGCAGGTGATTAACTCATACCTTCTTGGTACTAATCAATATTCCAAAAGTTTTATATATACCGATAGCTCACTTCTTGTTGTAAAGCATAGACTAGTCCAAAAATATTACATTTAGATAATAAACTCATAAAATTTGGGAGCTTGTCATGCAAAATGTGAAAACTGAGTCCGATAATCATGAGATCAGAACCGAAATCATACTTGTATTATAATAGCCTTTAAACAAAAAATTCTATGCATACTTTACTTTAAATACTACAATAACTTAAGAAATATAAAATTTATGCATAAATTGATGATACTCGGAATAAATAATGAAAACCATGATAAAAGCATGATCAATTAAACATCTTATTTATTGATACTTACATCATAGAAAACTAAATTAAAATCAAAATTATACTTTGGGTAAGAATTCTAGATTGTAGAATAAGAATCTTTTACTGAAATTCTTAATCTTTGTGCAAGAGGAAGAAAGGAAACCCTCATTGAATACTCATATACCTTTTATGAAGCTTTAGTGGTGAAACTTTTGTTGAAAGACTGAACTTTGAACTCTTGAAGAAGAAACTTTCCCTAGCTCTTGAGAGATAAGTTCTTCTAATTGTTGAAGACTTGGAATCAGAGAACGAGGGATTTGAGAGCTAATCTCCCACCTTAAAACATCCCCCTAGGCTTAAATTACGTAGTTTAGAACCCCAAACTTAGTAAAATACCAAACTACCCTTGATTAAACGAGTTGAAAAAGGTTTATTTGGATCACAAAGGTCTACGTCACGCACTTTGTCATGGAGCTTAGCCTCCATAACGTGTATCTCAATATGGAAAAGGAGCTCAACAACTTGCTACTTTGATGCGTGACTTTCCAGTGATTGCCTTAACATTCTATAAGGTGAGGGCTCAACGTGGAGACTGAACTCTACGGTGTATAGGCCCTGTTTATGTCCAAAACTTTTCTCAACATACCTTTATGCATTACTAATCATTTCTAATCTAGTCCATACACTCACTTACAAATCTCTAAATAGCTAGAATAAGCTAAGAATACATGGATGAATTCCTTGGGTATTACAATATCTCTCCCTTGGGACCATTCTTCCTTAAATGAAGATCAACTAAGTTAACTAAGCATAAAGCTAACATACAAATGAACTTTCATGAATGCACACATGAAAGTCACGGACTATCATGAAAGCACAACTATGAAGTAGATATATAAGAAAGATAACAACCTAAGACTGGACTACAGTTAGGAGGAAAGATATGAGGATACTTATCCATCATATCAATTTAATCTTGCCAAGCAGCTTCCTCAACTGGTTGACTTCTCCATAAAACTTTAACTAATGCAACCTCTTTATTTCTAAGCTTGCGAAATATTTGTCTAGAATTGCACCGATATCTCTTCACAGGAGGTTATCATTCACACCAATTCTATCCAAAGTAACGACAATTAAAGGATCTCCAAGACACTTCTTCAACACAAATATATGGAAGACTAGATGGACTTCTACTAGCTCTACAGGTAAGTCTAATTCATAGGAAATTCTACCTATACTTCTCAAGATTTGAAAATGTCCTATGTATTGGGTTATAAGTTTCCCTTTATTACCAAACATCATTACCCCTTTCATGGGTGAAACTTCCAAGACCACCTAATCAAAAACTTCAATCTCGATGTCTCTTCTTCTAACATCTGCATAAATTTTTTGGCTACTCTGAGCTATCTTCAACCTTTCGTGCATGAGTTGAACTTTCTACATAGTTTCATGGACTGAATATGGATTTATCAATACAATCTCTCCAACTTCAAACCATCCAATGGGAGATCAATATCTCCTTCCATACCAGGCCTAAAAAAAGTCATCATAATACTAGAATGATAGCTATTATTTTATGAAGACTCAATCAATGACAAACAATCATACCAATTACCTTTTAAATCAATCACACAAGCTCTAAACAAATCTTCTAAAGTCTAAATGGCTCACTTTTCCTGGTCATCTATATGCGGGTGAAAAGTATGTTGAGACTAACTATAGTACCCAAACCATTTTTTAAAAGACTTCTAAAATTAAGAGGTGAACTAGGTACATCTATCTGAAATGATAGACAGTGGGACTTCATAAATTTTAATGATATCTTGGATATACATTCAATCATATCCATTTATTATATAAAATTTTCTACTAAGACTTGGGCTAATTTGGCTATCCTATCCACAACCACCAAAATGGAATCATGTCATCTACGAATGTAAGGCAATCTTCTGATAAAAATCCATGTTGATTACTTCCCACTTCCAAGATAGAATATCAAACTCTTAGAGAGTACCTCTTGGTGTTTGGTGAAAAACCTTAACTTGCTAATAGTTAGGGCATTTGGCTATAAAACCAAATGATCTTCTTTATACCATTCCACCAAATAGACTTCTTTCAAGTCTCGATACATCTTAGTGGAACATGTATGAATTGAGTGAAGAGAATTTTTCTCTTCTGACAATATTTTCTCGCAACCCATATAAATCTGAAACATAAAGTCAACCTCAATATTAAATCACAACATCTCCCCCTTGGAAGAAAACCTGCACCTTGTATTTATACATAGCATCCTTAATCTTCTGCAAGATTAGGTCACTGCCCTTCTTCTCTTTCACGTCAACTACCAATGATTATTCTAAGGTATTCTAAATTACCATCCCTCCATCCTCCATCTCAACTAGACAAACACCCAAATGTTCAATCTATGAACATCTCTAGACAACTCCTTCTTATCATCCTCCATACGGGCTAACTACCCATAGATAATCTACTAAGTGCATCAAAAACAACATTTGCCTTACCCAGATGGTAAAGAAAAATAATATCATAAATCTTTAGGAGTTCTAGCCGTCTTCTCTAGCATACACTCAAATCCTTCTCTATGAACAGATACTGCAAGATCTTATGATCTTCAAACAACATAGAGATATTTTCTCCAAATCTTCAACATGAAAACAACTCCTGCCAGCTCAAGGCAATGACTGGGGTAATTCTACTCGTAATTATTAAGATTTTTTAAGACATAAGCTATCACCTTACTATTTTGCAAAGGAATACAACCATGTCCTAATATTGAGGCATCACAATACAAAAAACCTTCTGTGCCTTTTACCCAAATCAAAAAACTGGAGTAGATGTCAACCTCACCTTCAACTCCAAAAATATTTTCTCACAATAATCAGACCACTCAAACTTGACTTTTTTCTCAGTCCATCAGTCTGCAATAAATGAAAAAACCTCAATAAAT
The DNA here is from genome assembly GCA_039654485.1 of Withania somnifera. Lineage (NCBI taxonomy): Eukaryota > Viridiplantae > Streptophyta > Magnoliopsida > Solanales > Solanaceae > Withania > Withania somnifera. The sequence continues at coordinate 8,381,178 of JBDJHY010000078.1, forward strand.
CTTCTGTATTAACCAGCTAAACCTAAGAAACTCCTGATAACTAATGGATAAGTATGTCTCAAAAAATATTTACGATATCCCTTGTCTGAGGTTCAACCTGAATACCCACGCAAGAAAATACATGGCTAAGAAAAGCTACAGCCTTCAACAAAAAATTCACACTTAGAATTTTTTGCAACATAACTAATGGTCCTAAAGATTCTATAACACCACTCTCAAATAATTAGCATGCTCCTCTAACTTTTGGAGAAAACCAATATATCATCACTAAATACAATAACAAAATATGTACAAGTACTTCTTGAAAACCCTGTTCATAATGTCCATAAAATTGTTGGTGCATTGGTTAGACCAAAAGACATAACGAAAAACTCATAATGGTCATACCTTGTTTTTAAGGTTGTCTTTAGTATGCAGAATCTCTAACTTGATGATAACCCAAACTAAGCTCAAGCTTGGAGAAAAACTACCATCCTATAGTTGGTCGAATAGGTCATCAACTAGGTACATCACCATATACCATCTTAAAATATCATAACTATAATCGGAGCCTCGTATGTACTATCTTAATAATAGCAATCTCAGTACCAATGCGTAGCCTTCACCAAGTCAAAAATTAGTATAAATTACAATGTCTAGTACTCGGACGTGGCTAAGTCTAGATATTCAGATTTATACTGACTTTTGGCTCGATGAAGGTTGGTTATTTATATAGAAATTTGTATCATTTAGATAGACCCTATAGGAGTCTAATTACAGTTATGAGATTTTGAAATGGTATACGATGACGGACTCCTTGTACCTTGCTAATCTGATCTGGTGAGCGACCATAGGGTAGGTATATGGCTGAGTAGAGGTATATGGGTAAAAGAATTTCATTGGTCCTGCTTAATGGAACTATGGGTACCCGTGGAGGAGCATACAGGTTTTCAACTAGCACCATATCATCCTGTATTTTTTTATCTTTGTTTACTATTTATTAGTCATACCCTCCAATTGTTTAGGCAACCAAGGGTTTGCACTCACTTGTTTTTATCCCTAGGGTGTATGGACACTCTTTCAAATTGTAGTTTACTTACTTATTTTGATTCTTCTATCAGTTCTTAGCTATTTATTATTGAGTTGTCCTTCTTACCTTACATTATTCATGTTTTGTTATACTAAATTCTCTTCTTTTCTGTCCAATTATTAAGGTTACTGATATATCTCCATATTTGTTTTATTATTATATCATCTTGTTAATTAAGAATAGATTCAAGTATGCTTCTATTCCTTTTGCCTAAATCTCTGATACTTGTTAGCTAGCTTTATAGGAATGTTTACTTACTTGTGTTTTGTTTAGCTAGCAGTTTTATGGTTTGCTATACTTCTTTGATTTTACTGATTTTTATTTCATTATCTGTCTATTTACTACTTTTATTTCCTATATGTTTCTGTCAACTTATGATGCCAACTGGGTACCTAATTGCATCAGCTCTTTGTTACTCATACTACACTTCTACATCTTCTGGTGCAGATCCTAGTATGAGTTAGCAATGTTGAGTTGGGTAGCAATGTTGAGTTGGGGTTTGTGTTGATTTGGATTTTCGAAGGTTGAAATTAGTTCTTGGCAATCAGAGCCTTCTTTTCCACTTCTTATCTTTAATTTCTATCATTTATATTTATAATATAAATGTACTTATCACTTTTGGATTATTGCATTTCCATTGATACTTTTATATTAGTGGATCTATGTACCATATATTAGGTATTAGGATATCATTTTCATTTTATCTATATCTTTTTTTTAAATCATCTTTTGTACTTCCTATTCCTTTATATTCATGTTTGTTTTCTTAGGTGGTTGGCCAATGATGGGATTTAGTTGCCCTCATGACTTAAAATATTAGGTCATGAAAACTTGGTACTAGAGATATAGTACTAGAGATATAGGTTTGTTGGTATCTTTTACATGAGCCAATGTCTAATAGAGACTTATGGAACGATACAGACACATTTATATTTCATCTTCGGGAGGCTACAGTGAAATATTTAGGAAAATGTTCTCTTTTCATTTCTATGTCAATTGTATCCTAGTTGGTCTATTAAAATCTAATTTGTTTTTGTTCACTCTTTTGCGAAAGGCTCATACACAATCTTTGACAGCAAGAGATGAGAAGCCTACCACACTACCAGTTAGAGGTCGCGCTAGAGGTTCACCCTAAGGTTGAGTACTTGCCCGTAATATGACATCTACGAGATGTTTCACCTTTCAGAGCTCTATAGTTTGAACCTGAGCCTATAATGGTTAAACATCCACCTAGAGTCTAGATACCAGCTTATATTGCACCAAAGCTCGAACCAGCTTATGTTTCACCTAATACAACACCAACACTAGCACCAATTCTATGTCGTATATTAGAGGTTTTCTGCTTTAGCTTTATGTATGGTTAGTAGAAGGCCTACTAACAGGGCCTAGACATCCACTCGGGGAGGGTTTGCATCGTGAGAGGTGAGGGAGTGGGGATAAGATACCTCTGTATCATAGCATATTTAGTGGATTCTGGTATGGTCATAGGGGATAAGGTTCTTTGGGTAGGGGTACCTCTACAACATCAACATCAGGGGGAGTCTAGTTATCCTACTTAGGCCTCACTTTAGACTTCATGTGATGGTACTCAGTGTTATATATATGATGGTCAAACTTTAGCTTAGTCTTTGAGGGGTACTACTTCTGGGGCATCAGGTCATGGTGGACACATTAGTTCAGTTGGATCTTTCTGACAGGGTAGGTTGTTGGGGACATGTTATGATTTTGGAACTATAGGGTATTTTTTTAGATACTTCCAATAGTAGGGTGTTATTCAGCCAATATTCATGACATCTCAGCCTATTTGAGTAGTACCGCCACAGGGTAGAGGTGGTAGAGCTCAAGGTAAGGGGTGCTCCTCAGCATGGTAGAACAGAAGGTTGTGATGGTGGTTATGGTGGTAGTGGTCTTCAGTCTTATACTGTGCTGAGTAGGACAAAGGTAGAGGCATTAGCTGCAATTGTCACAGGAGCCATTTTTGTATGCCATTATCCAGCTTCAGCTTTGTTTAATCCAGGATCTAAGTATTCTTATGTGTCTTCAAATTTTACTCCATGTTTTGGATTAGATATTGAGTTGTTTCCTGTGCCATTATTTATTTCTACTTAGTAGGTGATTCTTTAGTAGCTGATCATGTTTTGAGATCTTATTAAATGACATTAGGGCTATGAGACTTGGGTTGATTTGATTTTGCTGGATATGATTTATTTTGATGTGATATTAGGCATGTACTGGTTATTCCCTTACCATACAATCATGGATTGTTATGCCAAGGTCGTTACCTTAGTTATGCTCAGTTCATCCCCGATTGCATGGCAGGGTTCTACTAGTCGTGCACCCCAATGCGCACCCTTACATATTTTTTGATATGTTAGTATTGATACTTCATCTTTTGAGTTCCCCTGTAGTTTGTGAGTTTACTGATGTGTTTTTGCCAACCTTCTTAACCTACCACCTGAGTGAGATATTGACTTTTCTATTAAGTTAGAGCTGGGTATCAGGAACATCTCTACCAGCTGAGTAGAGAGAGCTTACGATTTAGCTTCAGGACTTGTTAAGTAAGGGACTATCACGTCTAGTGTATTGCATTGGGGTGCTCCTATTTTATTTATTAAGAAGAAAGATGGATCTATGCGTATTTATATTTATTATAGGTAGTTGAATAGGGTTATGGTGAAGAATAAGTATCCTATGCTAAGGATTGATGATTTATTTGATTAGCTTTAGGGTGTATCAATGTTTTTTAATATTTATTTGAGGTTAGTCTACCACCAGTTGAGGATTCGTGCATGGGACATCCCTAAACGATATTCAAGACACCTTCTAGCCATTATGAGTTACTAGTGATGTCTTTTGGGTTAACTAATGTCTCTCGCAGTACTTATGGATTTGATTAACTATGTGTTCATTCCCTATTTGGATTAATTTTTTATTGTGTTTAATGATGACACTTTGATATAATCACAGAGTAGAGAAGGGAATGAGCAATATTTGAGGATCGCACTTCAGAATTTGAGAGATTATCAGATATATGCCAAGTTTGAAAAGTGTGATTTTCTACTTGAATATTGGCATTCCTAGGACACATGATGCTATGAACGTAATTATGGTGGAACCAACAAAGATTGTAGTTGTCCGTGATTAGCTTAGATCGGCTACTCCTACAGAAGTTCATGGATTTTTGGATTACTAGGTACTATCGATGGTTTGTAGAGGGTTTTTCATCTATTGGAGCACCATTGAGTAGATTGACTAGAAATAAGGAACCTTTCAAGTGGTATGATGAGTGTATGTCTTTCTTTTAGAGTCTTAAGGCCATTTTGACTTCTGCTCTAATGTTGGTATTGCCAGTTGAGTGACAGAGTCTCTCCATGTATTGTGATGTTTCTGGTATTGGTTTGAGTTGTATCTGGTACAGCAGGGTTATGTGATTTCTTATTCTTCATAGCAATTGAAGACTTATGAGCACAACTACCCTACTCATGACTTAGAGTTGGTGGTGGTATATGTCGTACTCAAGATTTGGAGGCATTATTTGTATGATATGCATTGTCAGATCTTCACTGATCATACTAGTCTTCAGAACATCATGAATCAGAAGGAGATAAATTTGATACAATGCATACAGATTGAGTTACTAAAAGACTATCATATCTCTATTTTGTATCATCCGATCAAGAAAAACATGGTAACGGAGGCCTTGATTCAAAAATTAGTGAGTATGGGTAGTTTGGCACCACTTTCAGCTTCAGAGAGGCCATTGGATTTGGACATCCAATCCTTGGCTAACCGATTAGTGTAACTTGATTTATCATATTTTAATCACATTTTTTCTAGTGTTGAGGCTCATTCTGTGTAGGTTGATCATATTCGACAGTATCAGTTTGAGGACCTAAATTTGATTGATATTTGTGAATGTTTGTTAAAGAGTCAGCCCTACAGAGATGTATTAGATTCAAAAGGTTTTTTAAGGTTTAAAAGTCGTATTTTTGTTTTGAGGGTTGTGATTTGATTCGGTTGATCTTTCGTGAGGCCTATTATTTCATATATTGCATTCATCCATGTATAGCTAAGATGTATATAGATTTGAGGAAACTTTACTGATGGAGTGGTGTGAAAAGAGATATTACAAAGTTTGTTTCTCAATGCTTGAACTATCAATAGGTCCAGTTTGAGCATCAGACATTGGGTGTATTAATATAGAGACTTCCCATTACCAAATGGGAGTTGGAATGGATTACTATAGACATTTGAGGATCATACTTTAGAATTTGAGAGATTATTGGATGTATGCCAAGTTTGAAAAGTGTGAGTTTTGCCTTGAGCAGTGGCATTCCTAGGACACATGGTGTCTAAGAATGGGTTACGGTGGAACTTACGAAGATTGAAGTTGTTCGTGATTAGACTAGACCGACTACTCATACTAAAGTTCACAGTTGTTTGGGTCACTAGGTATTACAAACAATTCACAGGTTTTTCATCCATTGTAGCACCATTGAGTAGATTAACTAGAAATGACGAACCTTTCCAGTGGTATGATGAGTGTAAGTCTTTCTTTTAGAGTGTTAAGGCCATTTTGACTTCTACTTTAGTGTTGATATATCCAGTTGAGAGATAGAGTCTCTCCATGTATTATGATGTTTCTGATACCAGTTTGGGTTGTGTTCTGATGCAGCAGGGTCATGTGATTGCTTATTCTTCATAGCAACTGAAGACTCACGAGCACACAACCCGACTAATGACTTAGAGTTGGTGGTGGTATTTATCATACTAAAGATTTGGAGGCATTATTAATTTGATGTGCATATTGAGATCTTCACTGATAATCATAGTCTTCAGTACATCATGAGTCAAAAGAAGTTAAATTTGATACAATGCATACGAATTGAGTTGCTAAAAGACTATGATATCTCTATTTTGTATCACCCGAGCAAGAAAAACATGGTAGCGGCGGCCTTGATTCAAAAATTAGTGAGTATGGGTAGTTTGGAAGCACTTTCATCTTCAGAGAGGCCGTTGGATTTGGACATTCAATCCTTGGCTAACCGATTGGTCTGACTTGATTTATTAGATTCTAGTTATATTTTTTCCAATGTTGAGGTACGTTCTGTGTAGGTTCAAATAAAAGTGGGAACAGAACACTATGGACTTTGTTTTAAGGTTTCCATGCACTTTTCGAAGTCATGATTCAGTTTGGGTTATTATTGATTGGCTGACTAAGTCTGCACACTCTATCTCAATTCATGCTTAGTTCAGTGTAGAGAAGTTAGCCTAGATTTATCTCAATTAGGTGGTTTGCTTGCATGCTATCGCAGTTTCAATTATTTCAAACTGTGGTACTCAGTTTACTTCTAAATTTTAGAGGGCTATTCAAGGAGGTATGGGTATAGAGGTTCATCTCAACACAACTTGTCATCCTCAAACAGATGTCATTCCAAGAGGACTATTCAGGTCCTGGGGAATATTGCGAGCCTGTGTTCTTGATTTTAATGATTTGTGAGATAAACATCCAACTTGGTTGAGTTTGTATATAACCTTAGCTATCATTCAAGTATTTAGGTGGTGCATTTTGGGGCTTTGTATGGTAGGTAGTATCGATCGCCAGTATATTGATTTGATGTTTTGAGTCCAGGCTTCAAAGTATAGATTTTCTTAGGATGGTGTAGACAGATTTCACATGATTATGATAGACTTGGGGCAGCCCAAAGTAGGCCAAAGAGTTTTTCATACCATAAACATTATGCCTTGTAGTTTAGTATTAGTGATCGGCTATTTTTGCAGGCATCGCCCATGAAAAGAGCGATGAGTTTTAGGAGGCAGGGAATACTTAGCCGCGGTATATCGGTTCTTTTGACATCCTTCGTCGCATTGTTAGTGTTTCCTATGAATTTTGGGAATAAAAATCTTTTTAGTAGTGGATCTTATAATGACCCTTTTGGTCATTTTTACATTTCCGTGCTTTTTTGCATCATTGAGTTTTTTGTAGTGGCCTCAAGTCATTCATAACTTACTGGGATCGGTGTTTTGGTTCCTAGATTATTCGTTTGGTTGTTATGTTAGTTCTATTATTCTAGAGTCTTATCTTTTGAAATCATTGACTCCAGTCAATATTCCTTGAAAGTGAAATGAAAAATGAATTCCGGCAGTTCTGTTAGGTTTGGAATGTGGATTTTGGTCTAGACCAATTGTTGGTTCATGTACGAAACCTTTGTTATGATATTCTCTCATTTTGCATGTTTTAGGTGTTTTAGAGTTGGAAATTTTGATTCTAATTAGGATCTATGGAAGTGGGGGCTCGTCCCCGGTCAATATTGGATCAAACAATAGGGGGTCGTAGAACTGGCCACTTTTTTTATTAATTTAATAAAATAGGGGAAAAGATCGTACAGTTCCCTACTGAGACAAACTCTCAACGGATCCTCCACACGCTGGGATTAACCTCTTTCGTATGTCTTTCTCGTGGTGGGAACAGAACAAGAGGGAAAGACCCAGCCCAGAGCAAGCTTTATTTATTGTTGAGAGAATAGGGAGTGAATCGAATTCCTTTTCCCTTTTTTGGGGGCTTTCGGGCCCCTCTCGATCTTATTGATTCTAGTCAACTTTTGACGATTGAGGCATCGAATTGAAAATTCAACTGTGCCATCAGCTCTAAAATATTGAGTTTGGGTTAGATGAGTTATTAGTTCGGGTCCTAAACTAGTCGGACTTATTTTGAGTTCCCAGCTGAGATTTTGAAAATTTAGGTCGAGGATTGACTTTAGTCAATATTTTACCGAAACAATCTCGAATGGGAATTTTGTGTGAGCTGTGAATCTAGAATGCAGCTTCCATGCAATTTGCATACTTAGTTTATGTTCATCGGGTTCCAAACCATTGTTTGAAGTCGATTTTTAGTTGGTTTTCTTATGTGTCAGTTGCTAGTACAACTATCAATTTTTCATTGCGATCGATATGCCCTGTTACATGATCGTGATACTTTGTTTGACTACCTTACGTGATCGCGTGAAGAAATAATAGCTTTACCAACAATTGAACATAGCAGAAACCCAGTTAATGGAAAACTTCAAACAATGGTTTAGAACCCGATGAACGCAAATCCAATATGCAAATTACATGAAAATAAAATTCTGAATTTAACGGTACAGATAAAATTCTGATACGAGATTGTTTCGTCAAAATGTTAACTAAAGTCAACCCTCAGCCTAAATTCCAACCAAGAACTCAAAATGAGCTCGAATAGCTTAGGACCTAAATCAATAGCTCATCTAACCCAAACTCGATATTTCAGAGCTGATGGAGTAGTCAAATTTTCAATCTTAGGCCCTGATTATCAAAAATTGACTGAAGTTAAACTTTTCAACTCCAAACCATACCTAAAACACGTAAAATAAGATAAAATCACAACAAAGGCTTCCAAACATGAATCAAGAGTTTATCTGGACCAAAATCTAAGTTTTAGAGCTAACAGAAATCTCAAATTTTGATTCCGAATTTATTTTCAAAAAATGTTAAGTGGAGATAACAATTTCAAAAGTTAAGGCTCTAAAACAGGAAAATTGACATAACGACCAAACGAACGACTCAAGAACCGAACCATCGATCCTGGCAAGTCATAAATGACTTGCTTCCGCTACAAGAAAGCTCTAAGATTCAAGAAAATCACAAAAATATAAAAATAATTGAAAGGTTCATAACGCATTCTCAATAGATTTTAGAGAATAACCAAAACATAAGATGTGAACAATTGGATTAAACTCTAAGGTAGTATCTTCTACTGGACCCAATTAATGCTTTGCAATATACAAATAAATGGCATTAAGATATATAAAAATTTATCAATTTAACATGTAATTAAAGTGATAATTTGTAAAAACTATATATAAGGTTCCTTCTAGTTATATGGATAAATATATGTAAGCATTTCAACACATCAAAAATAAAACATAGTCTTCCGTATTTGCTATAAATTTTTAAGTATACTAAACACAAATAATAGTAAAAACTAGATGACATTACTTGATGGGCTTCAAAAAGACTAGATCGGATTACTTGATGGCCTCCACATAGCCATATGACAACATCTCATAAGCTCAATAGTTGCACTAATGTAAACACATAATGTTTTCAATTATAATAATAATTACTTAGGAAGGTACTGAGATTTATGAATAAGAGCTATTTCTTCACCAAATCTATACTATAAATGGAAAGAAAGATATGTAATGACTCATAGCAATTTAAGTTCAACCAATATGGACAATATCATTGGTCCTTCTTTGAATAATATCTAGTGCAAGAACGAGTAACTCAAATATAGACAATAGCACATGTCTTTCTATGTAAAAATAAAGTATTAATGAATGTCTAGTTAAATTTCAAAATCTTTCACATTAAGAAGACAATAGTGTGATTCTAGAGCTCTTTACGACTAGTAATGCATTGCATTTTGCCATTTCAATTAATGTATAGTTAAAATTCCACAGACACTTAAATAAAATATACCAATTACTTTAATTAAATGTAAGCACAAAGCAAAAGATCATTAAAAGTCATCAAAACTTCTATAGATACCGATAACACAATAACAATAGAAATTTATTTTCAAGCACAAAAAAAACTACAAGAAAGAAGGAATATTAGGAAACCTTTTCTTATCAGCTAAGATTTCAATACACAAAAGATTCATAGTACTAAAAATTAATTATGTCTTAATCAGGATCTCAATCTACCAGAATTGTTAACCTCCTACCACAGTTTTGAAAAATCAATTCACCAATGTCGTGTTAATTGCATGAGATTTCAGGGCATCATAATATATCACAAAATCAAGTAAGTTTGCTAATAACATGGTATTTTTAGTAAAAGAATAAAGTCTAATAATGAATAAGGATCACTACACGCTATCGGAAGCTCAAATGAAAAGGTTTCAAGAAGGACCTAGTTGTACAAAAGTTGGGCTCGAGGATCTTATATGTTGTCAAATTGCCTATTCGGTCATTTCTCATGCAAGAAACATTGTGTATCACTCCTTACAATCGTAAGATGGGGTGAATAATATTCTTTTTATTCCAAAATAGTTGGCATATTCATTTTTTAAGGGTCAATTAATTATTTTTCAAAGAAAAATTAAATTAGGTTAATTTAATATTTTAAATTAAAATTTAAATATTCATAAACTATATAAAAATTATTATAAGATGAAATTTTACTTTTTTTAGTATAATTAAATAAATCAGTCTTAAAATATTAATCAAAAATTATATTCTTTAATTCTAAAAAAAAACATGTCAACTATGTTGGACTGAGGAAATATTTTTTTTCCATCAACTTATGAGTAAATGATTTTCAAGTTTACTAAATATAAATGACAATAAAGACTAGACATGTACTGACCCCGAAGGTCATTTTGGGATTTCTAGAAAATTATCATTTTACCCTTTTTTCAAGAGTTGTCGTGAGTCATATTTATTTAGTTTACGGGGTTGGGGTTGGGAGTTGGATCTAAAAAGTTATAAAATTTAAAAATATCTAGTGATTGGAGGTCCTAGTGTTGAGTTTTGAGTCTTATCTTGAGTTTCAGGCCTCAAAATGGAATTTCGTCAGTTGTATTAGCTCCTTAATACAGAAATAGGTTTATAGACCATCGTGATTGATCCTAAACTTTTCATGTTGACTATATCTCATTTACGGGGTGTCATTGAGTTTTGAGGCCAAAGTTTCACCTTGGTCAATATTTGATGATTTAGCATTCGAATTTAGATTTCATTGATTCTATTGAATTCGTGAAGATTAATTTGGTCTATTTAAGGGTTTTGATAGTATTCCATGAGTTCAGGATAAGCTTTGATACTTTCGCTCAAAGTTTGTGATTTACCGATAATGGGGTATATTAGGTCATAGGGATCTTGGTTGCCTATTTTCATGATTCTAATGTGTTCGTAATTTTTTTTACTCTCAAATTCCATATATGGTTTGTGTTTATAGTGTCTCGGGGGGTGTTCGAAGGCTTAAAAATAAGTTAGAGTCAAAACCTGGACAAAAGGAGGGGGTACGAGCCGTATCAGGCCAAGATGATTGGTATGGTCCATGCTAGATAGATACGGTCCATCTCGGTGTCCATTCCACAAAGACTTAGTCAAATTTCAGTTTTTGACAGCTTTTTCATTAAGGGTAGTTTGGATTTTCATGTACACCCTTATTTATGTAAGGGTTTTTCACAGGTTTTACCTAATTTTACACCTTAATATCATGTTTAAGCTATTATTATGATCCTGGATTATGATTTTAACATGAAAATTAGAATCCCTGTTACATGGATAACTTGAATTTCTATAAAAGAAAACTTCCTAAATTTTAAAGGGGTTTTGGGGTTGGTTTTTGGGACCCAAGTTAAGAAATACATCATGGGTATTTCATATCATAATTTCTCATGTGTGAATTATTATTTGTCTGGTTTTTTTGAAGTTAGAGATGCAACGCAAAGGCGAGGCACACATTTTATTCCTTCTTCATTTTCTTAAGGCAAGTGGAGACTTGACCATTTTACAAAGCTTTTTTGAACCCATTTAGTGTACTGATTGTTAATTATTTGAACATAATGAGCATAAATTGAGAATACCCATGAGAGTACTTACTTGTGTTGTTGTGATATCATACATGATTGAATACTCGTGTGTGAGCCTTATTTCCTGTGATTCGATACTATGATTGGTAGTTTCCCGTGTGTGGCCTTGATGGATTAATTGTTTTAATAGTGATATGTTTCCTTATATTTGTGATACTCCTATTTTTGTTGGATTTTAACACTTGAATTGTGATATCTATACATGAAAAGTGTCGACTTTATGCATGGCACACTATCTTTCTATCTACGGGTTGAGGTGATAGAATTACCTCACCTTGCCTAATAATTTTGATATGGAGAAGTTATTTAGCCTTGCCAAATGTAGTCTGAGGTGACATATGATCCTAGTCCTGTCAGTTAAGTCTGAGGTGATAGGTAATACACGACTTATCTAGCCCTCATGGTTCCTGACCGTTTCGAATAGTGGCAGTTGTGTACACTAAGTGGTTATTTATTGTGATACTGACATTGAATACTGTGAAAGTGGCATACAAAAGCAATCTGACTAATGAGTGAATACCGGTATTTCTAAGGTACGTGAGATAGACTTTTTTTTATTCCATTACCTTGCATGACATGTACATGAATTGTCACTTGATTGACTACTATTTTATGAATATTCTTGATATAAAGTGTGTCTCTCACTCATTATATGCCATGGATGGATCCCATTTACCCTGTTGTTGAAATAATATAGTGAACCTGAGGTGACTAAATTAGTTATGTGCATTTTGAAGTTTTTATGATAATACCTTCCAAATATGATAAGAAATGGTAAAAAAAGCCTCGAATATTGCAAATTGAAAGTAAATGATGAATCTAAATGAGATCAATGTTGGGAGTTAGTTGAGATTGTTATGTGCTTATTATCTTGGCCTATTCCTAGTAGTGTCTATTCCACGAGTTTGTTTCTCGGTTGTGTTGGATGTACCCTTCCTACAACAAGTAAGCTTATGAAATGAAGATTAATTGAGGTTCTATGGACTCCACCTATGAGGCCTTGGCATAGTAAATGGGATTGTTCCCATGAGTGTGAAATAGACTCAATAAAGAGGCTTCCTCTGAATGGGATAAGGAATAGTTCTCCCTTTGGATATGAGATGAGTGATTTCACATGAATATTGATACATCACTGAGTACAGTAATGATTAAATGATATTATTTTGGTATGGACTTGATATTCGATTGAGTTAGAATCTTACTTGGTTGAATTATTAAGAGTTCAGACTTGGTACTTAATTTTGTGTTTATCTTTACATTATGTAAATTGTCATTTACCTTTCCATTATGAATTGTTGGTGATGTACTAATTCTTAGCTTAAAGTTCGGAGGATTGTGGTTGGGATGATTGAAGTAGTTGGTGATTCTTCATTGTTTTGTCTTTGTGCTGATTCGGGGATACTTGTTTAGTACCCTTTGTTTATTTGGTACTCATTCCCTTGCTTTCTACACTTGTGTAGGTTCAGAGTCTAGAGTGGTGTGATCATTTCCCCTATCGATCAGGTCCAAGGCTTTAGGTTTGAGAGATACGGTAGTAATTTGTCATCCGAAAGATGCCTGGACTCTTTTTATTTGATGTATTTGATCCCTTCGCGGATCTTAAACATTTGAGACTATTTATTTCCTTCGTCTGTGTACTGCTTTTATTATAGACGTGTAAACTGTGACACCAGTTTCTGGGTGGTTTTTATAGACGAATTTTGACCCTATATCTTCTTTATTTCTAGTTGGCTTATTATTTTCTGCATTTACCCTTGTAGAATTATGCTATGGAATGGAATAGCGGAAGCAAATATGACAAAATAAAGATAGAGATCAATAGAAGACTAAACACAATTCTAAAGTAAACAATAGGAAATTAACACTAAGAAGTGATAACCTCCTATTAGTGAACCTAGAAAGCACTAAATTTATAGGATTAACAAAAATAAAGAAAGGATTAAGAACAATGATTAAGATATCAGAACCCTTAAAAAAACTTACAACTATCAACCCTAACAAGAAGACCCTGAGGGGATTAACACTCAGGTAATCTACTTAGCAAGCAAACATCATCAAAAGTTTTATTAAGCTCTACATTGTCTTACTAGAGAAGAATTCAATACTCAAAATAACATAAACTCCATCTTGAAGAAAGACAACCTATTTATATAAGCATAAGTTTACTTTATTCACTTAAGCCCAAAAGTGACCTAAACTGTCAAATTGACCACCTTTTGGTCTCTTCTAATTGAACCCCAAAATCTTTCATATCTCTTCCAAGAGATCCTCCACATGAATTCTTGGTCCTTTGATACTTTAATAATCTCAATAAGGCCCTTCAAATGGCTCTCTTTCTTGCAAAAGATCGTCCTAAGTCCCTCCAAAGGGTTTTCCATCGTCCATAAGCTCGGTATCTCCTCTAATTGGCCTGCAAGATTTGTCATAGTAAGAGTCTCACCTCCCGGATCCATATCATCCTCCCTTTATTCAAAAGGTTCATTCTTGAATTCGAACCTATAAAGGACATAAGGAAGACAAAACCCAACAATTTCCTCAAAGTTTGAGGATTAGCATAAGGGTTAGTTACAACAACAGTATGCCAAGAATTAGATCCTCAAATTGCAACCAAGCTTTCCTTTTGATCACATTGAGAGAATCAAGATAAGGGTCATAAAGGACTTATTCACTCCATAAAATATGAATATTCAACACCAACATGAATTTCATCATAGGCAAAAAGATAATATAGAAAGGTTACAAGGTCACCACACTCATTCAAGGTGTTCTCACATGTAAGACCAAAAATTAGACATGAAAAACTTATCAAACATTCAATTATGGGTCAAAGCACATGAAAATGATGCAAAACCTTGCAAGCAACTGTCACTTTTACCTCTCCTAGCATTCACAAGCTCATACGATGCATATTTAATATAAACATGAATATCATCATAAGCAAAAGGGTAGTAAAGAAATGTATTGCTCTAAACAACCTTGTCTAAGGTGTCCTTAATATAATCAACAACGTCAAGGTTTGGAATACACTAAGAAGAAGAAGTAAGTGGGGAACAATCATTTCCTTTCCTTTTGACATGATCCTTTCCCCCAAGTGTACTTTCATCTTCAAAGTAGATAGTTCCAACTTTGGGAGGATATTCACACCATAGTGGATTGTTATAAATAGTATATCCCACAAGAACTATACAACTATTAAGATTCACATCACCAGGTTTCTCATTAGGAGGGTCCTCATCAAACTCAAATAAGATATTATGCTTAGAGAGAGAATGGTCTACCATAAAGTAAGAACTAGGACATGCAACCTCACTCTAAAAAGTCCAATATCATTTTGAATTTATGTTCAAGAACATATTCTCTATGATCAAAATAAAAAATAGGATCTTCAATAAAATATATGCCCAACGAGTCATTCCTATTCAATTGGTCATCATAATACAATGCGCTATAACTCAAATCTTGAGTGTTTACACTATGTGGACTTAAGTCAACCTTGAAAGAAAGGTCAACGGGGTCATCTATAAGATCAACTAGTGTATACACTCTTTCAGATTTCATATTATCAACACATGATAAAGAATCATTAAGCTCACATTAAGACAAAATATCATTAAACACTTTGTCTATTTGAAATGTTAGAAGTGCTAAGGTTAGCTATGATACTTTGAACATGCAAGAAAACTCATCTTAACCTTGATTTGAAGTCTTCACTCTCATGCTGCCATGCATGTTGAATTATTTAGTCCAAGAGACTACCTTATTCACTAACTCATCGAGTGTAGGCATCCTTTTAGGAACTTGCATTCCTTCATTCGACATGATTGTACCTACACAAGAATCCTTACAAAGAGAAGGACAAACAATAAGGTTAGATGGGGTTTGTGGCAACTCTCTCATGTCACTCCACATATCCTCTCCTTTTTTCACCCTTAAGTTGCCACCATGCACTCCCTGGATGCTTTTAATATTCTCTCTCATTTTTTAAGATTAGGGGGAAGATATGCTTCAAGAGCTTTATTTGACTCATTTTGAAATCTTGAGGTTGCCCCCTTACATCATTTGAAGTGTATCCCTTTCTCTTGTTGGAAGAAATGTTGAATGTTGGATATTTTGAACTTCTTGATTTGGTTGAGGTCAAGATTGGTTGACTTCTAGGTATACTCTTCTAACATTGTAAAGGCATAAAGTCATAACGTTTCCCACCCTTCTTAAGTTGTTATTGACCCATCCCTTCATTATATTCAAATCGTTTATTCTCAAATTAATGATAGACCAACAATATGTGACAACCTTTCATAGGGTGGACTT
This sequence comes from Withania somnifera, assembly GCA_039654485.1. Lineage (NCBI taxonomy): Eukaryota > Viridiplantae > Streptophyta > Magnoliopsida > Solanales > Solanaceae > Withania > Withania somnifera. The sequence goes on from JBDJHY010000078.1 coordinate 8,397,179, forward strand.
CGCACCCCAAAACCTCTTTATAGTCCTTTTTGGATATAAGAACTTTTGTCACCTTTGAAATCCATATCCCATTATATTCATATAGTGTCTTCATTTCAAAATATGGGATTCCCAATGGTTCCACCAATATGGGACTAATACAATTAGTATAAATAAGATCCATGTGAAATGTATAGCCTCTAAATTCATTGATATCTACTATGATTTTTATCAACTTCATTTGTTTGCCATTTTCTTCATAGTAGTACCTTAGAGAGTATTAAGTCAGGAGATAGAACATGCCTCTCTTTCTCCCCAAATTTATTACCAACATGCTCAAGTTGAAAATTAATAATCCTTACTCATGTGCACAAGTACCTAAAGAAAAATACTAAATAAAACAAACAAACGGTTAGCGGTTAGTGTAATTAACCTCATAATTCTCTCAAGTATACACACATCTGAGTAGTCTTCACATCTTGGCTCGGATGATGTTGAGATTTATTTGACTTAGTGTGTATCACTCAAGGCTCAATCGCAACCTAAGGTTCGGAGTTATTCTAGTTGACACATACAATGGAAAAAACACACAAAAAATGAACTAGAAACAAGAAACAACTAAGAAACTGAAGAGAAAAGCACACAAAGAAAGGAGAAACAAAGAAAGGACTCAAGAACTAACTATCAAGAAAGTATGAACTAGTACTAGATGAAAATTAGCTAATAGAATCAAAAAATTAAAATGGGAATCAAAAAATGAAACTAGGATTAGAACCTTGTTTTTTAGGCTTTGGGGGTGATTAGAGACGATTCAGAATGAATTTGAGCAGCTACGAAACCAATTGGTACCACCAAGAACTTATTTTGGCCGACTGGAAACTAGGTGAGACCATTGAGAATCCAATGAGGATTCTTTCTGGGCAGCAGTATAGGGGTGGGCCGCCAGTCTTATGGGCGGTCAAAAGTGTTTGGCCTCTGGGGGTTTGCTAACTTGGCAGAAACTCACCATCGTGCACAGCTGGCTTTTGTATTATTATGGTCCCCCTCCCTTTGTACAATTACTCTTCCTAGAACCTTATCCTTTTGGAATATTCCCTTTGTGAACCTTCTAAACACCTTCCAAACCTTTCCTTTTTGGATCTAAATGTCCTTTTCTCAATATTCATGCTTTGGAAGATTTGAACTTTTCTCAAGAACACCAAAAACACACACTAGATTCAAACCCTTATATCTCCTTCACCTTAGCTCGAATCTCAATAAAATTTTAGATTCGTGCTCCTTTTTGCATGAGGAACACAACCCGATACTTGTTTTCTTCAAAATCCAAGGTAAATTTTTCAGATTTTTGAACACCAACTTGAACCTTCAAAGATTCAAAGTCATCAATGGAAAGTTCAAAATCCTAACTCCAAATTGGCTCAAAATTTTGTCCTAGATTCAAATAATACTAGAGATTCCAAATCTAGTATTAGAAACCACAAACTGACATAAAAATTTTAACTCGATTTTCTTATTTTTTTGTAATTTTTTATTTTATTATTTTTTTGTGATAACGAATTCAAGAGTAGATCTCGTATAAATAAATTTATATGAGGCTCTGATACCAAATTATATGGAACGGGATAGAGGAAAAAAATATAATGAAATAAAGATAGAGATTGAATGAAGACTAAATACAATTTTAAAGTAAACAGTAGGCAATTAACACTAAGAAGTGATAACCTCCTATTAGTGAACCTAGAAAGCACTAAATCTATAAGATTAACAAAAGTAAAGAAAGGATTAAGAACAATGATTAAGAAATAAAAATCCGTAATCACAAACTTACAAGTATCAACTTAACAAGAAGATCCCAAGGGGATTAACAGCCAAATAGTCCACTTAGCAAGCAAACATCAATACAAGCTTTACCAAGCCCTCCATTCTCTCACTAGAGAAGAATTTTAATACTCAAAACAACATAAACTCCATCTTGAAAAAAAAGACCACCTATTTATAGAAGCCTAAGTTTATTTTATTGCACTTAGGCTCAAAAGTGATTTGAAGTATCACCCCAATACTTTTGGGTCTCTCCTAATTGAGCCCCTAAGCCTTTAATATCTCTTCCAAGCGATCCTCCACATGAATGCTTGGTCCTTTAGATGCTCAAGAAGCTCAATAAGGCCGTACGAATGACTCTTTTTCTTTTACAAGCTCAGCCTAAAGACCTCCAAAGGACTTCCATTGTCCATAAGCTCGGTATCTCCTCCAACTGGCCTCCAAGCTTGGTCAAAGTAAGAGTAGCACCTCTTGAATCCATATCAACAGGCTTGCTTGTCTAGGTGGGTTTAGACAAGTGCCATCATAACTTGAGATTTTGGGTGGTGACAAAACATGACTTGAGGTATAAACAGATATACTCCAAACCTTTAATAGGAGTAATTCTAGTTATGCTCCCAAAAGTTCACCATTAAAGACATAAAACAAATATATATTTCATAAAAAAGATAGCCTTTTGAAATTGATATGCACTTTGTATAATAATATGGTTCATGGGTACTATTTGTCGGAGTTTTAAGATTAACTTTTTCTCAAATGAATACAAAAGAAATGCAATCGCAAGTTACATAAAAACATTGTTCCCACCACGGATCAACAACCCCAACTTTCACTCCCCTTATTCCCTTTATCCCAAAAGAAGCTATCAAATTTCAATGACAAAAAAGTATATTACCAAATTATTTTAGACGACTATCCAAGAATTATAATGTAATATATTAGAAATACCTGAATTTTACATGACCCAATAATTTTTTTTAAAAAAAGTAATCATTTTTCAGAACTTTAACAACCCTTACTTAATGTAAAAATAGAGATTGTTATTCTTTTCTTCTACTTGTTTTCTCTCTTTTTGATGAAGTAATAAGAGATTGTGTGACTCAATCAAATCAAATAATAAAGCATTCAAAAAAGAAACACAATCAACTTGTGGAAAAGGAGACATTCCTGAGATATGAATATAACAACTGATAAGGACACAACTTGATAAAGATGTTGTAAATAAAGGTGTTGAGGATACTCATGTCAAAACTTATTCTGAAAGTTGTGATGGATTATGGCTGCAGAAAATATAACAGTGAGAAGATCGAAGAGATGGATTAGGATAGAGATTTAAGACGAGATTATGTTGAGAAATAAAGAGACTTCTTTTCCTTTTTTAGAATTTTAATTAGTTTTAGTTTTGGCACCTAAGGTTTGTGAAAGTAAAACTTTTAATTCTTTTAATATTTTGATGCACTTTCTTCTATTACCACCTCTAAAATATAAAATTTGAGATCGGCTAGTAATTTTTGAAGAGATCATATTTTGTACTTTCGCATTAAAATATAAAATTAAGGACCGAAATATAATCTCGTCCCAATACATATATTTTCAGAGATAAAATTATTGAACCATCCCAAAATGTTGGTCCTAAATGAAGCATTTTCTTGCAGTGTTAGAAAAATATCAAAATATCCTTCATTAAATGAGTTTTAAAAAATAAAGTATTTAAAAAGGGGTCCGTGTTGTGCCCTTCATCGCAGAGCTTGGCCTTCATGGAGCGCAGCTCAATGCAGAGAAGAAGCTACGCGACGCAACACTAGACACACAAATTTTCAGTGATTTTCCTCAACATGCTCCGATGCGCGGGACTCAACGGGGGGACTGAGCTACACGACGTGTAGGCCTTGTTTACATTCAAAACTTGTCCTAATGTATCTTTATGTGTTCCCAATCATTTCTACTCTCTCTTAAGGTCCATAAACTCACTTTCGAAGCTCTAAATAATTAGAATAAGTTAGGAGTACAAGCTTGAATCCCTCTGTTATTGCACTAATACAATAAGAAACATAGTCCGAAGTATATCATTTAAATAGACGATCATTTATTTTAACATCAATTTCCACTTTTTAATAGTTATATCTTTTTATATATAATGGTTTATGATTATTCAGATATACACTGGCAAAATACGTATCCGCTTGGCTATATAAAGTCCAAGTAATTTTTGAAAAAGGATTTTGCAAAAAGTGTTTAGCAATACTTTTTGGCACGAATCTTGGCAAAAATTTAAGATCCTATAAACTAGAAAGTTGTTGGGAAAAATTTAGTTTTGAGATTTTTATGGTCAAAATTTTTAAAAGTGTATATTTCAAAAATTATGACCAAACACATAGTAAAATTTTATCAAAAACTTCAATCAAAAAGGACTTGTCAAAAATATTTGAAAATCTATGATAAAACGCTAGTTTAGCATTAGCACTATAAAAGACAGAGTTTTGACATGTGAGTTTAAAACAAAGAAAAAAAGGCTCAAATGCGTCATTGAATTATTAGAATTGGCTCATTATGCCATTCTTTAAAAGATTGGCTCATTTATGTCACTATTATTAAAAGTTTGATTAATTTATGCCATTGACACTATAGAAATGTTTATTCGTGACATTATTTTTTAACGGTAATTTTGTAAAATTATTTTTGTTAACTTGACCTCTTATTAGGGGCTCACATCACCAAATTCAAATTAACCACTATATTTAAAATTGAAGTTAAATAATCTAACCGATTAAAAAAAATCCTGATCCCTCACTCTACCAAATTAATGAATTCAAATTTTATTTTAATGAATCCGATTTTTATTTATAATGGTTTGGCTAAATTTTAATTTTAAATAATATTGATTAATTTAGATTTGGTGACATGAACTTTTAATAAGAGACAATGCAGTAAAAATGATTTTGTAAAACTATCATTAAAAATAGTAACATGCAAAAATTTTTTTAAATTTTTTTTTAAATTTTTTCTCCTTATTCTTTAATATCATCGTACAAATGATCATTTAATAACAGTGACGTAAATAAATTAAAATTTTAAAATAATAAAATAAATGAGTCAAATTTTAAATGTAAATGAATCTTTTCTAATATTTTCATAGCATATTTGAACTTTTCCCTAGAATCAATTTAAGTAAATTTAAGGGCATCTTGGTCATTCAACTCTAAAAGCTGATAAAATCTTGATTTGATTATCTACGTGTAGCAACTGCACAAGCTGCTAAAAACACTGGCTTCTCCATCTTCATTATCAAATCAATGTGTTTAGGCATATCTCCTCTATTAAACAAGAAGAAGGGCAAAGCTAGGCTGCCTCTCTTCTGTTTGTCTGGGTATGATTTCTTGCCAAACAATTATTTTATATTATGCAATCTTCAGTTTTTTATTATGCTTTTTAGCTTTCTAGGTTTATTTTTTTCTTAAAAAAAATATATTTAATAGAAGAAAAACACCAACTTCATTTCTCTTTTTGTATGTAGATTAGATTGTTTACTTGGAGTTTTCTGATTCTAATGGAAGAATAAGACCCAATTCGATGAGATTTCTTGCTTGGGATTTATATCACCCTTGATTTTAATGCAAGAAGAAGACCCAATTCAATTTTTCAATTTCTACATAGGTTAGATTGGTTTAGAAGATCTAGATCCGTAAAATGGGTTTGCTTAGTGTAGGTAAATTTCAAATTAGTTGTTTGCTTTTTTATTATAGACATGTTAGAAAAGGACGGTGGGTTTAAAAAAGTGACACTGATTATGACAAACTTGTTTCTTTGGGAAATTCTGGTATTGAAGTTATGGTTGTTATTGCTAATGGCATGCTTACAACCTTGGGAAGCTTGAAAGCTGCTGAGAAATTGGTGTATCTCTCTTTTTTCTCTTTGAGTTCAAGCACAAATTAAAATATTCATCTAAGTCTTTTTGAGATATGAGTTGTCTGTTTTAACACGTTTTCAGAATTTTATATATAGTAGTAACAGTATAGTATGAAAAACGTTCATATTGACAATGACTATTTCAGCTTAATGGTGAGTGACCAAGCGTGAACCACGTGATGCGGGATAAAGACATATTTTAATACATATATCAAACTATAAAATTTCATAAAGAGGTTGACAATTGATTGAGCTTACCAAGTTGGCTGGAATTTCATCGACTTGAGAATTGGGATTATCGTATTCTATCTTAGAAGGTTGATATTTAGGGATAAATTTGACCCTTTTTGGAGTGATTTGATCCAATAATGGTAGACAAGAAGGACAATCCCAACAATTATGCAATTCTTTTGATAAACCTTGAGTGCCCATTAAAATTATTATGTGAAACATTATCAGACAAGGGCAAATAACTTGTATCCATCTATCCGAGGCTTTTGATGGTTTGCTAAAGTCAAATAATAGACTATGCAATTTGGCTACTCTATTTCTTTGATCCACAAAGTCATTCTAAATTCTTAATGGCTTGAACTTGCACTAATTTAGTGAGAGCAGCTGACTGTGGATTTTAAAAAAATTGACCACCATATTGAGTGTTATATTTTAGTGAGTGCAGCCCTTGGATGCTCCACAGTAGTTTATACATTTTAGAAAAGACTTCTTGTAACTAGTTTCTGAAAATCGGCTAATCATGAAAGCCACTCTAGGATCACAATTCTGGAAAAAAACTTGGCTGCTTCTGCATACTCCACACTGCTTCGGAGTAACAGAATTACTATTTCAAAGACAATAAATAGAGAGACATTAATCAATTCATTAATTCTTTTAAGACTTGCCTTTGTTTTCTTCCAGTTTATGAAAAATACCTAAAAGAATATTTGGGAAAGGAATATATCCTCATCTTGGGTAGATTCAGGATTTAATCTCTATGAGTTTAACGATAATGACATCTTTTCATATGTGTTTCAAGTATCCAAATGAGGATAAACATGTTTATTGACTTGGAAGTGTATAAGCTAGGGACATCACCAAAACTTGAAGTTTGATATTTACTTTGGTAATGTTACCTCAAAATTAGCTAGTTGTATCAAATTTTACTTCAGACATTTCCTTAAATCTTAGAAGCAAATAGGCTGTGAACTAGATCTAAATTATGTGGATTAATAGATGAAGTGCTTCTTGATCGCAGTGTAACTTGTATCCTCCCCTGCTCTTATATTATGAATTTAAAATTGTTCTATGTGAACTGACAATTTTTGCATCGTTCACCACGTTTTTTGACTTGGCAGGTATATCGCTTCTTACCCAGTTGAGTTAGGTTGATCCCTCAACTTACTAGGAAACACAGAACATTCAACTTACTAGGAAACACAGAACATCGTATCATCTTTAATGATCTGGAGGCTTATAGCTGTCATCCGACTTCTTGGATAGAAGATTGACACCATATAGTCCCATTGTATAAGTTCTTGCAGTTGGAGAAAGACAATGGTGGAAAGAGGGGTGTCAGCTCTAGATAAAATTTTAAGCAAATCAACTCAACTTCTAAAGTGATTCTACACCTCTGAAACATTAAGTGATAATAAGCTGTGTTGATTTGATTTACCATTGGTAATTGATTTTTCTATTCTCCCTTCCTCTGTCCCAACATCTTCCTGTGATTTATAGGATATTTGTAATAAAAGGAACCAACTATTGAAATAAAATAACCATCTTTTGGTAAATACTTCATTTCTGATACTTTAGTCAAGCTTTGGTATGTGATGTTATTTATATCTCATTGATGACCACTAGATATTACTGTTTCTATAGCTTAATCTCACATCCGCGACTTATGCAATAGGTTCCAGTCTTATGGTTAAAGATATCAACCTGAAGATGCATCGGATGTTCTTATCTATTATGTGAATGTAAATAAGATGTACATAGCTATTTTGTAAAATTTGCCTCTGAGACAATACTATCAAGTAATTAATATGCTCTGAATATTTATGTTTTGTAACTTATAATTCTAATTGTGTACATACTCCACAAATCCCTGACGTTCGGCCCGTGCTGCCACGCGCCATGCTTAGCTAGTTTTGAACAAAAGAAAGCTGAGTATCAAGAGGTTATAAAAAAAAAGGAAAGCTAAGTATCAAGAATTGGAAGAATTGTAGAAACAATTCTTTCTCCAAGTCTGGTATTGGCGGATATAATTCAAGACACCTAAGTTGCACACAAGAAATAAGATAGAGATGAAATCAAAGGATTAGCAAGTAAAGAAAGAAATTGGATCAGAGAGAATAGAAATTATAAGAAAGAAAGGTCCAACAATTAAATGTATCTGGATTAAATCATGGGAGAAGAGAATGAACTTATTCAATAGAATTCTAAGAAAGAACCCAAGAATGTTCACAAAGAGATAAAAGAGCATATCCCTAAGCTCACAAAGGAGTAGTCAATATCTGAAAACTAACTAATGAAATGAACCTTAGTGTCTAAATAAAATAAAATAAACTAGTTATAATAATACCCTTGAGTTAGAACGAAGGAGGTTGTTTTGTCTAGCCAATTAGCTATTTAAAATTGCCGCATCTCTTGCTTAAATTTCCACTTTAGTATGTTGTAGACCTTCTATGCTTCTTTCATTGAACTTCTAAGTACTTCGGATCTAGTTGACGGTTTTCATATCCTTGATGATTGATGACTAATCAGTATCCATCACGTTTTCCCTTGTTTTGCTATAAATGTAGGTACTGATGATGATCTTCCTCAATCACAATATAATTGAGCCCCTGCAAGAAGCATTATAGGTGGAAACAGGAGGTCAAGTATAAGTCAGCTCCATACCAAAAGGATGTATGTTGATATGGAAGTCCAAATTCACAACCTTGAGCAGGAAGCATATGGTGCAATCCTTCGAGCTTTCAAAGCACAGTCTGATGCTCTTACATGGGTATAAAACATTTACATTCAGTTTTTTGGCTGTCTATAACATTTTTTTGAATAGGCACTATGCTTTACCGAATCTATAATATTCAGGAAAAAGAAAGCTTGATAACAGAACTCAGGAAAGAGCTGAGAGTGTCAGACGATGAGCACAGAGACCTACTAACGAAGGTTAATGCAGATAACCTCATTCATAGGATCAGGGAATGGAGAAAGACCATGGGAAACCAACCTGTTCACGATCAACTTCCAAGTCCAACAGTTTCTGGATCAAGAAAGAGGCCAAAAATGTCACAATCTGTGATAATGCCACTTGGTGCCCCGTTGGAGTCATTACACCATCAGACAATTGCAGCAAGCACACAACCTACAACTCCAGGTGCAAAATGGGGAGCAGAACAAGGAAATGGAGGGTTTAGGTCTATACCTGTATGTTCTCTTGATAACTGGTGAAACTATCTTTGTATAGTCATAGGTAGATATCAATGTATCTTTAACTTGTTATGTTTTCTATCTTTTCAATAGGGCCGTCCAGTGTTCTCCTCTTCAAAGCCCGGTCATTATCAGCAGGCTCTCCCTGGTTCCTCAAGTGCTCTTCGTTCTGGTGAACTAGCTGAAAGACTGTGTGACCCCTTGATTGGGAGGAGAGTGATGACTAGGTGGCCAGATGACAACAACTTCTACGAGGCCATTATAACGGACTACAATTCTGTTGATGTATGTTTTGGATTTAGTTAGTATATTGGAGGTTACTCAATGTGCACAAATTGGGAAGGGGTGCATTATCTGTCACCATACTGATGTGATAAATGGTCATCAGAAAGTATCATGCTTACAGAGTATTACTAGCTGCCAATATAGCTCTCTTTCCCTGCCAAAATTGTCCTTTTTTTTGGAAGGGAGTGTAATTTAAGGTTGCACTATGAGAGAGGGAGATGAATTACCTATTCTTTCAGACTCAAGAATTAGAGAAATGGAGCGAGTGTGACAGGCAATGAATTCTCGAGATTCCCCTATTTGGCAATTTTTTTGTTTTGGAATGTTTTATCGTTCCTTCTCAATTTGGTTCTTCTAAATAGAACTTTTCATACTTCAGATGGAACTTTTTAGATTTCTTGCTATTGCCTTAACCTTTCTTTTTTGGGATAGGGGGCTGAGGGCAGGTGTTGTTGGTTTCAAAACTTTTTAGTGCGATCCTAATTATTTGGAAAGTATTTTCTTGGAACTTGTCAATGCTGCTTTTAGTTTTAATACTTGTCTTAAATCCGGAGTTGCTTAATTGCTGGTTGTTTTTAGAGTAATATAGTAGTGGATTGACAAGCATAATATTACTATGGATATGCTGTTCCATGAACTAAATACAGGTTATTATAAATTAAGGACCTCTAGTAGGTTTTGCATTATTTTTAGATTACACAAGAAGTTTGTGCTGTGAGTTTCACACTCTTATGAATTGCATTTTCTTTGCTTAGGGTCGCCATGCTTTGGTGTATGATATCAATACACCAAATGAAACTTGGGAATGGGTTGATCTCAAAGAGGTACTCTCTTTTCATATTCAATTGGCTACACATATTTGCTTCGTCTATAGTGCAATTGAATTTGGTGCTTTTGATAAAAGTAATTATCCCTCCATTTCAGTTTTAGTGTCTTTCCTTTTTAGTCTGGTTTAAACGAATGTCTCTTTCTATATTTGCTAACTCTCAAAATTCCAGCATTTTGCATAGTTTGTTTAAGAGCTAAGACCACAAGATTCAGAGGCATTTTGGTACATTACAAATATCTTTAGGCTAAGTCCTTAAGATTAAAAAGTATTTAGTATTTCTTATTCAATTAAGACACTTAAATTGGAATAGGGAGTGCAACATTTTATTGAATGTTTGGTTATAAAGCATGTATACAATTGTTATATCAAAAAAAGAGAAAACCTACAAAAAAGACGTGGCTTTCTTTAAAAGTTACCTAATAATAATAATAATAGCGTAACCATTGCCTATGTCAATTTTAAAATACATTAAAATATCAAAATTTTCACTGGACCGTGATAATTAAATATACGAGATTGATGTCTCAACATCACATTCAAGGCTTGCTCTTATTGTAAGCAAATAAAGCATATGTTTTAGGCCTCCAACTTTGGGAATTTCGTGAAGAATAAATTACATATATTTTATAATAAAAATATATATCCGCATTAATTGGGATTTTTCACTTTCACAAATTTTGAAGAAAGAAATATAAGCTACACATTTAGGATAATAATAATGATAATTGACTTTTTATTCTAAAATTCAAGAGATAGAATTGCAATAAGAATTGATGAAATTCGAGAAAAGATTGTTTTGATGTAATGTGGTATGATCTTGTGAATGACTTAATTGGTTTTAGAGCCAGAAATTATGACAAGAAACTTTAACAGTTTTTTCAAAGAGTGAGAGAGGGAAGCCTGGTGTACTAAGTTCCCGCTATGCACTGGTTCGGGGAAGGGTCCGACCACAAGGTATAATTATACGCATCCTTACCTTGCATTTTTGCCAGAGGCTGTTTCTGGAGTTGAACACGTGCCTCCTGATCACATAGAAACAACTTTACCAGTTACTCTAAGGCTTCCCTTCAGTTTTTTCAAAGAGTATATGTTTATATTGTTAAAGTTTCTTCGTAGAATTTCTTGTTATATGTTATATGTTTATATTGTAACAAAAGATAAATACAATCTGAAAATATTTTATTTATTACATTAAAATTCGTTTATTGACATAAATAATAGAGAATAAGAGATAAATGAAACTTAAATATCCATGCACACAATACATACTACATACATTCTTAATGCATGTAGTATTAAAATAGATCAATCATAAAAAAATAAGATTAGATTTTACAACAAATTTATGAAAAAATTATTCTATTTATAATGTTAATGAATTTAAATAAAAATCTATAATACATAGGTTAAAAAATAAAATATTATTATTAAAAATAAAAAGATGTTAAATAGATGTTAGATTAAAAACAGCAAAGGCAAAATAGGCATTGCTTAGAATTAAAGGAGAAGAACAATTATTTTTCAAAGTTCAGGCGGGAGATCGATTTTTAAACCAAAGTTGGGGATGTAAATGATTTTCTCCCATTACTAAAACAATTTTTGTAACTACGCGATTTTTGAAATCTTACTATGGAATCTTTATGTCAATGGGGTAAAAACAAAACTGGTTATTATGTATTTTCAAATAATATTACCTAACATTTATTATGATTGATAGGGGATAACGTGTGAGGCACGTGCATAGTGACTATTCTTTTATATAAAGAAGAGGAGTAGTACACCAAAAGGAAAGTATGGGGTTAGAGGTATTACTCAACTGCGCAAAATTACTCCCTACCCCCTGAAAAGCTCTACTATTTCTTTCCTTCCAAAGCATGCCCATCAGTGTCATTGGAGTTACCTTCCACGTCCTATGTCTAATCCGTCTAGTTTTTTTTTTTTTTTTTTTTGTTAATTCAATATGGGCCAGTCAGCCACAGTTCCATTTGAACCAGTAATTCTTTCACAGTACCAGACATCACATAATCCATTCCAAACCAACTGAAGATGACCTACCATAACTGAGAAACTGCTGAAAACGTAAAAAGAGATGACCCATGTCTCCACCTGCGTCCTAACAGTTAACACAACAACTAACATAAGTCTGGCTGTCAATTTTCAGCTGTTAGGATCATTTTTTTCTTGAGAAGGTAGCATGTTGTATAATACAAGTGAGCAAAAGAAAAGCAAAACCAATCTACTATCCTAACAAGAACCTAGTGTGTCTAGAATATATATATCTTCTGGGCAAGTCTGATTTCACCAAAAACAGAAAAGTAGAATAAGTTACATTTAATCTTCTGCTCTGTATTGCTACTGTCCTCAAAACATCTAGAGTGCCTTTGTCCCCAAATTATCCACCAAATGCAAGCAGTGGCCATCCTCCCTCTGTCTCTGTCACCTGCTCCAGCAACTTCACAACTAAAGAGAGCTTCGGTAATCTTTCTAGACATTGTCCAAGCCATGTCCTTTTGAGATTAATAAAGAACTTCTTCAACTTACCAGTTTCTTTTTTTTTTTTTTTTTTTTTTTTTTTTTTTTTTTCAAAAAAAAGAAGAGATTAATAAAGAACTTTCATAACTGGTCTGTCATCCTGCAATGTACTAATAGATAGCCAATTTTCTCCAACTGCTTTTCATATATTTTTTTAACTTGGCTGTATACAACAAATATGCCAAACAGGAGAGACCTTCAAAATCCGACTCCTTTTCACATGAACAATACCTTGAGCAAAAATGCACCTTTTTCCTTGTTGGATTATCATGTGTAGGCACATCTTCCTTTGTAAGTAACCAAGATAGCATGCGACCTTATAGGGGATTTTAGTCTTCCAATACGTTTCTAGGGCCAATTGGTGATTTAAGGGTCTGGTTGATTTATCATTTTTGTTAGCTGCATTAACTTTGAATTTTCCTTTGCTATGTCCCTACCATCTCAATATGTCTTATTCATTCTGTAGTCTTGTGAAGCTTTCCAATTGTTTGTAGAACTCAGTCATTCTATTCATCTTCAGTCATACAAACCTTCTAAGTATCAGCTCCCAGCCTCAAGGAGGCCGCATTTCAGCTATAGATTTCTTTTGGTGTTGGGATAGATCACAGATATCAGGGAATAATACCTTCAGAGCTCCATTCTCCAACCAATTGTGATTTCAGAAAGATGTCGTTACTCCATTTGGCACACTGATAGAAACTTGGTTCTCTGGAGCAGGATAGACCTCAAAGACCAACACCATATGTTGTGTTAACTGGTTTTTTCATCCAGTTCTCTTCTCAATATTTAGCTTTGATGACCTTCCTCTATAGATTTTGCGGTTTCTAATTCACAATCCACCTTGAGTCTTAACTCAATATTAAAGATTACCACTTGAACATGTCAGAAATCTTCTTTTTTCTTCATTACCTTTCTGTTAAGATCACATTTTTTGCTACAAGCCAAATGGAGAAGCATACCTTCTGGTATTTTTTTGTGCCAAGGATCCCCCTGCCGTTGCTTTTGGGAACCATAGTGCAATATCTAAGCCTGATCAAGAGCTTCTCCTGCTATGACTTGTCAGAAGAGACTCCATTGTTCCTTCGCCCCTCCATACATCATCACCTTTTTTGTGGTGTGTTTTGTTTGTGAAGCTTTTTAATTAGGCTTTGGAGCTCATTCAGCTTCCAATTTTTGAAATTCCTCTTAAAACTCAAATCCAAATTACTTCTCCATCTTGTAATCTTTGTCTTGTTGGATGTATTGTCCTTATGGTATGTGATTCTGCGTATGTTAGGAAAAGTAAGTCTCAAAATGTTGTTCCAATTGTCTGCAGCACCACCTATTTTCCTCAGAAAACTTATCCTTTTCGCATCTCCTACCTTGAACGATATGTTCTGCTATGCATCCTCCAAAAAATGTTTCTCCAAGGCAAAAGCACATTATTTGTTCTCCAACCCCCTTCCAAGACCTTTTAATTTCCGCTATCATCTTCTTCCAAAAGACTTGTTCCCCTATACCAAACCTCCATAGTTTCCTAGCAAAGCCTTTTTGAACATCCTTAACGGTTGTTTGGTTGGTGCGACAAGGGATTAACAGTCTTGTGATGCAGATTATTTTATTCCGCATTTTATTATGGGTACTAATAAGTACCGGGAAGCATTTTGTACAAAAATGGTGGGATTAGCTAGCACAGAACCATGATTTGCCACCATTGCACTAAAACCCCTCGAATAATCTCCAACTATGACCTCATCCTTCATCTTGCTCAATTCTTCCATAACTAGAATGAACATAACTAGAATGAACATGGGAGATAGTGGCTCCCTGTTGCAAGTTTGCTTGAGCTGTTGAAAAATCACACGAATATCCATTCATAAGAACCGAGTACCTAACGGCAGATATGCGACACTTGATCCAATTTCCCATGCAACATTAGACATTCCTAGTTTATATGATCATTATATCCAATTTGCACAAACACTTGGTACTCCTTGCTTTCTTCTAGAGTCCATAGCTTCATCTGCCAACCAAAGTTGTCTAGTATTTGTCTACCGTCCACAAAAGCATTTTTTGAAGCAGACACAGTTTCCCCTAAGATCTCCTTTAGTATATTGGAGAACTTGAAGCAGACAGTTTCCTCTAAGATCTCATTTAGTATATTGGGAACTTCTTAGAAATAATTTTATAGATGCTTCTGAGTAAACTAGTAGGTCTATAGTCTTTGGTGCTTGTTGCTCCTTCCTTTTTTGGAATGATGACAATGAAAGATGTGCCGAGGCTTTTTTTCCCCTCCCAACTACCCCCGCACCCCACCCCACCCTATCTGGAAGAATGCTAAATTTGAACTATGGTCATTGTCTTTTGTTTTCTGATCTGAATATTGTGCAAATAATTTTGTATTAATTGGGTATGAAATTGGTCAAATTCTTGCATGGATGTCAATCTGTAATCTTTGATGAAAAAGTGATTTCTATGTCTTTCCATTTTAATTTTCTTTTTAACTAGTGAAGTTCAACTGTTATATCATTATTTTCTTCTGCAAAACAATGATTCCAGTCAGTGAATTGACCTTAGAGAAAAATAGAACTTGCTCTTCTTCAGTGGTCTTGCAGCCTTGTATATACAGGCCCTATTTTTGGGATCATTGATATGTTTGCTTAATGGTGGTCTTCCCCAGTTTTATCCCTCTATTGGATAAATTTGTATGTATTTCTGCATCGTGATTAATGAACCAGTTGTATTTCTAGCCATATCAGGACCATTACATGTTTTTAAGATTCTTCACTTCCCTTATGGTGACTAAAATCTGGATTCGTTTCTGCTTCTGAAGCTGCAACAATATATTTCTGGATTATGAGAACCCAAAGAACATTGAACCTTCCCAAAGAAAAAAGTTCTGAAAGACATCTTCACAATATTGTTGCATTTTGAACATGGGACATCAGGAAATACATTAGTGAAATCACTTTGTTTATTTTCTTAAAATGCAGATTCGCTCTGTGGATATTCGATGGATAGGTGATGATCCAGGAATATCTCAAGTAGGTGGAGTTGGTGGGCCAGGCTATGGAGTTAATACTCTAAGTGCTGGAAGAGGGAGGAGATTTGTTAGGAGACAATTTGAGAATGATGTCCGTGCATCAGAGAATGGAAATGTACAGAGGAC